>CM057812.1:34638252-35205752 GCA_030067965.1 Latrodectus elegans
TTTATAAGGCTTGTTACTGGTGGTATTGGTAAGTAGGAGTTCATAATTGCAGATAAATTATCTCTCATTAAAAATATCCAAACACTTTTTCCAGTATAATAGCTTTAACGGTAATTTCCGGAATCTTTCTGATGCAATCCTTTGTTTTTCATTTCCTTTAATTGTTAGAAGTTGGGGCTTCAGTTTATGGCAAATTTTTATTTCATCGGCATATTTATTCAACATCACATAAAAGATACTGAAATTTATTACAGTATCGGCAAACAAAATCAAGCCAGTATCTAAAAAATGGCTCCTAAATAACTTGATATAATGAGGCATATCTTATATTTTTCTGAAACCTATTGAAGGATGAAAAAATAATGAGAATTTGCCAATGGTTACTTCCGTTTCTTTCTATGAGGTATGACACCCGCTAAGATCCGAAACTTTCTTGAACTTGAACACTAGTGAATTCAACTTCTATAATAGAAAATAAAAGTTTTTTATTCGTTTTACAATCGAAATAAAAAATATGATTTGTTTGTAAGAGGAAATTAACTCTCTCAATAAAAATTAACGTGAACTTTACGAAATGGGCCAGGTATTTCATCCATTGAAGAGTAGTAACATATTTTTGAACATATTTCATCGAAGCTCAAAATATGTATCTTCTCGAAATTGTTCAAAGTTTCACAATCCTTTCATCAATGGCAATACATTTTTTGGAATTTCAATCCTGTACATCTAAACTTGAAACTCTAGCTTTTCAAAGTACTTTCACTTGATATATTTAATCCGATTTTATTTTGAAGGAAATCATAAGATTCCGAAGATATTCAAATCAGGATATATTTCGATTCATCTGAAAAGATAGTTGAATCAATACACATTTTGAAATATTGTCAAATGACTTAGTTTTTTTAATTTTATATTCCACATCCCCATGCTTGCAAGCGAATAAATTATGCTTATCTTCCCAAGTTTAATGTTCTGCTTTTATAAATATTATTCTTGTATTTAATTTTCATTCTTCGTTTAAAAGGACCATTTTGTTTGATTAATCATCATATTCATTTTCTGTATCACGTAACTTATATGAACTCAAACATTTAATTCTTTTAAAAGCTTCTATTAATAATCTTTCCGTTTGTCTCTGTTCCTTTGAAATATTGAGAATTATATATAAAGTCGATGATTTAAAATGAGGCCGATCTGTTGATGATAATATTTTTTTCTCTCTGGCAAATCAAGCAATCGATTTTACATGTCGTCATTCTGATCAAAATGCTTCAGCGTCTTGAAGTTCATTTTGTAATTTCTTCGACATTTTTACACCCATTCTTTCAAAAGCTTTTCTTTTGGAGACCGATGAAATAATATGTACTTTCCTTTTGTATTTGGATGTATCTGAACACATAATAACAGCATATGATGACATGTTTTCTTTTTTGAAAAAAATATTCTTTCTTAAAATGAAAACATTAACATTGATCAAGGAAAACTGAATGAGAAAGACAAGCTAATAAAGACATCAAACACAAGCTAACAATATTTACGCCAGGCAATCAATGCGCAGTGACGTCACACTCCTCCCCTCTCTGAAGTTAAAGCGGCTTTCGACGCCACAAAGTGATGAGCCAGCCCTTCTCTTTCCCCTTTAGTGTACATAATGGATTTTTGGTGAAATAGGGATTTGAACTCATTACCTTTCTGTAATAACGACACCCTAGCCAACCAGACTATCGTTGCCCTGCAGTTTCACAATATGGATCTTTAAAAAAAAATGTCAATATTTCTATTCTTTTCTTCCAATTTTTAAAATAACATTGTGTTTGCTTATTGCAGAGTGCGTCTTTACACTTTTGTGAATATGGCACTGATTAGTCACTGGATCACGAATTAAAGGAGTCCTGATTACAATATTTAACAACTTCATAACCAAAAAGAATCTTCAAACATTATCAATGGTTTGTTTTCATTTGATCTATACTTGATATCTCATTTTCAATACGAGGGAGATTAATGGTCCGTAACACAACGTTATGAACAAAGCTAAGTAAGCAGTAAATAGAGTTAATTTTTCCAAATATCAATTTTTTCCCGAAAGATTGTTACTTGGGTTACATTTGATTCTGGATCCTGCAACGGCTGGCTCACTTGACACGCTATCTTAAAAATATTAATATTATTTAAATGTTAAAGGTTTAAAAAATTATCTACTATTTTCCCTTTATTATTGATAGCACTATGACCACTTTTTGCACATGGAAGCTAGTTCAATCTGGTTTTACGTCTGGAAGTGTATTCTGAGCCGCTAAACACATCTACATTCGAGGGAAGAATCGAGCGCGTGAATTACTGAACTGCATGACATAACAATTACAATTCATGAGTTAAAGTAAAAACTTTTAATTTAAAACCATTTCGTCCTATATGACCAAGTATATGAAACATGAGTGATCTTCTCATACCCAGTTCAAGTTGAGGTTAATCAATAGTAAATTTTAATGATATATATTATAGTATTTCGTAGAACCAATAAGTTAGTTTGTTTTTTTATTGTTTGACAATCATTTTTTAACATGAAGTCTAACTAAAATGGGAACTAAAAGTTTAAAGTAGTTTCTGAACACTACAAGCATCAAATCGTGAGATAGGAACCAAATCAACGAACTGTTAAACTGAAGGAAAAGCACTAATCGTTCGGTTGCAACAGAACTAGCAAAATATAAGATTTATTTAAATATGGAACTTCATTATACAGCCTTTGTAATATATAATTATCTTTTTGTAAAAATAAGAAATCCTAATTCAGAAATACAGTAAATCACTGTATACTTTCAGATAGTGCATTTAAGATTATAGGGTGCATTAATAATAGGTCATGTTGTTTGTTATCTTTCATTCAAAAATAAAAACTGAGTATCATATATCTGAAAATGGCCTTACTAACAAGTCCTTGTGAATATCTGTTACTTGATATTTTCAGTGAACCTCGACAAAAATTACTGTTTGGTATTAGTGGCACTTATTTTCGCTAAAATGATACAGGAAAACTAACATCAATGGATGGATCACTTAACCCAAATTCCTATCCTAAACATGCAAACAGTCATTAGTCAAAATAGTAAAAACAGTAATTTGCGATACATCTAACTGGTAGATAATCAACAGACTGATTATTATTTTACGTAATAATCAACACTATTTTGTTTTTTTTCCCCCACTAATCGCTTGTGTATTTACCTTCTCAATTACTTCCTTTTTAAATGTGTCATTTCAAATCACTTCATAATGATATCTTAAGTATATTCAAATGAATTACCTGTTTATTCCTTTGCTTAATATACTTCTTAATTTCAATACTTATTTTGCTTGATTTAAGCTTAGTATTTTGCTTTACATCCAAATTTTACTCACGTGGTCTTATTCGACCGTGACCTATAGTTCAGACTAGGTTACGAACCAGAATAAATTTCCACACCCTTGGTAAGAGTCGAATTCCCAAATTACTTGCATGAAGGTTGTAACAATAACCTTTCCATTTATATTTCAGTTATTACTCTGCTAGATAATTATTTTTATTAATTATCTTTAATAATTACATTCTGTACGTAGACAATGAAATCACAAGCTAACGTTCAAACAACAAGTAAAACTACCACCCCCTTTCAGAATACAAAACACATTTCAATAATTTTTGGGAATTACAGCATATGACAAATATTTTTCTAAAATCTATAATATTATGCTGATTAACGTTACGTTTCTGAAAAAGTTTGAAAATTCCGTTCTGATGTGTGAAAAAATTATTTTTAAATTGAGTTTCTTTGGGAACAAAAAGAGAGAAAATTAATAAAAAATTGGTTTCACTGTAAGTGTATTTCTCTTAAAATGTTGAATTTTTTTTATATAAATCTAATGCTTTTATGTAAATATAAATGAAACTATATTCGGGTAAATATAATTAACATATTTAATTTTCCATTTCTATCCAATTCAGCTCGTGGATAACTGATCATATTTCTTAATTAATTACTAGATAATTATAACCTTGCATGACTTCAAATCCTAAGCAGACAAAATCACTCTTTATAATGGAACATAATAAAGTCTACAAAAAAAAACCATTGAAAATTTAAATTGCTTAACTTTTTAAGCGTAAATAACTTTCATTTGAAAATGATCTTACCTTACAAACCTTCATCATTATCTTGGAAAGGAGTTGAATGGATTTCGTATAGTGAAAGGGACCCAGAGAGTGTGCCATCGTAAACCCGAAAGTTACAGGGTCCTAGTGATTTAGAAGCAAGAACCAAGCAAAAAACCCTGACTTTGTGAACCACCCACAGATAAATCATTTCATTTAGAAGACATTGCAACCATTATCCAGTTTATGTCGTCAGCAATAAAGCTCTTTAAGAGCCCAAATGAATTTTAAAAAAAATTATATATTTGAAAATTGTGTGCTTTAATTCAGCATTTAAAAAACTGTTTGGACACTAAGTCCCGACAGTTCATATATTTAATCAATCTTAAGTCCCACATTTATGTATAGTATATTGGAAAACAAAGCATTTTACAGAATTCTTTTTAAAATTTCTGTAGAAACTTAGACATTATAAGTTCTACCACACACATTATAAAAGATACTAACTCCACTAAAGTTTGAAGTGATACTAAAATTCTACAACTATTGTTTACATCATTTTACTGAAATTATATATATATATTCTAATATGGAACAAATGTACAAAAATGAAACACACTGGGAACTAATTATTTGTCTCCTGTCAAGTTAATTATTTTATAAAGCCAAAAACATATAAACTCATCTCTGATTAAAGAAAAATTTTAATTTTAATTGAATTTCTTAAAATAAAAATAGATGGTTTTTTAAAAAAATTTCAAATGGGTTTTATTATTCCAATTTTTTGCAAATTTTGTCTGAAAATTGTATTTATACATTTCAGTTAGTTTTAATTTCAGTAACAGATTCAAAATATTGTGCTGATAATTAAGCCAACATCATCCTTTTTAAATATATTTTTTATTAAAAAAAGACCCATGTTTCTTTGCATATAAAATATCCGTTAGTTGAAAGGTTACTTTTATGAAAATCTCCAACACCTGTGATACTGTTTACGTATTTTTTTTTTAAACTTTCTTTCCACTCTCCTGAAATGACAGCTGATTATCCTTCATTGCCTCTTTGACTCCCTCTATTTTAAATTAAACTATCATCTTTGAAAAACTATCTTCTTTGATATCTATTGAAATAAATTTCCAAGTCATTCTACATTCAGTTCGAAAACCTTATTCGAGACATTTCTACACGGAACTTATGAATATTGCATTACGTTTCTACTGTATGTCATTTATAAATAATTTTTTAGAGTCATTGAATTATTGCTTTGATTGTTTTGCTATTGTCCACCTCATTATTGAGAATTAAAATTACTATCATTGTCAGAGATTAGATAGGATTTTAATCAGACGTAATTATCTGCTTGTGGTGAATTCAGGTTCACTGACAGGAAACATTTTTGAATGATCGTTCGTTGTGTCTCAGTGTGGCAACTCGGCCACAGAAATCCCTAAAAAGGAAATGAGGAGCGCATCTTCCCTATTGAATGGTGAATCCAGCTCAGTTGCTATTTGGATGCGGTCGTATGAAGACCATATTGGCACCAGTGTATTATGGTGTGGAACTCATTTTATGGAAATTAATTATGAAAATTCTTATTCATTAAATTGTTATTGTTAAATTGTTAAAATAAAATGTTAAAGACAATAGGACTTATTAATACGCAACCAAAACGTAACGCAACAGCTTGTTCCTTCTCAATATCTCCACTACAGTTCGAAGGAGTCTAATTGTTCTGAGTAACGAATCTCGATTCAGCATAATCAGGATTCAGAGAAACAATTTGATTCATGATCACTGAGTCTCCAAGTGTAAGTCGTTCTTAATATTTTTACAGCAATTCGGAGGAGTCTAATTAACTAATTCAGTAATGAATCCCGATTCCGCACAAACCTAACTGGGTAACAGAGAAGCAGTTTTGATTCATGAAAGCTGAATCTCCAAGTGTAAGAATTTTTCTCATCAAAGACTTCACAGAAATGCAGTGGAGTCTAACTGTCCACAGAGATTAACCCTGATTCAACTCAAACTGATTTCTTGAACAGTTTTGCTTGTATTCTATACCAACTGCACATTTCAACTTTACCATTTATGAGCAGAAATACAGTGCCTCATCAGCCTCAATAAAAAAAGAAAAACCGGTTATTTTATTTTATATTACCCCTAATAGTTGGTCCAGAAATATTATGGTGCGACTTAAAACTATTCGTGTAAAAACTTGTCTTAAAATATTTTATAACAAAATGTATTTGGACTTGGTAGGTGAAGGGTTAGCTTTCTGGGTTTCAGTTCATTAGCTCTTGGGCTTAATTTTCTCTTTAGATTTCAATGTTTGCAATACTTTTTAGAACCTATTTTAAATTGCATATCTCAGTCGAATAAGATCTATTATCCTATAAAATGAGTCGTAGTGTGATTTTCAATTAGAAAATCAGCAAAATAGGGTTTGTGCTGAATGTCACAAGAATAAATATCTCTGAATAAAAAAGTTTATTTTCACCGAACATTTGAGAAATTATCTTGATAATTAACTAAGCATTTTATATGTTTCTTGAAATTTTTAAAAATAAATTTACTTTGGGAGAAAAAGTATTTTCATTTGCCACCACAGAGACCATAAATAAGACATATATGTCATAAAAACTGTAAGTAAAGTCTTTATTTTGTGCGAGAAGATGCGAAAAAATGTTCCTAATTAACAATTGTGAATTTTTCAGCGATATTATTTATTATTTGAAATTTATTGCATTTCCAGCGGAAAATCAACAATAAATTATTCCAAACCTTTACTTACACCAAAAATGCTCTCATATGTATGATGTCATTAAATATATAAATTTTCATACAGTGTATATGTGTGTGCGTGCGTTTCCGCGTCCATCTTTTTTTTTTTTTTTTTTTTTTTTTTACTGAAAGCAAAGCTCTTTAACTTTACCATAGCAACTAATAACTATTTCACATTTCTACTTCATGTGAAACAGTTATCAGCAATTTTTAATTAATCAAAAATTATAAACTTGACTGTCTAAATTTTTACCATAGTATTTAAAGACAGAAATTCGATTACAGATTATCTTTTGAAAATATAAATGACTCATTTGAAAGATGTATGTCTGCATATTTATGCAAATAAGTGCGTTTGAAATTCAATTGATCAATCATTTCTCTCTCACAATGAAAAGTGTTATTATTTTACTTAAAATATTTAATAACTAAAGAGTCAAGGCCATCGATTTACGCTGGACATGGGTTCCATTGATAAAAGTGTATCCAACTTTTGTGGAAAAATATTGCAGCTCATTAAAATAAAGATATTTTTTACTGATATTTATGTTATTTGTTATTTATGACACTTGTCAAGCCAAGCGTGCTAACCGACGGCTATGCGAAATTAAATCAGAAGGAAGCGTCTTTTGTTTAAACCAAAGCATCACGAAGGTGAGCTCTAAGACTCTTCCAGTAGATGGCACCACCTGAGGATTCTCTCCCTCAATTTTAGCTTTGATCTGGAGGGAGGGGGGATTTTCACCAGACCATTACGCCTGTAGTTACTGCTCAACCATAGACCACAGGACTTTCGAATCCTCAAGTTTAAAGAGCACGTTTCTCGTGTACTCGGTGGGTCTTTGGCAGCAATGGAAATCGAACCCTTCCGGACGAAAAGCCACGATATAGTTGCATCGTGATGTAAGGAATTTAATCGTGAGTTTAAATAAGACTAGATTACCATGACACTAGACTACCTAGACTACTCACTAGACTACCATGGCCCTTTTAATGCTGTTTATTATTTAGTTGGCTTCGTTGAAAGTACTCATTTACACAAACAATTCCACGTGTTTAAAGATTACATTAACATTAAACATTACATTCATTTACACAGAATTTCACAAAGAATGGCCAAAAATAAATCAAACTAGGTATGAAACTCATGAAAATTATTTGTACCAACAAAGTAGTTAAATGTTGAATGTTGTTATTTTTAATGAATAAAATATTTTTGGAAACAATGCAATTCCAATCGGAGGCATACGTAAAATCTTTCACTGATATAAGCAAAAACAATGCACTTATTAAAATCAGGTTTAAAAAAAATAATAAAAATCTTTGTTTCTTTTTTTAAAAAAAAAATTAGTCTAGAGGAATTATAGAAAGAAGAAATTCGATGCAATACGTGTGTTTTTTATATATATTCCAGCTGTGTTATATATAAATAACAATTTTAAAAAGGGGCCGAAAAAAACGATTACATTCTTGAAATGAGAAGTGTTGCAGAGCAGAATGTTACATTGCTTTGATTGGTTGCATCGCGATATAAGGAATTTAATCGTAAGTTTAAATCAGTGTTTGTGTGGCTGAAATTAATTACAGACACTGTAGTCAAAATTTCGAAATGAAACATAGCAAATGTTTTAAGTTAACCAAGAATATTCATTCCATTGTGAGTCGCCATCTTTAATTCAATCGCGGATAAAAATAGTAGCAACTAGGAATAATTTATTTATCTGTGGATTTTCTATACATACTAAGTACATTGAATAAATTTTCCTACATCTAAATTATTTTCTACATTATTTTTGCAAAAATTTGAATTTTATAAAATATTTTCATAAATTTAAATAATGATTCCTTTCTTATCGTCTTTTTTTTTATTTCAGGCCCTGCAACGAGTATTCTAACGCATTACATGTCCCAGCGGAAAACATGCATTTTAGGAGCAGCTATTGCCACCATAGGAGTATCGGGATGTTATTTTGCACCCAGTATTTTCTGGATAAACATCTCATATGGAATAATCCATGGTAATTTGTTTATCTTAATAAATATGGATTCGATGTCATAAAAATATCTTGATTATTTTTATAAAATTTGCTTATAAATAATGAATTTTAATCTATATGTTTCTCAAGCAGGAGCTTTTAATGGAAAATACGTACTTAACTTTCGAGGGAAATTACAGTTTGAAAAAATACTGATATTTTAGCAGTTTATACAAGGTACTGCAAAATTAAGTCTTATGTTTAGATCATCTAACAAAAGAAAGGAGTCCTTTGTGACTTTCCTTTATGAATTTCTTTTGTTTACAAAGTTAAACAGTGAATTTATACTCCTTTCATTTGCGAAATTGTTATAATTCTAGGACTGAATTCCGTTTACCGTCCGTAATTATCACACAAATGTATCAATTGTATCAATCTTTAGTAATATCCCCTATTTAGTGTAGATGGAACTGGTAACCTAATGGTTAACGCTATGCCTTCGGTTTAACAGTTCGTGGAATCGAATCTTACCTTATTTTGCATGTTGTTAGTGGGTTAAAATCCACTTCCAATCTAACTAGCCCACGAGTGCAAAAATTGATCATTGAATGACAGAATAAATTCTATGATAATCAAATAATGTAAATCCATTTATAATGCAAATTCTATAATGGGAGAAAGTTGACGTCATTATATTAAGTTAATATATATATATTTTAGTAGTGTACATAAAATTTAGATATTCTTATTTAAAATATTTCTTTCTTTATTTCTATTTTTAAAATTATTATTAAATTATTTAAGACGAAATATTTTTTAAGTGGTTTGGATGTTTTAATTTTCTTATTTTGTATACTTAAATATATTTGGGAAAATGTTGGTTTTCTCTCTCCCGTGAAAAATAATGTGCTCTTTATTGATGGTTCAATAAAATAATTTACCTGATTTCATCTCGAAATGAACCTCCAATATCGATTCTAATAAAAATGGTCAAGTAATTAATGCATCTTAGGAAATAAATTATGTCGCTGTGTATATTTATTAGTATGGTGAGATTCGAATAGCAGATAACCTTCAGGAACGAGAAAATCGATTAATCGATGAGCAATGAGACTTCTTCCTCGGTGTCTAGTGATATTTAAATAGCAAGTTTCATCGTGGCCTTGAATAATTTAGCTATTTATTCTGAAGATGTTGATAGTTATTTTACGTTTTTTTGTCGATACAGATATAAAATATTTGATTGAAAATTAGCTAAAGAAGTATAAGAAAGTTAGAGATAAAAAAAATTTAAAAGAAAATATTTGTATTCTCGAATTGAGAATATGTGCGACGTTTTCTTTTGATTAAATTCTTCGATCCTCTTTTCACAAACATTACAAGTATTTGTATATTTGACTTAATCAAAATAATATTGCATGTATTATACTTAATACAAAAAAGTGTGTGTCCTTTTTTTTTTTTATCTATTATTGATTTAATCACAAAATTTAAAAAAAAGAAAACATTTTAATTTTTACACATACGAATATACTATACAAGATTATTCAGGAAATTATTCAATAAAAAACTTTATATTTATTTTCGAATTTATAATATTCAATATAAATATAGTTTGAAATATGTTAAACAGCTTCTTAAATTAAATTGTGAGATTCCATCAGTTTATACTGAATTTAACATTTTTGCTTGTTTCAAGCATTATATCAGACAAAAACAATTAAAAGATTATTCAAAAACCTTTGAAACCATTTTCAGTATCTGGTAAATGTTTCTTAAATTATTTATTTTGAACCATTGTTCACAATAAGGCGGTAAAGGAAAACTTCGACTTACTGAAAAAAAAAAAAGAGAATATACTTACCTACCACTAATTCAGTTAACGCAGTCATTTATCTTTTAATTAATTTAGCTCGAAATTTAATCAAAAATAACTCTAATTTATTCATTGAATTACTAGCACCTAACAATAGATTTAATATAAGATATAATGAGTGCGTATGTTCACGTTCTTTGTGCATATATGTATTTACACATAGGCCAATGAATGAGATACCAAAGATCGATACTCAATTCGACCACCCTTTATATGGATAACAATTATTTTCTGGGCATCGAGTGTACATGCTGGAGTGCATGTAAGTCCAGATAATAACATGCCTCTTACCTATACAGCTTTCCAGATCTTGTAAATTAGGTAGAAGAGGATTGGGTGGAATTAGGTGGAATGGTTCACCACGTGACAAAACAGCATTATGGTTTGGGGCACCATTTTGCATGATTCTAGGTCACCTCTAGTTCATATTCATGGCACTTTGACGGCCGTATGTTACGTGGATGATATGCTGCGGCCGGTTATACTCCCCTACCTTCAGGGGATATCCAATGCCCTTTATCAGCAAGATAATGCCCTAATGCACATTGCTCGCATCAACCAACATGGTTTGCAATGTGTACAACTGCTTCCCTGGCCACCGTGCTTCCCAGATCTCTCACCTATGAAACAAGTTTGGGACATGATAAGACACGATTTGCAGACCTTAGTATTCTCCTTTAGCAGACGCACTTTAGCAAATGGTTGACAGGAAATGAAGAGCCATTCCTCAGGATACAATACTTACTCGCATTAACTCTGACGCGTTGCTTCGTGTATCGCCGTTCACGTTGGTCTTACACTTCGCCATGTTAGCCTACTGAACCGATCATATTCTCTCCTTGTATTATGTATATGATTTCGAAATGCTGAACATTTATCCGTCGTTGTTGCTGTCTCTCTCTGTTTGCTGAGTTTCATCACTTGCCAGCATTTCTTTTTCTTGATTTTGCATTTTCAATGTCGAGCAGTATATATATATATATATATATATATATATATATATATATATATATATATATATATATATATATATATATATATATGTAAGAAAATAAAGAAAAGTTACATTCCTTGGGAATAGAAGCTCATGTCATTATTAATGGAGAATACTGAAATTTGATCACTTTAACTGGATTCTGAAAATTATTTTTAATTGAGGAGGACCATTAATTTATAATTCAACATAAGATTACCAACGGCAAGTTTTCACGACCATGTGTTCAGGTGAAAAACGTGTAACTATTGTTTAAAGAAAAATATTTGAAAAATTATTACATTTACTATTTCTATCTATATTTACTGCTTACATTTAAATGAATTCAAATGTTCTGCGCCACAAACGAAGGTGTCACATATAGGTAATCTAAGAACAAATGGAATGTTGTGCGGGGCGTTTGAAATTACATTTTACTTACAAAAATATTACAGTTGAATTTGCTTTATCCATGTTACGATGCACTTTCAATCAGTGACGCATTTGTAGAACCAAAAACACGTTCTCTATACTGTAAGAAAAAGCATTTTCAAAATTCAAAACTGGTAAATATCGAAATTTTCTGAGCAAGAATACACTTGGATTGCTGACAAAAATATCCGAAGCCTAAAATATATTTCTCTACTTTTAACTGTTACTTGTAGATGAAAATTTTAAGAGGAAAGAAAGAACCATATTCCTAAGTTTGGCAATAGAAAACTCTACTTGATGGGAACAATAAAATCTCTGGCTCCTTACCACGAGCTGCTGGTGTCGCTTGTTTCCAGATGACAACTGGACATGACTATCTACAAAGGCATCTGCATCGAATAACTGTTTTGGGCTCTGCTCGTTGTCCATTGTGCAATCATGATGATATGGATGCTGCTCACCTCAAGAACTGGCCTGAAGTTTTAAAGTTTATGACTGACAACTCTTTTGAGGCTACTAAAAGACTTTATTCTTGTTTTTATACTTGTTCACTTTTTTATTGGGCTGCTCGTCGATCAATTGCAGAGATGCCCCAGGACAGGCGTAGGAGGAAAAAATATATATTCCTAGGTTTACGAATCAAATTTTAGAAACGGTGTGCACCATATTATAAATAACTGTACAGTCTGTTCAAATGAACGTTAATTATATAATTTCAATTAATTGTAACTGAGGTGAAATTCAACGTAGCCTTTGCTTTAACTTGACTAAATATCTCCTGTTCTGCATTTCCTTTCATTCCATACAGTTTCTCAATTCAATCTCATACAAAAGTTATGAAACACTCGTAATAAGGATTTTATTCATATGGGTATCAGCTTTTATTACTTTTGGACTCGCATTTTGCCCGACTTTAAGTTTGTTCTGTCTCTGATATTATCTAAAGCAAGAAATTATCATTTTGTTTTTCTTCTTCAAGAGGCTACTTATAAATACTTTAAAAAAATACTTATAAATGGCACCGTAATGTTTTTGATATAGATTTTACTAATAAAACATTTCTTCGCTCATTTGAATGTATTATTTAATGATTTCTTTGTTTTTCTTTATTGGTGCAGTGCTAAAATTCTTACTAATTTCTTTCAATCTTTTGAAGAAGATTCTTTAATTACATACATAAAATATACAAAATCTAACACAATTTTATTCTTATTTTGAGGTTTTAAAAATTTATAGAACTTTCTTTTATATTTAGTAAATATTTGATGAACCTACATAGTTATTAAATTCACTTATCTGAAAGTAATTCTAAAAACTTGTAATATTTAAAAACCTTCTATTGTTATTTAGCTGATTAAAAGAAATTATAAAATATAGATGCTGAGCTTTATGGATATTTACAGAAATTATTATTACTCATATATTACATTCAATTTTTGTAATATTTCACCTTATAAATCTCTATTTTATATCAATAATCCGTTTGAAATTCATTTGTCTTTTTACAATTTAGAAATTAATTACTTGTAAAAATTAATTATTTTAAGAACTTTTTTAAATTTATGTTTTTTTAAAATACAAAACACAAAATCCGTGCTTTGGTTTTCTAAAACAAATTATGCAAAATAAAATTAAGCACAAAAAGCATAACTGAATTTCATAGTAAAGAGAAAATTATTTGTAAATCTATGGTATAGTTAATTATTTTGTTGACAAAATTTCGCCTCTGGCAACTTGGCTTCCATTTTTGACTCGGATCAATAAATTTCTAGGAAGAAATTGAGTGCTATATGAACCACATACATAATTTAATTCGCCAAATATTTAAAATTGTCAAAAATAATTACCTTTATTATTCTGTAAATCCATATTTATCTGACATGGGAACATTATGCAATTTTATATAACTAGCACTTTCATTATATAATTGAGCTTTATTTTGCTTTCTTTACAAAAGAAAAAAATTATTACAACCAATTCAGGAACTGTCTTACAGATAATTTGGTGCCACTTTAAAAATAGATTGGTTAGTGTCCAATCACTTTTATGTTTTACCATGGAAACAGAGAAATAAGGAAGTAGATTTTCTTCATCTGTTGGTAAAGTATTCCTTTAAGTAAGAATTATCAGAATAATATTTCGTAATTTTTTTTTCGAATTATATTGCTGAGTTTCCAATTTCTGTAAAATTAAAATTATTATGATAAAATTTACCTCAACAGTTTTGTAGTAAATTTTATGATTTTAGTTTGGTTTCTTTGTCGCTCAACAGTCATTTTTTGCATACGAGGGCTTATTAGACCAGAACCAACTGTTTAAAGTGGATTCCGAACCACTAAAACATCTAAACCAACGAACCATTGAACTGAAGCCAAGATTTATGATTCTAGTATTCATTAAATGTAACAAAGGATATCAAATAAAATGACTTCTTTTATAAAAGCATGATAATTGATCCTTAAAGAAACTGACTTTTTTTTTTAATTTCAATGCAATTAACATTTTAGATTATATATTTAACTTTAATACTTTCTCTATCAACAATTTAGAGATCAAACACACATAAATTTTATTGAAAATTCAATGCTCCAATTTTTAAGTTAGCTCTGTTCGATTTTAATTTAAAACTATTAAATTTTAAGAAAACATTTTATAATGTTAGGATTAGTAAAAGCACATAGCAATGTGTTAAACAGATTATTTCTAAAGTTTCTATATAAATTCATTGTGTTTTAATATATATCTTGTCGAATACTAACTTTTAAAGGATTGTGTATACTATTGCATAATTAATAAAAACTATTTAACTTATCCTACCCCTTTCTAATTAATCTTTCAATCTAGTTTGAAATTTTAAAGAAATTAGACAAATATTATTAGAATCGCTTTCAATGAACTTTACAAAATATATTATTGCGTTGCATTTCCATTTGACTGTGTGTTTCATCCGATCCAAACCAATATACACTGCCACCTTTCATTTTGATATTTTGAATCATTTTCTATTGTCAGTATTCTGACTCTGAACTAGTAGCATTTTTTTTCAGCGTTCCAAACTTTATTATATTAGGACCTTATGGATATGTTTGACATACACAGGCCTTCTCATTACCAATATTTTCTTCTGAGTCTGGTTTCGAACTCGTTGTTTCCCGAAAAGACAGCAACAGCTTCTATCACTAGGGTAAAACAACCTGACAAAATATTGGCGCTTGCAAAAGCCAGCTAAATTACACCATTTCCCCAACTATAATTAATCTAATTTGGCAGACGAATGATTCGCGCTCTTACCTTCGGTTCAACAGTTCACGGGTTCCAGTCCCAACTAAACCATAGATGTCAGTAGTGATTCGGAATCTACTTTAAACTGTAGATTCTGGTCTGATTAGTGCTCGAATACAAAAAAAATGACCATAGAGCGACAAACAAACCAAACTAACTATGGTTAAATAAAACTCAAAAATGCAAAGATTATATGCTTAAAGTATGTAACTGATTATATTAGAAATTATTTTAATACCTTTATCTCCTTCTAGCATTATTAATTAATTTTTTTTTTCATTTTAGGTATTGGTTTTGGAATATTGGCTACTCTACTTACAGTGACTCTTAATCAGTATTTTGTGAAGTACCGAGCTACAGCCATAGGTATAGCCTTTTCCGGGGGTTCGGTAAGCTCACTCGTCTTCCCATTGGTCATGGAGTGGATGTTGGAAAACTACAGCCTCAGCGACAGCTTCCTGCTGCTCAGCGGAGCTGTCATGAACACCCTGGTGGCAGCTTCCTTATTGCGTGCCCCACCCTGGATACAAAGGACAACACACAAGCAGGCCACAATAGAAGAACCTTCAGAAGCCAAAGATTCCGGAGTGTCAACTTCAGAGGACCCCGTTGCTGAACCGAAAAATTCTACTCCACCTCCTACTTTGTATCAACTAACACCACCTCAAGCAGAACCAGAGGACTCTGATATTGAGGATGTTATAGAAACTGAAGATGCGTCTCAAGAGCTGTCGAATTTTGTCAGCAACCATCCTGAAGGCAGCCAGGCAACTTCTAAAGAAGAATCTCCAGATAGCGTAAGAAACTCATATACAGTCTGCAGCAACAACGACAGCGTTCTGTTCGGTGGTTCTTGTTCCAAACTAAACATGCACACAAAAAACAATGAATTTGAAGTGAAAGAACCACTGATTTGTGATAAACAAGTATATATAATTCCAAAAAAGGAAGTTAAAGAACCACTTGAAGCACCAGCTTCGGAACGCAGTCTTTACCGTGCTCTCAAAAACATTTTAAAGCAGGCGATATTTTACAAAATTGCTTTAACCATGTGCGTCTATTTTTTGGGGGTGCATTCAACATTTATGGTCATAGTTGATTTCGCCAAGGACAAAGGTATTCCTGAGGACCAAGGAGTTTTCATCATTTCAATGTTTTCATTCACTGACTTGATAGGCAGAGCTGGTCTCGGTTGGGTGACCGATCGCAACTATATTGGAAGAAAAGAAATGGTGTGTCTCAACTTGATAATATTGGGCATTATTTACCAGCTGTATCCCCTTATCAATGTGCTGTCTGGCATTCTAATGGTGGCAGCAGTGCAAGGCTTAGCCGTTGGATGTTCCATTACGTTGTTCTTTGTCATTCAGGTAGAAAGTATGGGGTTGAAAAATTTAACTTTAGTTGTTGGTTTGACAAGCTTCATCAATGGAATAGCCAGTTTTTTAAGACCTAATATAATTGGTAAGTTTTTTATATTATTCTTTTCTTTTTTCATTTTAACAATATGACAGAGATAAAATACGATTGTAACTCTTATTTTCTTCATTGTAAACGGATATGTATGATAGCCAAAAAACTCACAAATACTGCTTGTTGTTTATGTTTTATAATTACTTTTGATTGTTAATTTAGAATAAAATATTTCAATCATGTATCTCACAATAAATGAAATAACAAATCAAGTTAATTTCCCTCCACGAGCACAAGAAAAACTGAATTCCGAGCACAAGAATATCTTATATCCCCTTATCAAGCTTTACAGTATGTCATTTCAGATTAGTTCATAAAGAAACTAAACTATAGTAATTAGCTCATTAACCGTAACTCATCAATTATGTTATAATTTTGTGATCCAGGTTGGTTCCTTAGACAGTACTTCTCCGATAGAAAATCTGCTGAACATGATTCATTAAAAAATGATAATTAGTTAAAGCTGTGCATCATAAAAAAGAAAGATTGCGAGCTAAATTTCATCTTCTAAGAATCAAGTACTAATCTAAAACTGAATGGTTAGCCCAGTGGCCTTCAGTTTAACAGTTCGTTAGCTCGATTCCCCCTCTGGGGGTAATGATTTGGAATGCACTTAAAATAAGAGGCGTTTTCCAATTAGTCCTCGAGTGTAAAAAAAATGATATCTAAATTAAATCTGAATGTTAAGATTTTATCACTTCAAACCATGAAAGGTAAAATTCAGAAAAGGTGAACATTTTCCTAATATATGATTAAACCTAGAAATGCTTAACATAGTTACTCTGTCGTGAATCAAAATGAAGTCAATATGCCAGGTCAGTGCCCTGTTTTTATAGAAAATACTTCTTTATTTTGAAAACAAGTTCTTTGTTCGAACAAAAAGTAAGAAATTTATTTTTCAAAAACAGTTTCTCTCTTGGAAATAAAGAACATAAAATTTGAGTACTTTATTGATAGATAAATATGTTTTCTACCTTAATAAAATGGAAAAAAAGCAATAACTAATGAAAAAGGGTTTTTGAGCTCTTTCATTATAAAATTATATAAAAATTTATCAACGTAAACTAGCAAATTATTTAATATGTAATGTGTGAAATTCATTTCTTAGTTAATTTCAGTCTTTCTTAGTAATCGATTTTTCTCAATTTTATTCCTATTTGGATTAAAATTTTAATAATTTTACTGAAAGAAATGCAGTTTTGAAAATAAAATTTATAATGTTATATATAGCCTTAAAATTTAAGACATGTTATATATTATAACTATATACATATTATATATATAATTAAATTGCATATTTTAATTTTATATTACAAATATTTTTATATATTTGAAACTTGTGAAAATAAGCGAAGATATTCTTGTGAATCGAGTTGACAAACATTTACTACACATGTCTTTGTTTCAACAGCTTTTGGGTTCGAGTACCACCTACAGTATAGATTGCGTAGTGCTTCGGAATTCACTTTAAACTATAGGTTCCAGTCTAATTAGCCCTCATGTTAAAAAAGAGACTGTTGAGTAATAAACAAACCAAACTGTTCATTCACGAAATGTAACTGAAAATTTACAATCCTTTTGACTGATACCAATAAGTTACGTTTGATCAGTATAAGAAATATTCTGTTGTATGGTCAAATACCTTTTTATTTAAATATAGTCTCATCGGTATAAATAAATCCTTATTCTCAAATTCAGTCCGGGTAAAAATTTGTGGATGAATTTAGCACGGCATCCCAGAGTGAAAGGAATTTTTTTTATCGAGATGTTGTCTTCTAGCTAACATAAAATATAGGCTACATTTTATTTCGAAATCTTGATTATAGCGTTTATAATTCATTGTAAGTAACGTTGATTTTAACTCCGTGTAAAATTGCTTATGCTGTGACATGAATTTAAAGAATGCAACATTATCCCGGAATTTTGCTCTTTTCAAGGAAGAATATGCGAGACTCTTTTCCCCCTTTTAAAATTTGTATCGATTTTTAATCATTGGGAAAGAACAAAAACAAAATATGTATAGTGTAAGATTATCATTCCTTTCTACATTTCCACATAATTTTTTACAATTATTATATTTATGAACGTTTTCTTCATTTTTTAAAAAAAGTATTGCTTTTTTTTTCACTGCCACGAACGAGTTTTCGCTTTTTCCAATAAGCTGCCAAAAATAGGCTAAAAGGCTTTGGACACGGGCAAAATAAGTCCGTATTTCAATATATATTAACTTCACGACTAAAAGGAATTTTCAAGCTTTATGCATTTGTTTCATTTTTTTTTAGTTAATTAGTACGAGACTTCGTTTCATATGTAAAACAGTGCTTTGAATGGAACTAAATAAAGATGAAATATTATTAAAAAGCAGTACATATCATTACTTTTTTCCGAAAGTAAGGTATTTGTTTCCTACAGCCCGCAAAAGCTATGAATATATAGTCCGTTTAAACAAAAAAAATTCGTTTTTGAGAAAATTTTCGGCACCATAAAAATGCTGCACATTTAAACTCAATGTTGAATTTTAAACATTGGCTCACTTGTTTAAAATCCAATGATTGTTGGCTCCCTATAGCTAACTTCCACAAACAATGTGTAATTTAATATTAACTAATCATCAGGCATTTGTTGCATTTTAATTTTACTAAGCAATGGAATGATTATCCTTCTATCTTTCTAACAGCTTTCAGTTCGACTCTCACCTCTGTGTGGATTCTTGAAATAGTTTGATAACTAATATGAGAAGAGATATAGAAATTGATTGTATTTAAATTATGATCTAAAAGTATCCACATGGCGAAATATCAAGCCAAATCAATCAAAATCATTTTTATCGAAATATCTGCATAGACACTGAAATGATTTCATTGACGCCATAAAACAATAATTGCAATGACAAATTTTTGATAAATAACTTTATCGCTTTATATTGTTAACTTTTAATAATTAAAGCAATTTATTTTTTCATATGCAAGCATTACAGATAATGATTCAAATATTGTTCATTTTTTTTTCCAATGATGTCTTGCTATATTTATGAATGCCTTTTCTGATATATAATTCAAAACAATAAACTAATTTCTGTGGTACGACAGCCCATCGAGGGGCCAAGGTCTAAAATCTATCAAGAATCTACAGCCAATGAAAAAAAAACAGTGTCCATTCTGTTTTCTCAGTTAAGGTGCCAAATATATATGTCCCAGTTAGATGGTCATCCTCATTCAAAACCACCAATATTTAGTTCGCAAGCATGTTTGATGGTGTACTTCGCGAGCATGCTCAAGTGTGTCTCAGTTTTTTAGACCCACTTGATACTCAGTTTTATATACATGAAAAGCTGAGATGACCTTACCCAGACAGAGAATAGAACCAAGGACTTGTATGTTGGGAGCGCGAAATCACTATGACACTGGTTTTATAAAAGTCAAAACACACAAAACTATATTATTCAGAAGACATGCTTTGACAAATCAAAATAAAGCTTACTAAAATTAGGATGGATACATTTACTAGATAAAAGGTTTTATTCGAAATGTTCGCCTGCTACAAGAATTGAGAATTCTTGTATTATTCACTTAAAGATAATTTGAATGAAACTTAAAATGATTGAAAATTTTTCTTAGTGACGAAATTATAGTAAGTATTTAAGTCACACAGCATTTATTTTATTCACTATGTACTCAATAAATTTCCAATCAGTGCCGTACTAGTGAAGCCGAAAACACGTTCGCTACAAAAAGTAAAACTGATATTCTTTTTCAAAATTAAAAACAAAGTTTGCAAATATCTTAATTTTAAAAAAGAATTTTTTTTTGTGGGAATGTAGAAGGTAATAAATCTCTGGATGATATTCATATTTCCCCAATGTTTCTAGAGATTATGTATAATGATTTGGTTAAAATACGACACATATACTGTCGTCATTCTTGAAACAAGAAAAGCTCGCAGATAGTTATTGCTGCACCACAAACAACTTTATAATTCAAATTAGTGTTAATTACGATTGAAAACGATGTAATCAAATTTTTTCTATTTTAAATTAATTAAGCAAAAAAGAGTAAGACTTTTTGGTCTCAATGCAGCCAAGTAGATGAACATGCTATTGAGAGGGAAGTTTCTCGGTTAGATTCAAACCACTGTTGAACAACGACAAATAGATGTTTCGCTTATACTTTCTGCATCCACATCTGTTGCAGTTTGCTCTTGGGAGTTTTCCGAGTTTCTTTGTTAGTGGTACATGGTTATGACGCGCTGTTCCATGATAAATTTTACCAGATGGTTATTAAGATATTAGGTGTGTAGTTTATTCGTATTCAGTTTATTAGGTTGCGTGTTCAAAATAACTCGACAAACTTCAGCATCTAACGGATATTTTATTAAGCATGCAGCATGGATCGCATCAGCAAAGACACTAAACATGGTACTTTTGAGTGTTTTTACATGTTTTTTACAAGTACAGTTCGGTTTCCAGTTAACATTGATACACAGTTAAATGATATAAAAGTAAAATTACACAAAACTGAAATATAAATTATAACAAAAATTAACAATAAGTAATTACTTTTAAATAAAATAAACTTAATATTCATCACTTTAAGAACGGAGACATCATTCAATCAATTTGAGAAAGCAGTGTGACTGGTGCAGCCATCCACTGGCAAAAATATAAATAACTGTTGTCTTAACAAAGATGATTTTTATTATATTTAAGCTTTTAGCTTTTTACTACAATACGTCAAAAATAATACGGGTTCGATACTTTAAATGCATTAATTTTTTTACAACCCTTGTTTATTTTTTTCTTTTAGGTCTCTTTCGTGACGTCATCGGATCATATAACTGGATGTTTCATTTTATAGGAACTGTTACCTTAATTAATGCATTCACTTGGGTCTTGGAGATATATAATTCGAGGAAAAGAAGTTCAGCTGCAGACTGTGATGATAAAACTGTGATTTGAATATGCTACTTAATGTTTTTATACTGTGTATAGATAACTTATGTTTTCATTTCGAAAACTAATATAAATAAATTGAAAACTTTTTTCTGAAGTATTTTGATTCACAGTAATGTTTATTTAAATAAAATGCATAAGTTTTTCTGAGCATATTAAAAAAAATGCCCCATGTGAAAGTTACTGAGCATTTTTAAAAGTTTCATTGTAATAAGAATTAAACAGCTTTTAGAATTAATTATAGAATTTAAAAAACGGTGTTTATATTCAACACGTGATGAAATAATTATATAATGGTATTAATTGTACAGTGTAAAATAATTGGATTTTCGAAATTTTTTTGGCAACCTTTGTTTTGTACAGATTTGCTTATTAAAATGTAAAATTGTCCCCTTTCATCATTTGCACTACATTAACGTTAATATAACGATAAATAATGCAATAAAGATTCCTATAAATCGGTTTGCAAAGGGCTACTATACATATAATATGATGTATTTGCTTAATATATTAAAAGTTACATATTATAGTTTGTAAAGCAAAAAACTAGATATTTTTTTAGAAAAAATTTCACAAATTTATCGAAAAAACGTTATAAAAAAATTTACAACATTTTAGTTTTAAAATGGTGAAATTATTGAATAAATTTTATGGAGAGGCCATTAAAATTATTTAACTTTTAAATGGAAAAGAACGAATTGCATTGTTCAAAATAATTTAAGAACACGCTTAGTTCTATCGCTGTTTACCTAGATAACTAATGTCAAATAAGACTTTAACTTATAACTTAGCAGAAAACATGTAAGAACTTCATTTGCAAATGAAAGACGTCGAAAACAAAAAAGGGGTAATCTTGCAAAACTAGTGATTTTTCAGAAAATTGTTTTTTTTTTTTTTCCAACTTCTTTAATTGTACAATACTTTTATTTTGAAAAAAAGAGGAATATAGTTCGTCCATGTGTTTAGTGGAATCCTTGGATTGTTGCGCTATCGGGATATTTGAATCCCAAAAAGCAATCACTTTCAAGGAAAAAGTGGTTCTTATATCTGTTAAACATTAACGATCATAAAGTCTCCCATACACTACACTATATATCTATATCCTACCCTATATTCCTTTATTAAAAGCTCCTATGCTGGCTGATTATCATATCAGCTTAAAGAGAAATTCTTCTCCAGTATGAAAGCAGATTCGTTTTACATCAAAACAAAATATCTCAAGCTAAATAACCAAGGAGATTTCACCAGGACTCATAAACTAACAATGAGATTTTTATTGACGTCAAGACACCATCAAAACAAAATAACCCAAGGAGATTTCACCAGGACTATGCACCTTAACCAACGATGTGATTTTTATTGACGTCAAGACACCATTAGAACTTAAGAGATCGTTACGATGAGAGGTTGCTGAACACCGAGACTGGACACAAAATTATTAAAGTCAAGTTTTATGAATCCATATTCCTTGATTAGACTAACACCTAACGTATTTGGGTGTGAATGAAATATCACACCACACTCGGGTGAGGGAGATTACACATCAAGCGATATGGGTTGAAGTTATGCAAATTCCTATAAATGGATGTATATGAACCAACGAATGGCAATTTAGTAATCCATATTTGCGCAGACAATTACTAAAATGCCATGTCGTACACTATGCAGCAACCACATAACCGATTATTTTCTCAATGTATGATGATACCAAATCCAAACACAGTTGGTACTGAGAAATATATACTTGGATGGAAACAATTCCAGGTATACATTCTTCTTTCAGAATGTTCTTCTAGTTTAAATCACCTTCAGTATGTTTGAAACACATTTAGGTAATGAGCTGTTGTAAAACTAAATCCTACATTTATAATCCAGATATAAAATTTGCCTTTCATCAAGAGAAAAACATTTATCTTCAAAATCTAATCGATGCATAACAAAACAATTAGTTGATCAAAGAGAGAAACCACACACCAAATTAAATACTTTTCATTATATCTAAATAATGCGTTTTTTTTTTTCTATCATTTACAGGTAAATTAATTGCTTACTTGAAAGTACTTTTCTTCCTTGTTCTTATACCTTCTATCGTTAACTAATAAAATTTCATTCAATAATTTTACATCTATTGTTCAGTATTGTATTTTGTTAAACGTATTTTCACCATTTTGTTGCTTGCCACCTTAAATATTCTAAATTATCACCATAATTGTTTAATAACCTATGAGCTGTTAAATTTTAATTCGAATTAAAAAACATTAAGATTCAGGCTTTCAGTAAGCAAATATTTTTCACATTTCATGATATTTTAGATTTTTTAAAAATCCAATTTTTCTCTGTATTTTCTCTATCGCAATCCTATAAAATTTGTAAACTCTCTCAAGTACTTCATTTTATTTACTGTAATAAATAAACTTCAGTGAATTTTATCCCCTTTTTTCAGATATAATTAAAAATGATTTTCTTTTATATTATTATATACAATTTATATTTTGTAATTTGTATTTTGTTTTATATGTAATTTATTTAAAATAATTTTTATTTAACTACTCATTTTTAACAATTTTTTATTATTTTTCCCAAGAGTCAATTTTAAAGTTTAATAATCTTTTTTAATATTTATCACTTTAAAACGTCACTTTGTGACACAAAATTTATATTTAATTTTATAATCCCTAAAATAACTAGGCAATTATTAATGTAGCAAAAATTAAACATTTCTTTGTTAAATTTGATTTAATAATAGTAAAAAATGTATGGGTGAAATTACTAAGTGAAGTTTACCGAATTACTCTTAACGTATCCTATTTTCTGCTTGCAAAACTTATGGAAGTATTATCTAAATTTTTATATTAAGATATGAAAGATGTTTATATATATATATATAGCATAATATAAGCATTTCATTAAAATTTATATAATCAGTAGTTTCTTCTATTCATAATAATGGTAATTTGTCTCAAGAAAACTCCTTAAATTTCGTTAAATAAATTTAAAAATTGTTTATTGCATTATTTACGTGTACCTTATCGAAATATTTATAATTTTTTTTAAAAAATTCCTTTATGAAAGACGAAATTAAAAAAAAGAAAGCAAATTAAATTAAGATAATCAATAGATTTTTTTATTATTATTAAGACAAGTCTTTGCAGTAAAATTTGTCAAATTTCGTTAAATGTAACATAAAAAAAAAAAATCACTTTTTTATAAAATAGTTGTTTGTATAAATATTTTTGAAATTTTCTTTACCAAATGAAAATAAAATAGATAATTTAAAGAATAGGAAAACCAATTTATGTAGTTAAATTATAAATTTAATAATAATAGTTTATTAAAATATTATTTAAATATTCACAGTTGCTTAATAAAACATAAATGATATTCCGAAAAGTAAAGTAATAATTGTTCAATTATGTTTAAAACGTAATTTTAAATATAAAAATATTTATAGAGTTACTAAGATTTTTTCATAGGTAATCATTTATAGATTGTTTTATCAAAACCAACGTGATCGATGTATTGTTTTTCCCTTTATATAAAAACTGCAGGTTCTCTTAAATTCAAAAATGGCCAATTTATCAAGAATTGTGTGCCACATATAAAACTTCTTGTTATTATTTCGTAAGTAAATAACGTTTCTCGGAAAATAAGTTTCCTGTAATAAATCTTTATTTTTGTCACAATTTACTCTTGAATTATTACCGTACAACATTGTATCGTAAATTTTCGAAAGAAAGACTATTCAATTTTAAAATGGATGCTAAACTTTAATGGACATCATATGCCACTATGACAGAAAAGCTTATTTCAGTGGTTCTCAATATGTTAAATTTATCACCCGAAGGACAATTTCGTTGTTTTTAAAAGCAGAACATAAACACATAAATTTTTATTATATTCAGTCAAACGCATATCCCCATATACTCGACCTTGAACATTCTGTCAAATAAATTACGTGAACTAAAAAGCACAAACAATATTTAAAAAAGTGCAAAACTTCATTTTTTTTTCATTCTTTTTAGTACTTTTACTTAAAAATATCATTTTAAAAAACAACAAAGCAAATAATTATTAATCATAACGAAAATAATGTTATTTTTTAATGTTAAAAAAACACACTATTTTAAATGGTCTTATTTACTTTTCTTATTTTATGTTAGTAATATTATATATATGTACAAATAAGCAAACATAAAAAATACTTCTTTAACGTAAGCAGTATGCATAAAGATTACATTATTAAATTCGCAAGCGATTAGCAAATAAGTCTGTGAAATTAGTAGAAAAAAGTCATGCATAGCAGCAAAAACAACCTTTCTAGATCGGCATGACGACGAACAGAGCAAATCACTTGATATTGTAGGTTAAAATATGGCATAGACTTTTTTGTTTATTTATTAGTCTCTGCTGTATTCTCTCTTACCTTCGTTTGAACAGCTCATGGGATCGAGTCCTATTTCGGACATGGGTATTTGAATCTACTTTAAACTCTCGGCTACTTCGGAATTCACTTTAACTTTCGATTTCGGTCTAATTACCCCTCGTGTGTAACAAATTACCATTGAGCGACAAATCAACAAGCCTTATTATTCACTAACCTTAGTAGCTCAGGAGCAGTTTTTCAGTAACACAGCTTCAAGAAGTCAGAATGTCCTCTTGTTGAAAAATGCCATTTCTCTGACCTCGAAGTTAGGAATTAGCCACACTGACTGCCCTTTAGATGGCAGAAACGTACCTATAACCGCTCAATTTACAGTCGATCCAAACTAGAAATGTGCATGTCGTGTAACTAACGGCTGCTGACACCATCACACTAATGCAAGTTGGTTGGGTTTTATGGTGCAATGTCTTAAAATGGACTTATTGCGCCCACACTAATCCAAGATCGAATTCAATCATGCGATAAACGTTCTTCTCGTTGTCTCCAGAATCGAATACAGCCATCAAAATATTTTTAGCTCTTTACCCATACTGTACTAATTAATGTTTGTGTGGGTTGGTGTTCCTCCATCATTTATATTTATTTAGAAAAAAGTATGTACAACAAAAGGTGCTCATATATCAACCCTATGAGTACAAACCTAGAAATTTAAAATCCAACTATTTATTGTATATCAAGACATCAATCATAAAAAAAATAATCTAAAATTGTGATGTATTAATGCGTAATTAAAACATTAAATCGGAAAAGTGATACTTAGGTATAATGCTTTTATATATGTACAGATAATATAAATTCAAGAAAATCATACACACACAATTTGAATATGTTATTGATAATGGTATATAACATTAATCTACAATAAAGAATACATTATGAAATATGGTTAAAAAATGAGAAAATAATTATAAGATATGGGTTGATTTATAAGATATAAGTCGCTCAACGGTCATTTTTTGCACACAAGGGCTAATTAGACAAGTTTAAAGTGGATTCTGAAGCTTTGCAAACACCATACCCAAGGTGGGATTTCTATAGATCTGAATCCAACTATCGTCACGTTTCCAAATCTGCAGTCGACTATCGCTTCAGCAGAAAAACATTTAATCTGTGTGTGTGAACTAAAAAATTAGACATCTATAATTCTTTTTTGAAAGAGCTTGAAAGGCAAATTTGGAGGAAGCTGGTTGGTAGCATAGTAGCAATTTTTTTTTAATGTACTTCATAGGGGAACAGTTCAAGAGATAGTGATCAAATGTACACTTGACCACAGATGCAAATGCTGTGTTACATACTTTAATTATGTTGGAGTATATAAAGAAAGGACCACATGCTTCATTATTATGTAGTTGATGCACTAATTCGTGTGCAGAGAATTGATTGAAACTAGAAGTAATTCGTTTGATGAGTTGAAGCTATTTTATTGTGTCCTAATGCTCTTACCATAATGTTGCTTGAGTTTTAACAGAAGAATAGATTTTGTGTGTTGTTGCAATAGTCTGTTTCCCTGTACCTAGCCCTGTATTGGGCTCTACTAGTTAGATAGGAGCAGACGGATGGAGTCATGATTTTGTAGCAGGGACCAAGCAGAAAACACCTCCAAAAAGATATCACTTGGAGAACATTGTGAGCACAGCCTATTTAATATGCCACAGCTGTATTTAGCGATCACGAAGTATTTTCAGTTAGGCCAGAATTCGAATTCACAGCCTTCCGATAATGGGAACGACACCCTAATCAAACACGCCACTGCAGCTTCATAGATTTTGGGTGTAGCAAGCTAAGTATTTGACCATCAATATTTCTTGCAGCTTCTTTTACTCTTAATATGCAAGTAGCCCAGATTTTATGTGTGAGCACACATCCAGCCAAGTTGAATTCTCATGCTTTTTAATAGTTGTTAAAAAGAATTTAGTATCTCATGCTATAATAGTCACCAAATGTCCCCTGGTTGATCACGATCAATTTAATACTCTGCTCCAGTATTTCAGTTGCTGTTACATGATAAACAGTTTCTCCCTCCTAAAAATAATGATATAACTATACGTTTTGTATAGGATATTCCTATGTCTTTCTCATGTGATTTCAACTTGGATAGACTTAAACCTATGGCATTCATGTAATAAACTGCCCAATATGATTGCTATACTCCAATATAATACACTCATTTGTATGGTGTTAATGCATAATGTTTTATGAAATGGTCACTGATATAATGCACTTATGTTAATTTATACTTCTATTTCTGTGCAACTGCATCAAATTCTAGTTAATTCAAAACCTAGTTGTGCTTAACATGGTATGAACATATGTGGAGTTTATTGGTACTATGAATCATTAAAAGAAATGCAACATATTTCTTCCATTTTACAGCCACGCCTGGGATCGAACTTAAGTACTTTATCCTTTGAAAAGCTCTGTCCTACCTTTAGACCATGGTGAGTTTGGCGCACTGATGCTTAGAGATGCACAAGACTGTCAACATGTTAACGATTTTTTTTAATTTCCTCTAACAATTCAGCATAGAGGTAGACGGTGGTTCCAGTGCACTCAGCAAGAAAGCTGGATGATGGAAAGACAATTTTTTCCCGATTCTTCATGCAGTTTTCTGTGTGTTCTAAATGCCATTAAGGAAACAAAAGAAATATTCCTTAGTAACCATTTATCAAATTTATTGGTAACATACTATCTGCAACATAAATCTAAGGTGTAAGAAGCCATATTGAAAGAAATTTTTTCATGAAACATGCATGACAACTAGGTTGATTGAATAGGGTTTTTAACAACGAGTGTGATAATTTACTTTGGCAAATAATTTGATGAATGTATAAACATACAATGTTACCTTTAGTCAAAGCGAAAGATGATGCTTAACACATTTGCTAGAGTTATAGGGGAAAAAAAACAATCAAAACGCGATGTCATTGGAAACAAATTTTTTTTTTTTACACACTTCGACTGATGGAAACAGTTTATATAAACTATTGCCATATTGAATCTGCAAGAAAATTTTGAACTCAATCTATAGAAGAAGTCTTCAAAGAATGTTTCAGGCCCAACTAGAAGAAACGAATCCGATTATAAGGATTTGTTAGATTATGCAGCTATTGTTTGATTAGTCAGAGCACATATTTTACAGATTCAAGAACACACAAAAGATAAAATAATTTTTGGAATCAAAAGAATAAACGTATGTTGAACTTAATGACGATTGGAGGATAAATTTTCCTTTTGTTGATATAATAAGTTATTAATGTGAACTTATAAATACAAAATAATAATAATAATAAATCGAGCAGTAAAGTTAACTGGATTTGTCAACACTTTTAAAAACAAGTTAAAAAGCTTATTTCTATTCTTTGTGTAATAATAATGTGAAGGCTATCTAATATTAACTGAATTTTTAAAATGTGACCTTTTTGCACAACATGAAACGCTTCAGTGTAATTACCTTTTTGAGAATTGGACTCATTGTTATTAATTTAAAACAATCAACAAAGCCTCCTTTTATTATACTATTATTTAAAATATTGAAAGAATTACAGATTTCAAAAACTTAAATTATAATTCATTTGTATACAAAATTTAAAAGTTAACAATTTTAGAGTAACAATGTGCAAGAAATTTTAAACATATAATACTTGAGTTATCACATTCTTTAAAAATTCTTCAGCTTTTGAAAAATTAGAGATTTTGTTCCTGTACAAAAGAAATTAGTGGCATCATACATATACATGTCACACTTGTTTCACATTAATCTTATTTTAAATAACTTAAATTAGTAATATTTACAAATAATAAATAAATGCTCGCTATTTAGCTGCGTAAAAATATTTAAATTCATTTGGGAATAAGTTCTTCAATTTTCGTCGTCACTGGAGTCATTTTCTTCTTCATCTAGTTCTTCCATTGGAAATCTTAGAATGGCTGCTAATCCAGATAATTGATCCAGTTCTATTAGAAAATTGTTTTATAATTACTAATTTTGAATAAACCAATAAACCAAAAAAATGCATGGAGGTTAATTAGAATATGCACATTTATATATATAATTCATGTAAAAAAACATAAATATCGTACATAATTTTGAAAAGATTGATTTTCTTATATGCACTTTTGATTAGCTGTAAGTACAAAATCCTGAGAAAGACAAAATATAACCTATTCAAATTTAGTTAATTGGGATTAATTTTTTTTTTAATCACTATACGCATGGAGTTTTGAAATGGTAAGTAAATTGTGCTGAAAAGGAAACAAACTAAATAACCTAAATACTTCCAAAATTTTATATTAAAAAGATTTGCAAGCATTTGCTTAAAAATTAAGCTTTAAATTTTATAGAAAATTTAACATAAGAAATGTCAGTAATAAAAAAATTTCAATGAAAACCAAGATACTGAGAGACTTCCTCCTAGTTGTTATTCTAAACTGTATAATTTATTCAAATATTTTAGCAAGTTGATTAAATATAAAACTGCAGCAATTTTTTTGACGAATAGGCAAATATATCTACCATTGATAATTTGGTGCCAAAAACATAAATACACAGTGTGATTAGAAAAACAATAAATTGCTTAGAAAAAAACATTTCTAATGAAAATGAACTGTTCAGATCGAACTCAATGCAAAGTGCAATCAATATACTGAGTTGAAAGCAGGTCATCAAACAAGACTGGAGAAGATTCTAATTAAACTTATAAATTTTTAAACTTTAATAACTTTTAAAATGAGGTTAGACATATTTGAAAATTAAAATATATTTGTTTTGTTAATTGAATGAAAGAAATGGATTATTTTTGAGCAGCGCTTTGGATACATTTTTTCTTTTGCACCACGCACCCTTTGTTTTTACCTTACATTAACATGTTTGTCGGCATTTTTTTTTTATTTGCCTTCAATATAACTTTTAGTTTAAAATTTACTCAGTAATTTAATAGTGTTCACATCCACATGATTATATAGGAATCTGATCTTTTTAAAGCGAAATTGCTTAGGTCAAGACAGAAAGTGAAATGATGATATCCAATTCCAACTGTTATATATTATATATATACAAGGGTTACTCTGAAATTTTTGATATACGCGCAGACGAGAATTTACAAAATAAAAATAACAGTTTAGTTTTAAAATACAAAGTATTTTGACACAGAAGACGATTTTTTACTGACTTACTTCAACTTGTTTGGCATAAAATAAATTTTAAACAGAAAAGAAAACAGAGTTGATGCGAGAACATTTTCGAGGTATGATTTTCTATGATTTTAAAGCAGGATTAAATCAAGAAGAATGCGTTCAATGGTTGCAATTAACATTTATTGATGAATCTCCAGCTTGTGCTACTATAGTCAGATGGTTTTGAGAATTTAGAAGAAGTTGCAATTTTCTTCAAGATGAAGAACACACAGGAAGGCCGCTGTCAGCAGTAATCCCGGATAATGTGTCTGCCATACGAAAAATGTTAATGATAATCACTGTACCTATGAAATGATATTGGATCCGCAGCCATACACAAAATCATTCATGAAGAATTACATATGAAAAAAGTAGTTTGCCGTTGGGTTCCCCATAATCTAACTGAGGACCAAAAAGAGGAGCGTGTCAGAATCAGTAAAGAAACTCTTAAATTGCTAAATGATGGTGGCCACCGCATCATTTCTAAAATTGTAACAAGTGATGAAACGTACATACCGTTTTTTGACGTTCCAACACGTCAAGAAAGCAAAGTATGGGTCTTTGAAGATGACCCCACGCCGACAATGGTGAAAAAACAACGCGCACAGAAAAAAGTGGCGTATGCCCTTTTCTTCAGAAGTACAGGATTGGTCAAAGCCATCAAGTTGGAAGGACAGAAGACAGTAACAGCAAACTAATATACCACTAAATTTCTTCCAGAAATTCTACAAGAACTGAATGTTAGGGGACTAACGCTTCACAATGACAATGCATCTTCACAAACAGCCAGATTAACAATTGAGTTTCTTAAACAAAAACAAATTAAAGTGTACGAACATCCACCGTATTCACATGACCTAGCTATGTGCGACTTTTGGTTACTCTTTAATTTAAAAAAGAACTTACATGGACGTCGTTTTTATTCAGAAGAAGAGATTGATGTGGCTATAAATGCATTTTTCATCTATTCCAAGAAATGAAGAACTTGAGGCATTTAATCTGTGGAAAATTCATCCACAAAAGTGCACTGATGCTGGAGGAGACTACTTTGAACATACCTAATGTTTTGTAAGTATAACTTTAAAAACCTAGTTGTATCTCAAAAATTTCAGAATGACCCTTGTATTACAGTACTTGAACCAAATTAATTCTTACAAGTAATTGGGAAATGCTGATTGAAATAAGTCAGCCAAGTCGTGACGGTTATTCTTTTTATGAAATATATCGGCATTTCTTTTAAAACTATTGCATGATTTTCTGATAAGGAATACTTTTTATAAAATTATCTGCTGCAGCATATAATATGAACAACGAAATTTAAAACATTTTAAACACATAATCCGGGGATTATATACAGGAAAATACAATAGTAAAATTATAAGATAAAACTATTACATTAAAATATGTTTGAGAATACTAGTTTTTTAAAAATTATATTGATTAATTTATAAAAAAATTAGTAAAAAGTAATAGAAGAATATATGACTGATACTCTTCAGAAAATAGGAATTTCCAAAAAACACAAACAGTGAATTGAAATAAAATACCAAACTGTCTTCATCAAAAATTAAATATGTTCATTAACATAAAAAATTATTTCTAACTTTAGAATATGATTTAAAATTATTTTGCTTTTTTGAATACCCAGATTCACAAATACGTTGTTCAAAATTTTATCAAGACTTTTTTCTAAACAGAATTCTTTCAGACATGACAAATTTTTTAATCATTTATTCAGAATAATAGCAAATTTTCCAGTTACTTGTTTAATAGGAAAACATGTATTACCATTTAAGTCTTCAGCACTTAAATTCTATACAATTATACAGAACTTTTGTGAGTTTCATAACTTTTGTGAGTTAAATTTATATAGATAAAATGTTCTATTTGCAAATAAGTACACATTGCTATACAGCAAAGTTTAGCACATACTTTTCATTCCACAAATTAAGGATTATGCCCTTAGCATTATCTGTAATTCATAAACATGCTATACAGCAAAGTTTCAAATAGTAAAGTTTAGCACATACTTTTCATACAATAATGATAATATTAGTATAAATATATGTTCATAAATTACAGAAAATGCCAAGTTAATAAATAAAAGTACAAAGGTAAAGATTCCTATATTTTATTATAGATAAAAATAAAGTTGTAATGTCTTTTTTTTTTTTCCTTTGAGAGTTAGAAGTTTTTTCTCATTGATAGAAGATTTACTTATGTCTCAGTAAATAAGATTCATGTTGTCTGTTTAAATAAGTTTAAAAACAATGTGTTTATAAAAGTCAAAAATTATTATTCTAAATGGTCTTTAATTAGTTTGATATGATGCATAATTTACACATAGAAAGTCTGTTAACTTTCAATATTTCATTATTAAAATAAATATAACAATTTATTTAGGAATGTTATAAATATTTTTACAGTAGAATTTTTTATTTCATTTACCATAAACACTGAAAATATTCAAATATTAAATCCCATGATAGAGACTTGTACAATTTCATTTAAATTGTTACTATCACATAAATATTCTAATTCTTAATTATACTTCAAATTTTTCAGAAGCTAAATTATTTTACGCTATCATAAAACATCAATGTAAATTATAATTTGATTCACTTATATCATCGAAATACTTACAAATGAAAAGTATTACCAATTAAAAACAAAGGAATGATCATTATTAAATGTAATAAAATATATAATGCATAAATAATCGAGGATAATCAAAGTGAATTTATTTGTAACTAAAGAATATAACTAGAACAAAATCTTTCATTTAAGGGGATAGGTGAAAAAAAATGGTGAGAAAAAACATATTTTTCAATTTTAAAAATAAAAAAATCTGTATATTTTTGTTTCTAATGGCGCTAAAATTTTGATTCTAACTGTGATACAAGTATTTTATTTTTATTCTTAAATTATGAAACACATGCTTAGTGAAAAGCCCACAGAAACTGAAACTAATCACTACACTTGTTATTTTCAAGAAGCTAATTTCTTTAGAAATTGTCTGTTTCTATTATTTTAGTAATAATATGCTTAAATTTAATAATCACATCTTTAAAGAAAGAAAGTTGTTTGAGGACACGCAGTTCAGAAAAGTTAGACAGAAATAGCAAGCGACAATATTAAAGAGAAAAGAGTTTCAGATTCTAAAGCTAAAGTAGACCCTTCTAAGTTAAAGAATGTAGACTTTTTGTATGGAACTAATACTATAAAGGAAAAATTGATCTTCCAACATTTTGCAACAATCCATATTATCTCATTCAAGCATCTCATTCAAATTCTCACAACATTTGTAAGGTCTTGCAACAGAACATTCTTTGCAAAAGTTATAATTTTTTTTATATTATTTTTCAACATAAAATTTGTTACTAAAATTTGTAACAACAAAGACATTAATGTGTATAATGAAAAAACAAACCTTATGTATGCATTAAAATGCAATGCAAAGGGAAATGCAATAATTACTTTTGCTAATACTACAAAATATTTTGTGGTGTCAGCAAAAATAATTTGCCTCTTCCCTCACTTAGGTTCAATGTGAAGACTAATGAATTAAATTATACAATTAGAAATTTTGCAGAAGAAAGTATGAATGCTGCTGCAGAAACCAAAGAACCAAATCAAATATCCAGTGACATTGCAACAGGTATCATTGGAACATGGATAGATTTCTCTAAATGGTGTTTTCGCCACAAGTGTTGATACTGGTTAATTTTGGATGCAGAAGTATTGACAAGATTTTGTAAGTACAAAAATAAAAGGAACCATGGATTAAATTGCCAAGACATATGGTGGTGTTATTGAAAAATTAGAATGCTTAAATCCTGTTGAGAAAAAGATGGAGGCATGACTTTGAAGTTTGAAAAACATGAAAGGAATAGTTAGCTAGCAATGAAGCATTAGGTAGATATGACAAATTAACTAACACTAAAATTGACCGATTGCATTCATATTATGGACTAGCAATACAAAAAAAAAAAAACGTTAACAACCTTTCTGCTGTGGAGCAAGCTGTTTGAATGATGTTTTTCCACAAAGTGTCTCAACTAATGAAAATTCCCAACATATTCTATGCCATAATGTTGAAAATACATGGTGTGGGTATAAGAAAGCTGTATTAAGTGGAGCAATATATAAATATGAAAACTTTTTAGTGCAATAAGTGTTGGACAATATGAAAACATAAACAGATTTTAGCAAATTTACAATTGCTTGCTGGATGTTTTCATGGTAAAATGCAAAACAGTAATGAGTATTTCAATAGACTCTTGTGGTTAAGGATTTCTAAAAATGCTTTTCGTACAGATAGAAACTTTGAAAATTGATGTATATGAAGCTATAGCTTCATTTAATTATGTAAATACCTCAAAATGCAAAGTTTTGCTATTATTAAGAATCTAACAATGTTATACACTTGTAGAGTTATGATATTAGCAGATCAAGCTTGTATAGAAAAAAAAAAAAGATGTAAAACAAAAATCTATAGATGATAGGATAAAAAGAAGATATGAAAAGTATAGAATGGAAGATGTTCTAGCAGTTTATTTTGATAATCTCAATTATTGTGCTGGAATGCATAAATTATACACAGTTTTCATGTTAAATCTTGTTTTCCTCAAATGAAGATGTTTTCTTAATAAGGAACATTTTCTGAAAAAGTACTTTATTAAACATGTTAAAACTTAGCATACTTAACAAATATGTTCTTTTCCATATTTTAACCAAAGATATTTTTACATATTTAAAAAATTCAAACAATTCGGTTTACTAGTTAATTTTTAAACGTCCCTTGAAGCGATGAAGTTATAACATTACTGGTACAGAAATTTTGCTGCAACAATCTACCCCCTTAAAATGTTTAATTTTACACATTAAATTTCATAAATTATTAAAATTTTATCAATTGTTAATAATAACTCATTTTCATCCACAATAGAATTTATTACTATTATATGACTTACGTTCACCAGAAGGATGTAAGCTGGAAAACATTTTTACTTCGCCTCCATTGTCTCTAACACTATCGACTAACTGTACAAATAACTTTCTTTTGGCTACATCATTACATCTATAGAAAATTGCATAACCAATAAATAAGAACATAAATAATTACTAATAAATAGAGTATTTTAAATAAAAATCAGCATTTTACTATTTTAAAAAATGACAAGCATAAAAATTAAATTTATAACATAAAGATATATTTTAAATATGTTATTTCAATGTTAAAGAGTGTTATTCATTTTTGTATATAATCACAATAGTATTTATTATTATATATTGTAAATATATTTTAAAATGTTCATTTTTAATCATCACATTACAAAAGCACAAGTAAAAAATAAAGAATATAAGAAAGACATATTTTAAAATTAAAGAATATAAAACAGGACATTTCCTTCTTAAGAAAAGACTTGAAAAATATTTTTTTATTTAAGCAGATCAAGTTGCCTTATGAGAAATTACTTTTCAGCTACATTACTTGACAAATTCTCTGGTGATTTATGCACTTTGCAAATTTCTCAGAAATTGAATATTTTGTTATTAAATTTAAGAGAACAGTAATTTTATTTATAGCTTTCACAGAATTTCTATTTTTAATAATATTTATATGAAATTATTCTTTTGCAATTTCATAAGCTATAACAAAATTATAAATTGCTAGAATAATACGTTTTTTTATTATTCAAAATAAAATATATTTTTACATAACAATATTTGTGAAGACTGCTTTAATAAAAAATTATCAGTTAAGTGAGTGATTGAAGGACTGAAATAATTAGTCACAATATTCAAAACTGATATAATTAACTGTTTTTCATAAATTCCACTTCATTTTTTTCTTTGCTTTTCTTATAATCTGGAAAACATTAACAAAAATTTTAAGATATCTTCACATTAATTTCTTTTAATAAATTTAAAAAGGACAAAAATAAATTTCACATGTAGGAAATATATTAAGACCTGTTCAGTTAGTGATACAATCATATGATTTTAAAAATAGTTTGAAAATCATTGAGGTGTTGTTATAATTTTCCAAGGACAGAATTTACAGAGCCAAATAAAAGCAGATTCAGTCAATTATATCTAGGCTAACACACATAGGAAATTCAAGATTTTTATACAATAACAAATTTTAGGTTTATTTATTCTAGCCACCTTATGTTAAAATATCTACAAAGAACAATCTACAATTCAACGGAAAAAATTTCTATTTAAATGTTTAAATTGTGATATGATAGATTGAACCTTTTCTCACCTGAATAATTTATCACTAATAAGCAATGTATCAATAGCTTGAGCTTCATTAGCCTTCAATACATGTTTCACACCATAAAAAGCTTTATTGGGTTCAGTCATTAGTAAAGAATAAAACTGTTCAAGACTTTTTACTTCAGAAGAAGCCTTGGTGTCTGACAATTTGTTTGCAATTCCAGGATCAGCTAAAACTTCTAAAATAATATAAAATGAGATTTAATAGTGTTAGAAATGAGTGAATATTTACAAAAATGCACACAGCCATTAATTAAATTATTAACAATTGAAACTACATAGTATTTAGCAAAATACATATTAGATATTACAAAAAATTTACATTTTGCAAACATTATTTTACAAAAAATTGCAATATATTCCTTTTAAAACTAAAAGACAATTATAAATTCAAAACAGAAAAGAAAAAAACATTTATTTTAAAGATAAAAATTATTTTCTAGAAAAAATGGATAATTTAGTACCATTAGAAAAAGTAAAATGTAACAAGAAATTTCCAACTTTGTAGGCTCTTCTAAACATCACACAAAATTATTTTATATTTAAGATTTAAAAAAAAAATTAAATAATGGGTTTGAAAAGATATGTTAAATTAATTTTTGTTTTTGTAACAGAATAATAATTAACTAGCCAAAAAAAAATCCTCAAAGACTTTATTCTGAAATATTTACTTTCATATTTCAAATTAATTTATCACAGTATATTTTCTATTATTTTACTACATAAATTTATGAAGAGAAAAACTATAAGAAAATAATTCCCATTAATATATGTAAATATTACAAATTGAATTTCATTTTATAGAATTCCTTAAGAATTAAGAATTTACTAGTTTATCATGCAAAATTTTTCTATACATGTGACTAGGAATATATAAATAAACTAATGGCCTCTTAAGCCATTCAAATTTCATTTATATAATTTATTATTAGAAATATAACATTAAGACAATTTGTATGACCATATAAAAGACAAAAATGCTGACTGAAACTATCAATAATGATAAGTCCTGGGAATATTTCAAAAATTTGAATTTTCATAATATTGTTAGGGAATATCAACACTGAATGGTTCAAATAAATAAAAAGATAAATCTGTGAAATTAATCACATTTTTAAATCACATATTTGATTTTCCTTTAAATAAGAAATTACAGGCATAATTATAAACTCTTTGTTTCTGTAAAAATTTCCCTTGCCCTAAAAGGGTTTTTAGTGTAAAGAATATGTAAAAAATTTTAGTCTTCCCTGACCAGGCTGATGTTGAATATTATTTGCATTTAACTATAAGAATGACAACAATAAGAATATATAACAACTATTTGAATAAATCAAATTTGTGTTAATCATTTTATTAAAAATTACATTATTCTGAAATACAAAGATATTTTTAAATACACAGAAATCATTTTTTTATTTTAATTAGGTATTTTAAAATCTGACAAGTAAAAGTACAAGTGTTTATTTTATTTCACGTAATAATATTTGAATATTTATCGAGTTGATACATTAGCAAATATTTTTTAAATGTAAACATTTTAAAATACAAATATCAACTAAGGAATAAAAATAACTCTTCATTGAATAATGAAATTAAAACTAATATACCCAAAGAATTGAAAAAAATATTTACAAGCAAAAGAAATTACTCATTTTATATAACAGATTATTTGAATACAAAATCCAACACAGATTATTTAAAGTTTTTCTACAAATAAATTAAAACAAAAAAGATTTTATTGCAGTAATAGATATTTATTATATTTTAAAATGCTTCAACTATTTCTTTTTTCATTCAAAACAGGAAAGCAATCTAATTTTTAAAAATGGTCCGCAAAATATGTACTTTCAATTACATATTTGTGAATTAAATAGAAATAAAAGTTAAGTCTTTTGAATAAATTTTTTTAAATATCATTTACTTGATGTCTTATATTGATTCTATTTTCTTTAATTTTAAATAAAATTATAAATATTCCATGATGGAAAACAAATCGTTAAAAAAATTCCCTTAACTTCAAATTTTGAATGAAATTTAATAGTTTCCTTTTTTATTTTTATAATCTTGATGTCTAGCTTTAAATAAATTAGAAGTTTCTGGGAGATAGAGATTCATTTTTCTTTTATTTCTCATATTTATTAGTATTTCACATTTCTCCATTATTTCAAACCCGTTTCTTTACTTCTTCTCCAAAGCTGCTTTACATTTCTTGTAAAATAAGTAACACTTATGTCTGTATTCTTAATATAAACTGTGATATAAAAAAGTAAATCAGTAAACACTATAATTATAAATCTGTATATAAATAATATGTAATTAAATAGTATTTTGAGATGACTTTTTATTAAATTAGCTTAAGTAAAAATCATATCTAAATACTTAATTTTAAACATGTAAGAATTGTAAATAAAGCATATTTGAAGAAATATATATATTTAATCAATCATTTTAAAATTAATATTGTTCTATTAACTTTAATTATCAAATGCATGATTTGTGTAAACAGCCAATTAAAAAAGCCATTTTTTCTATATGCATATATAGCATACTTCTGGAATCAGTCGCCAAAAATATGAGGAAGTCTAAAAGTATGATTCGGATCTGAATTGGAAGCTTAAAGTTACTTTCAACCAATGTGGTCAATAATTTGACAACCTCTTTTTTTAATTAGATTTTATATAATTACAAACATTTTACCCAAGGTGGAGGTATAATTCACAAGTTATTGAATGAAGGCAAAAGTATTAGTCATTACGCAAGCATGAACTAAAAACTTCTTACATAATTTCAATTCTAAAATAAAGTAATATAAGTCAAGCTTTCCTACATTGACTGTCTTTACAAAATAACTTCAAAGAAGCTCAAATATAATATAGTTCCCATGAATTAAAAATTTATCAAATAATTAACTAATGAAAAACATAATATCTCATGCTATTCTGATATAACTTTTGCAATATTTAGGTAGTTTAGCTGTATGCAATTTTAAGATTGAAATAACATATAGAATACTCAGCAAATCAATTTCTTTGTCTTTTTATTATTTTACAAGAGGTTTGAATGAATTTCTATATAGAGCTCTATTTTCACAATATATGTAACGTCCCCTGTCCATTAGTTATTACTTTTAAAATTTATGAAAATTTTTTTTATTAATCCCATACAATAATTAAGAAATCTTACATATTTTCCAGAGATTAATAAATCAGGCTGATGTAATCCTGTATGCCAAATCTTACAATAATATGATTTAAAAAGTAAAATATATTTTATATAATAAATGTAAAAACATGGAAAAAATTAATGTATTTAAAGAAAAATAAGGCTTTGATTATTTATAAAAATTAATATATATTACAAAACATTTCCAAACGTATATATATATATATATATATATATATATATATATATATATATATATATATATATATATATATATATGTATGTATATATATATGTATGTATATGTATGTATGTATATATATATATATATATATATATATATATATATATATATATATATATATATATATATATATATATATATATATATATATATATATATATATATATATATATATATATATATATATATATATAATTTGTAAGAATAGAAATCAATTATGTTCACACATTAACAAGTTTCAACTTTAACATCCTCCACACGAAATATTGAAAATAAACCAAACAACTATTTTAGAACATAATTTAAAAAGAAGATAAAATAATAAAATCTAAGATACTATTGTTTACCATATATTGACTAAATTGCTTTTTAAAAATAAAATCAATTTTTAACAAAATTGGAATTGCATAATTCACAAAAAATTATTTCAAATGTATATCAATGTTACATAATTACATTTTACTATACAAAAATTATATTTATGCACATATTTTCCAGAATTTATAATCATATAATATTTAAAAAACAAAAAGATTTAAAAGTATTTTAATTAGGAAACTGAACAATTACCTTTAAGAGCATGCTTAAATCCTGAAGAAGAATGTACCAAAACAAATGAACCTTTGTTTTCAAGAAGGGTCTTGTTATCAGTTTTTGAAGCTTGTTGAAACATATATTCATAAAACTGGTCCTAAAATTTGAATATATATAACATTATTGTCAATTTATTAACTCATAAATTATATATGTAAATCATTGTTTTTGTGATAAAATGTTTTAACAGTTAATCAGTTATTTGAAAAATCCTTGGAATGCAGAATTATTTTCGATTTTAAGCTTTTTCAATCATTTATTATAATTTTCTTCTGATTCATTTTGATAATTCTTATGTGAATAAAATTAACATCATGCGTCTGTAACATACCAAAACCAAATTAATTTACTGAAAGTACACTTACTAAATGATGAACTCGTAAATGCATACATTTACCTCACACATGCTTTTATTGTACTCTTATGCAATAACTGAATATTTGATATTCACTAGAATAATAATATCAATTTAAACATGTCTAATACACATCTTCATTACATCCTTTTTAAAAAGCAAGAAAATTTTTAAGCAAAAATTTTTTTATTTACATTTATTTGTAACATTAAAAGCCATTCAGTTAAAGAATCTTGGAGGAATAAAAATCATAATCAACATGTAATTAATAAGAAAAACTATTAAACTTATCACAATGAAGCGCTTAACTCAAAAATGAGCACCTGAATTCATGATTCTTTTTTATATAAAACAGAATTATCAACTTGAATCAAAGAACTGAAATTGGTCTTGTAACGCAATTTAAGAGGCTCAGGATAGTTTAATTTTGAAATAGAAAATTCTGATAAATGTAGAATTTGTAAAAGTGTTTATGACATTTGTTTTATATTCATAAGTTATAAAAAACTGGATATACAAACAAACAGGCATAAAATTTATCACAGGAAAACTATACTTTGAACAATTCTCTCCTGAGTTCTATATTAAATTTCCACATTAAACTTTAAGTACACATACATTTTAAGAGATAATATTTACTCATCATCAATAATATTTTATTATTCACCTCTCATTTCATTAAATAATATTTACACATAAAAATTACTGCAGAAATAAAGAAACACAGTTTTAATTATTTCACTCTAAAATTCTCTCGATCTGATTTTAAAAAGACATTAATATTCAAATTATACAGCAATACAAGTTTTCTGCAGAATTTTTTTAAAAATAAATTAAAAATGTGAATCTGCTTTTCAAATAAATTAAAGCTGTAATAATGTTAATAATATTTAACTTATCAAAATAAAAAATGTGATTCACATAGTTTATATAAATAATTTAAATTTCAATAATTTTTTTTTAAATAAAATTTTTTCAAAACAGCATTTTTCAGTATGAATAATTTTTAATAAAAGTTTTAATGTATCAGTTCATGGTTAAAGTTTAAAATATTATCTGAATGAATAATATATTTATCTTTTTAATAAATTTAATAAAAATTACTCTTTTTTAAATAATTTATTTCATATGTAATAAAAGATATTTGAAATTTTAAAATAATCTGTAATATGAACTCCTAGAAAAATACAGTAACACAGTTAATTAAATTTATGTATATATTTAATATTTTCCTGCAAATAAAACATTTCATTCCATTGAGAGAAAAAAAAACTAACAGTTCTTTAATGCAATTAATTGCCATGGAACCAAGTTTTATATTCGATAAAATTTTCATGATTTAACATTTTCTTTCAATTTTTCAAATGAAATACTTTATCCTCTTGAAAGTTGTGATTAAAATGATATTGAAATTAATTCTGGATTTATAAAGCAAATTTTACAGGAAAATTCCATATCAAAAGTATAGGAAGTTCAATAAATATTTAAAAAGCACCAAACATTTTAAAATTAACAAAACTCTAAAAGTTATTTTTTCTCTTTTGTTATAAGCCAATAGGAACTCTTCCCACAATGTAGATTTATATAATAAATTTTGTCAGAAAATTACATGTCAAAAGTAGGAAGTTTAATTAATATTCTGAAAGCACCAAACATTTTAAAATTTACAAAATTCCAAAAAGGTATATTTTCTCTTTTATTATAAACCAAAAGGGCTTCCCACAATGTAATCACAAATCACCTTTGAAGGTAAAATTATCTATATCTTTAAATTCATTCATACACAGAAAGCAGTAAATAAATTCCTTATCAATTTTGATTTCAGAATTAATGGAATTATTGAATTTGGAATGTAGGCTCAGATTGAAACACACATTTTTTTCATATGGCGTCCAAATTAAACTGGAATCTAGTTTAAAGTTAATCCTTCAGCATGATTACAAACATACACTCCTAAGATGGGATTTCAGCTCTGGTTGTTTAAACAAGTTGTTTACACTGACGATGATGATATGCGCCGCTCCATAATTAAGGATTAAGCTGCTAAATGGTACTTCAATATTGATTATCATAGCCTTTTCTCCTGTAAGGTAGATATTTTCATGTGATGTACAGCATAAGCGTTATTATTAGCATAAGCACAAACTATTAAGCCAAAGGTCATATCATTGGTCTAGGAATGTGTAACAAGGAATTGTACTTTTTTACATTTAACAAATATAAATTTCCTTCATAACAAGTGAAGTTTGTATTTAAAATGCTAACTCTGTAGTTTTTATTTTTTCCTTCAGGTTTAATTTTGAAGAGCTCATCAATAATGTTGCAAATGTCATCAGATCAAAAATTCCGGGAATATACAATTCTGAAGAATTATTTTCATAAGAGAATGCAAGTTGAAGACAGCACCATGATCTTTCTTGCTATTACTATTAAAAGACTAATTAACCAAAATTTAATCCTGAAAAAATTATTTACAAATCCTTTAACAACAAAACAAGATATCAATTTTCTTTATATTATATTTTATGAAACAATACACTTTAAGAGCATTTTTTATGGTGAAACTTTCAAATAAGAAGCTACACCAGCATACTTTTTGGTACAGATGAAATTCTAAGAAGCTTATTTCACTTTGAAATTTGCCTATAACTTAAAATGTTTCACAATGGAAAGACATTATGAAAAGCCACTAATTTTCTATGAATAATTTCAACAATAATTGTAACTCTAGAATTTCAAATATAAATTTTATTGGAACTTACAGTTTAATAAATACTAATTTAAATCTTGCATTTATAAGCACATAAATGAAATTATACTGCTTAAAATATTAACGCTAAAATATGACAGTAATTGTATAATTAAACAAATCACATATAGGAAAAATACCTTTACGAATCCTGGACTTGCAATAAGAACACATTTTACAACTGAAACAACAAAAAAAAACTTTGTAATGATTTCTGTTTTCATTTACATAAAATTTAAATTAGTTTATGGCTGCAGATAAAAAAAAAACATACTATGCAAAATATACTAAACTATAATAAATAAATACTTACTATCAAAATTAATATGCCTTATTACAGCTTGGTAAACAGCATCAAAAAATCTTTCTAATCCCTAAGAAATATATTCCAAACATTAAACGAGATCATATAAACCCAAATATACTGATGCAGTATTAGTTGTAATTATTTAATAATTACTAGCAATAAATGATCTAGGCAACTATTACCATGTACGGTTAAAATATTATACAGGATGCTGAAAATTATAGGTGAGGTACAAAAACATCAATATTATTTAAGCAAATATCCATCAAAATATTTTTTTAATTGCATAAATTACTTTCTAAGTTTCCTTGCCTCCTTCAACTGTACCAAGTTTTTTCATCCCCAGTTTTCTCCCATTAAATAGAAAAAAAATGTGACTGTAATGTACATAATTTATATATAAAGAAAGTAACTGAAATATCAGAAGAAAATTCTAAACATCTAAAAACAAAATTATTATAAGATAAAAAAATGTAAAATAGCTTTATTGAATTATAAGGAAATGGAATTAATAAACGTAAACAAAAGAGTTAATATATTTAGAAAGTTTCCCATTCATTAATATGTTTAAAATTATTAAAAATAAACAGGTAATTAATAATAATATTAATATATAACTGCATAATATCATATAACAGTAGATATGGCTCAATTTAATCTTCATTAATCCTCTCTAGTGTTTAAATTACTAGATTTAATAGCCCCCAAATTCAATATTTTTATTGAAAACTGAAATATTATGAAATTCTGATGTAAAAGAAAAATATTTCACATTAGGTAAATATAAAGCAGTTACATGAAGTTCTTTAAACAAATCAAGTTAAAAAAAATCACAAAGATTAAGTAATTTATGGCAAGTTATTGAAAATGAGCTAATATTTTATCATTTAAAAAACTTTGCCATAGTAGCCTTAGCACAAGACAGAGAAACATCACTCTAGCATATAAATCTTGATTTCACGCACAAAACAGTTCATTTGTTGAAGAGATTAAATTACAAAGGGCTTATCTGCAGATATTAGAAAAACATGTAACTGATTCTGCAATTTTTTGAAAAAACAACTAATAATGAACAATGATATGTAATCCACTGCATTAATAATTCTTTTATGTAACAATACATTAATGCTACACTATCACTTAGATAAAAAAAAATATACCTAATAATATTAAACATAGCAATATCATATTACCTATATTTTTCCAAACAGTAACAACAGAGAAAATAATTTTGACGGATTCTTATCAGCAAACAACATTTCATTATAGAATACCTTATGACAATGAAACTTCAAGACATTACACAGAGCTATGTATGTATATATTACTCAATGTATTATATTTATTTCATGACATAAAATGTGATGCTCAACTACTCCCTACACTTTTTAATTTTTTAAATAATTCTCCAACTTAAATATTTTTTATTAATTCTTAAATTAGAAATCAAATACAATATTTCATACAGAATATCTCAACAGATACATATAGTTGATGAAATGGTAGCTATAAAAAAAATTTAATGTAGTGAATTGTATATAGTTCAAAATTTATATAATTAAACAGTTATTTTTAACTCACAAGGATTAATAAAACAAACAGCAATAACTAATAAATCACACTAACAAGTTAACATAATATCAAAATACAAACTAGGCAACTAATAGTTAGCCTTAATATTTCAGATACTACAGAGATAAAATTTGTTCTACTGTGACAAATATCTGAATAAATTTGACTCAGTGTTTTGGACCAGCATTTAAGAAATCAATTTTCCCATCATACAAATGCAGATACATATTTGGTAATATAGTTTCCATTTATTCTTTAAATATATCAAAGAGAATCATTTTATATAAAATATAGAATAAGCATATTACTGAATCCCAATCAGTCAATAAAAATTATTTTTTTCCAAAACAAGTAACTAATGTATATTAGTTATACCTTTTAGAAAAATTTTCAAACATTCCAGTTTAAAATTCTCAAAAGTGTTGCGACGAATTTTTGATATTTTGTATGCTTTCTATCCTTTATGATGTTAGTAAAAAAAGTCAAACTTTATTTTAATCAATACTATAATCTTTCAAATCAAATACTTCAATTTTGCAAGTGTATTAAAAAGGAAATTACCTATATATATATATATATATATATATATATATATATATATATATATATTATATATATATATATCAACTTTTTATATCTACAAATTATTATTAGTAGTACATGGGTTGGCAATTGAAAGATTAATAAGTGGTTAAAAATAATAGAAATTGGCTGCGGTTTAAAGTGGTTTCAGAGCCACTCTACCAATACCACAACTTCAAGTAAAAATCAAACTAAAGAATTATTCAGCAAAGGCCAGAGCCTAAACCTTATGATAGCCAACTCTACTAAAAAATTATTAAGTACTTGAACACTCTAATCAGCTTAAGACGTTTATAATAGTATAACTAATAAAATTTTAATTTTTTTGCTTACTAAGTTAAACATGAACAAAAATAAAATAATTAAAAGCTGAAAATAAAAATTTAATTCTGAATCATTATTAATAAAAACAAATAAATGTAATGATTACAGCAGTTTATTTATTTAAGAAATACTACTTCATGGATGTATATAGTCACCAAACGTAATGTAAATACTTTTGACACTATCAAAAACTGTATTCATAAAAATTAACCAAAGGAAAAATTATACCTTATCATGTTGTGCACACATGCCCTTTCGTTTCCTAGGAATATTCACATCAATTTTAGCACGGACTAAAGTCATATTTGAAGTAACTAAACACACATGTGCAAGACCTTCTTGCATAACAATAGCAGCAAGGTCAGCATGTTGTGCAGGATCACAAGCCATGTCTAGGATGAAAAGAGATAGGTTCAACTTTTTTTATTAAGAGTATACAATATGAAATTTGCTCAATGCTATAATTTTAATATATTCATCAATTATTTTAGTAAGTGTATAATAGTCCAAGAAAGTCTCACTACTTTTAGTAATGACCATTTCAAGTGCTCATATCAAGACCAACAAATTACGTGCTGGCATACTATATCTGGTCATATATCAATTTTAATTACACATGTATTTTTTTTACACCAGAAAGCTTTAAAAAGCATCTTAAAATACTATACCAGTTACTATCAGGATATTTTTAGCACAGTTGTACAGAATTTCTCTCTGCAATTTTTTTTAATACAACTTTTTCATGGAAAAGAATTTGTACATTTTTTTTAAAATTCACCAAATTAATCATCAAAGTTTCAATTTTTCTCTGATTATTTTTCAATTATAAATTAAACACCTACCCAGACCAGAATTAATGACATAAGATTTTTATTTAAATTACAAAAGTATGAAAATTTATGATTAGACTAAAAATACAAAAAGAGTAGTGATAATTACTTTTGTAGTTAGCCAGTAATTATACAAAAAGAGAAGGCAAATTATACAATTAATAATACTATAAAGAAGAGAGAAAATCATATGTTGTTTTTGTTTACTAGCTAATATATATTAATAGTGAAATTGATAATTGTTGCTAAACTAATCATACAATGCGATCCTATATAATTTCTTAAAGCCAACATAAAAAAAAATTTAGGAAATGTTATTAATTGATAAAATTGAATAAATAAGCCTTTTGAAAAAAATTTAAACCAACAATTAATAATCAAAATTTCTATAGGAAAAAATATAAAATTTATTAACAACTATCTTTTATAATACTTCAAATTTGAAGTTTGTGAAATCCATTCTCAATAATTTTAAGAGAAATGCTTCTATCAAATTGCATTATAAATAATAACAATAATACAAAGATTATAAATAACAACAAATATTTTCCAAAATATTCTTAAAATAATCAAAAATATTTATTAAAGTGTGGCAAGCATCAAATAAACATTACATTTATTATTATTCTTTCAGACTTGATTATCATCTTGATTCTGTTTAACTATTTCTTATATCTTAGCATTATCTATAGCTTTATACTCACTTAACATATTTTGATTTCACTTCCATAGTCATTTACAGTAAAAATTTCATTCAATTTTTTCTTATTTGTGAGTTGTTAAATAAGAAAAAATTGACAGTCCATTAAAACCAATCATTGCGGTTGATTGGTTTTAATGGCGTCTTATTTATGAGAATCTTAAGAAGAGTGTTGATTTATTAATGATTTAACATTCTTTAAAAACAATATAGCTAAGAACTCCATAAACAAGTCTGCCAATCTAATCCATGAACAAATAAGTTCTACTTTTAAATAAAGAATGATTTCCAAAATGAAATATTGCAGTAGAGTGATACAGTTATTGTATTATTCAACATTATGACTTCAACCAAGAAAAATATTAAAAAAGTAAATGTCAGGAAATATAAAAAAAATCCCCATAATGACTGTGCACAAAACACAAAATGTAATATTTTTGAGGGAGGGAAAAGGATCAAATATCTCAAAAATCTAAAGCTATAAAAACTGTATCTAACTTTTGATACACTTATAAATTAGATATATTTAATCAACACAAAAAAGGACAAGATCTTCTAATACATTATTTCTTTTACTAAATAAGTACTACAATGACTAAATTTCAAATTAAAAACAAGAAGCGAAATATGAACAATAATTTTTAGTTTATTTCATAAATAGATTTGCTTTTTAAAAAAACAGAACACTGCATTTAAAATCAATTTATCACTTAACTTCACCATATCTAATAATTTTTGTCATTTCATTTTTTTAAATGAATATTTTTGTCAGAATTTTTAGAAGATAGATGAATTAAAAATTGAAACTAAATGGTTGATTTGACAGTGAGTAACACAAAATGTTTTAAGTCAAAATATAAAATACAACTTGTTTAAAGCTTACCAATTCTTTCTAGAGCAATACTATCCCAGCATGCTTTTGCAAGGGTAAACTTTCGATTGAGTTCTAAATCCAAAGTATGATATGCACCCATCTTAAAATGAATACATAGAGCATTAATAATTTTTAGTTTCACTCTACATAATAAGAACATAAATTTGTAATAATAAACTCATAAAATATGCTTACTTTTACATATTGATTTTCTTGTATATTTCTGCCTTTCACTCTAAGCATACATGCCTGTGTATCAAAATCAATATCTTCTACTCTAATTGTTAGAGTAGTACGAACTCTATTACTTCCTGTGCTACCAGTTGATGATTCAGTTGTTACTTTCCTGTAAAAATGTTGTTACATCAGAAAAATATCATTTTTTGCAAGGCTTAACAATATTAAATGTACCATAACTATTTATTAATATAGCTAATCAATATCTTCTACTCTAATTGTTAGAGTAGTACGAACTCTATTACTTCCTGTGCTACCAGTTGATGATTCAGTTGTTGCTTTCCTGTAAAAATGTTGTTACATCAGAAAAATATCATTTTTTGCAAGGCTTAACAATATTAAATGTACCATAACTATTTATTAATATAGCTAATCAATATCTTCTACTCTAATTGTTAGAGTAGTACGAACTCTATTACTTCCTGTGCTACCAGTTGATGATTCAGTTGTTACTTTCCTGTAAAAATGTTGTTACATCAGAAAAATATCATTTTTTGCAAGGCTTAACAATATTAAATGTACTATAACTATTTATTAATATAGCTAATCAATATCTTCTACTCTAATTGTTAGAGTAGTACGAACTCTATTACTTCCTGTGCTACCAGTTGATGATTCAGTTGTTACTTTCCTGTAAAAATGTTGTTACATCATTTTTTGCAAGGCTTAACAATATTAAAACTATTTATTAATATAGATAATCAATACAAATGAGAAAAAGTAATTAAAAATATGGATCTAGTAGGGTATTCCCCTCTAATGGCAATCATTGCGACTTTTTTCACCAACAAGTAGCAACAAAAAATGTCGCAACCATCGGATAAAGAAACTGGGGTTTTCCCTAATTTTGTATTACTAAGTCTAACACTACATAAGAAAACAATGATAACAACAATGTAAATAGGCGGGGTGTTACCTCTGTTTGCATTAAAATAAAATCTATTTTGATTTTGTTTAAGTGGAAGCAAGTAAAAAATAATCATTAATTTAAAGAATTTTTTAAATAATTTGATGTTTAGTATTATTAATAGAATAATAATAAAATATAGGGGAAAACATTTTCATTATCATGTGCATGAAATACATCACATTGCTTTAAAATATTTAATAATTTAAAATGCTTAACATTTTATAATGAACATTTAGTCTATTCTCATTAAAATCTCAAACTGGCATAATTTAATCAACCATCTAGGATTTTAATGAGAATGCTTGAACTTAAATAGATATTAACAACATAAACTGTTCAACATTTCACCCTGAACCAATAAATACAAAATATTTTGATACATTAATTATACAAGTTTGTAAAAAGATTACATTGGTTTTTCTAAGAAGAATCTAAAATATCCTAATAAACAATAAAAAATTCTACATATTTCAGTAGTTTTGGAAATCAATTGCATAAAGTATTAAAAATACTGAAGTCAGCAATCTATTGCAGAAACATTTAGCAAACACAGAAAAAATTTCTTTCATGTTAACCCCTTGCCAATGCCGAATCCAGTTCAGGCTACTACTGTGTGCAGTATTTGTGATGCCCAAACTCAGGTAGGGCAGAAGACAAATTAACTTTTCTATTTTGTGAAGTCCAAGCTGAGTTCATTTATACTTTAGGATACTTAATTCACTATTTTCATTATAAATGACACAAGTGGTCCTAGTTTTTTACTAATTATGACTTTGGTTTGGGGAGAGAAAATGTGGGTCAGATAAAAAAAAAAAAGCATGCTGGGGTTGATAAACAATGACAGAGTTTTGCTTTCTCATTTAGTTTTGAGGAGTTTTTTATTTTTTAAATAATTTTCTTTTTCACAATGTCTGATTCAGACACCAGCGTGGAATATAGTTAAGGTTCTTCGAAATCAAATACCCATATTTCAAAAGAAAAAAAATTAAGGTGAGGTTCTTGCTTTTCTATGTGGAGAGGTAATTGCTATAAATGGACTCATAAAAAGGAAGTCCATACCATCAAAATAATTGAGTTTGAAGATTAGAAAAAAGAAAAATTGAAACCAAAGGTAGTCCATGACTACAATAACATTATGGGAGGTGATGATAAAGTCGGAACTACTTTGATATACCCCCCAAATCGTAAATTTGGCGACTTTTTTTTCTCGCCAAGCAAAATACCCGTTTTTAACGCTTTTTCTCGCCAAGATGAATTCTGGCTGAATACAAATAATTAATAAACAAAAATTACTTAATCGTTAAATATAAAAAAATGAATACCTAAAAAATACAATGAATACATAAAAAATACAAATGAAGGAATGAAGCTGAGTAACAAATCTAAGAAAAAGAAGCCGCCGATCTAATAAAAAGAATTATTTATAGACAAATCTTGAAATCCTCCCAATTTACCCCAGCAACAATTTCCATAAATTTATTAAAACAATCAACATCAGCCGCTAAACAAGACTTACGAAACATGTACATCGCAAGGTAAAATTTAAAATCTGCCTTGCAATTGTAGGTAGGTAAAGTAGCCTTTACATGCCTCCATGTACTTTCGATTGTGTTTGTATGACACCTGGTATCGGGGTCTACAAAAGTTAAAGAATGATTAACCTTTAAATGTTCAAAACCCTCATCCGTCAAATAATCATAGCTTTTCCAACAATCAGAGTAAACAGACATACCTGGCTTAATCCATTCCTTAATCACCGACAACAAGGTCTCCTGACACCTATCGTGCACAGCAACTAAAAATACCCTACCTGATCCTCTTTCGACACCACCACAAAAACCCACTGACCTTCAACACTATGACCCTTATGGTACTTCCTTTTGCTGAACTTCGACTCATCGATCTCAACAACAACCCCATCACCACCTACCTTCTCAGAATTCTCCTCAATATAATTCAAAATGGCCTCGTTAATAAATTGCCTCCAATCTGCTAAAGTAGTACTAGCGAAACCATACACCTCTGCAATCCTATCCGTCTTAGTGCCTCTCAAAATCTCATAACAAATCAACAAAATCTCAAACAACTTAAGCTTAGACTTAGAAAACCAAGAATTATTCCTTATCGACAATTCAGTGTTGCACTGATTACCACCTACCATTTTGCGACAAACATTCGCAGATCCATCTGAATACGACTTCTTCAACTTCTGTTTCATACCTGACCCACATTTCTTACATACTGCAGCCTTCAACAATCCAACCTCGAACAAAAAATCAATTAACAACTTCAAATCCTGAGCCAAATAATGCAAAAATAAACAATTAATAATACCTGGCCTTCCAACTGTCAGCTTACCCGACGACAATGAAGCACAACTATCAATTTTCTGACTCAAAATTCCCTGAAACTTTTCAACAACACTATGAACAGTAGGCATATTGAAATCTATAAGCTAAAAATAATTAATAGAATAAAAAAATTTGGAAAAATACAACCAGATTTGCAGCTAAATCCAGGAACTCAGAAAACCGCTTGATCAGGTCACAAAGAAATGGCGAATAAACGGAATGACGGTAAAACAGACGAAATCCAAAAACTGTTGCCACAAAACTTTAAAAAAACTCAAAAAATGATACAAAATACAATAAAATTGTAAACCTGGCAACAGCAAAAACCTAAAAGTTGGAAAACCTTAATTGTCAATACCAAAACAAGAAACAGCAAACCTAAAAGATCCGTAGGAAAAATGCGTAGGGCGTGCCAGATTTGGCACGTAATTTTTGGGGGGTATATCAAAGTAGCACAATAAAGTCGATCAACCTCTTACGAACTTCCTGTTGCTAGAAAAGGAGATAAATATATTACTAGAAAATATTTTTCCATCTCCTACACAAGGTGTTATATAAATAACTCCTTAACTTTGTATACTTCAGCAGGAGGTGTGAAAAATAATAACTTCAGAAAATCAATTGTTGAATTATATAAGCTAAATATTCAGCTACCAGGACAAGGGCGTCCTAGTGTATGCTTATTGCCCCTAACAGGTTGACACTTTCCAGAACACATCCCATCAATGGGGAAAAAATCTATGCAAACCAGGCAGTGTTTTATATTTCGTCGTAATACTGATGAAAAGGAAAGAGAATAAGGAATGAGACAAGAGTATATTGTAAAGAGTGCAATATATAGGCTTGTGCACTGTACCATGTTTTGGGATATACCATACTGTAAAAGATTTGTAAAATTTATGTATTGAAAATCATATTGTTGTGTTTTTATATTATAATAGTTTACATTAGTTATACTTAGCTTCAAAATTTTGTTTAATTTGCTCAATATGAATAAAATGAATGTGTAATTAATGTTTCATGCGTGTGTAAAAATTATAAATATAGTAGCTATTGTATTTAAAATTTTATTTTTGTAATAAAAAATCATTTTCTAGCTCTTATAATAATATAAAGAAGGAAATTAAACGGTCAAAAAATTTTCCATTTTTGGTCCATTTTCCTGAAATATAAGTCACAGTTAAAGGGTTAATATTGATACACAGTTTAAAAGAAATAAGAGAATTTGTAAAAAAGCTACTTATTTTTATCAATATTTGTAAAATTTTCATAAGCATTATGCAACATTTTTAAATAAAAAATACAAAGCAATTTATAAAAAACATTTTATATGCAATGAAATTTTTTTAATTAATAATATATGTGATTATCATTTAAATATGACAACTTCATTCTTGAGCAATAATTTATTTCTAAAATTTTTTTATAACAATCAAATGTAAACTGAGAAAATGTTCAATCTAATTTATTTTAAAACTCAAAAAGAAGCAATATTAGTTCTCCTTTTGATAAAAAAAAATGGTAGCTACAATATTTACCATATATCACCATAGTTATTTTAACTCTTACCGAATGGTGGTACTCTTTAAATTATCCCCTTCAGCTATCAGATTATAAGCATGCCACATATCCTCTGATTCTTCAGGTATAAGGGTCACTGACCTAAAATAAATTTGAAACCTATTTTTAAGAACTCAATACAGAGATTGAACATAAATATATAATAGGAATGATGTAAGTACATGTTTCCTGCTAAATTATAAAAATTGTCAAGTAACTATATTAATATTATGATTATGCAACTACTTAATTATTTAAAAATTGACATTGCTTATGTTATTGATAAGGAATTATTGCTAAGTTGTAGATTCCTACCAACATTAGGATATATTTTTTAAAGAGGGCCTCCAGCTTATAAATTAAAAACCAAATTTTGTAAAATAAATGTTTTTCACATTATGGATTCACCTTTATTGCTAGGTTCTTAACTTTTGGCCAGTAGTGTTAGAGAAGATTATTAAAGCATGCAGAACTACCCAAATAATGGAAATAATATGTGTGTTTATTTCCTTTAATTTATTTTATTTTCTATTCCCTAAATTTGTCAAATTACAAGAAATTGTAATTTTTTTGCACTTTAACTTTAAATAGTGTAAAAAAAAAGTTTGACAATTCATAGTTCTTAAGAGTGATGAACATGAAATTTCATTCTTTAAAAAAGTTGCATTATTTTGAATCAAATAAATAGATAGCAAGTGAAACTATATATGAATAAAATTATGCAGAGAGGAAATATGAAAAGTTTTAAACAAAAGAAAATAGTGACAGTTTTTCATCAACTAGAATCATATATAGCCGGCTGATGGCTGAGTGATTAACATTCTAGAATCCTGAATTGTTAGTCCTGGATTTGAATTGCATTTATGGCATGGATGTTCCTTTTTCTCTCTCGCTGTGCTTTTATGTCCTTTCTTCTGAGATGATGAATGAATGAATGTAGCCCATCTTATAAAAAGGTTTATAGTGGAGTGGCGTGAGTAATGCTACTCACGTCTACAACTTGATTCACAGGTGCCCACTTAGTAACAATAAATTAATATAAGTTTCAAGCTTTGTTGTGGCAAAGGGTTAGTCAGTAAATGATGACAGACCCATGCGGGATTGGCGCGATTTCAGACCTTCACACCAAACACTCTACAGCTCTGTTGCCAACCTAAATTACGTCACTACACGCGACAGCCGTTAACCAATAACGATCGCGTTTGAACTTCAGCTTTGAAATCACTCGATTTTCCGAAATCCAAATATTAAAAATTTGAATATTTCAATATAACTAAATGCTGTAGAAATTTTAAAATTGTAATAAATAGAAACAAAATTTTTAATATATCGAGCAATGGCACCCACCTTAAAAAAACATCAGTGTAGTGCTACCTACTACAGTGACAACCGGGCAATAATACTAAATTTTGAACATTAAGAAATTTAATTTTTTAATTTAAACTTGATTTTTAATATACTGAGCAATGGCGCCCACCTTAAAAAAAACCTCAGTGTAGCGCTACCTACTACAGTGGCAACCGAGCAATAAAGCTAAATTTCAAACATTAACAACTTTCATTTTTTTTGTTTAATCTTGAATTTTAATATAACGAGCAGAGATGCCCACATTAAAGAAATTTAAGTACATGGCACATTCTAACACTAACATTAAAAACACAATACTCACAACTAAAACATTCATTTATTTATGGAAACATTTATTTTTATAAAAACTTTAATTTCTAAATATGAATAAAATTATGACAAACAAAATAATTCACCTAATCATCATTGATCTCTGAATTGTTACTTTTCGGCAAATATACCATTTTTATTGCTTCTACAAAATCATCTATTATGTTTTCCTGATGATTCTTTCTCCATACATACTACACGAAAATGTAAAGTCAATATATCCTTATCCATACTTATTAATTTTCACAAGTAATACGAAAACTCCAAAAATCGAAACTCAGTGCTGTAAGATTATTCTGTAATAGTTTCAAGGGTAACATACAAAACGCGCATGTAAAACTAAAAGCACGTTTACGTAATCCGAACAGGTAAACCATGCCAACCTCAGGAATAGCTTACCAAATTGGCAACCCCAATGTCGCACGCATCTAAGGTGCTGAATTGGCAATCATTTACTTTTTTTCAAATTTCCCCGCTTGCCACCTTTCTCAGCCAATCCATTCATTGAAAATGGTAAGCCCTAATTCTACAATGCGAATCTAGGAATTACCAAATTCTATAAAAGATGTCATTACATTTTTATAGAAATATAACATTTTACCAGACGTTAGGAAATATACAAATATTTATTTATTATTTTCTTTCATGCCCGATGAAGCTTTATTTTGGAAAATGGATTTTTTGGGAGTGCAACATTACAACCTGTAATCAACACACAGGAATAAGAAGTGTTAAGTGATAATTGGTTTGAAAGAAGGCGTATCCGGTTATTAACAGCAGTAAGATTCATGTATGCAACACCATCTTGAGTCTTATTTGGCAGAATTCAGATGGTGACAAGACCAAGAAAACGATAAAAAAAAATTGATTTGATTCTATTTAAAAAACTTTTCGCAATATTTTTGACCAAAACGTAATTGATATATCATTATTAAAAGGTATAAGAATTATATACAGATAAAAATTACTTAATATTTATCTTCGTATATTATTTATTATTTTCTTTCATACTGTTTCTATCACATTGCAGAATTGGCTCAGTCTTATATAATGTCACCAATATGGTTGTGATAATATGTAAGTATAAAAATCCTATGGGAAAGAAAAGCCTCTTCATGTCACATTGATGGAATTTCGCAAAGATATGGCAGCCGCAAACTATACATAAATAGATGTAATCTAGGCATAGTTTTCACAGCCCGGGCATTGAAACTCAAATAGAACAGAAACTCTAAAAATTCCCAAGCATCTAATCAACATGTGTAAAAGCTATAAATAGAAACACAACAGCCATTACATGTAGTTCAATAATGGCTGAATACAAACCAAAGAATTTTTATTCAAGTAATATACAATGATTAATTTATAAGATTATAATATTACTCAATGATGTATTCAATTATAATATAATTCATGCATTCAAGATGTAAGCAAACTTTGATTACTTGCAGAAACATAACTATTGCTTTCAGATTAAGCAAACACGTGAATGACTTTTCAGACTTCTATACAAAAATATGGTTGAAAATTAATTTTAATTTATAAATAGTATTTCTAGTTTACTAATGTTCTCCATAACATGTTAAATTTTTATACCATTAATCATGCTCATTGACATATTTCTACATTCACTTAATCTAGATACTAATTACTGTTTAAAGTTTGTGTTAACATTTATTTAAAATCACTTTTGTTATAATAATTAAACTTCTGTATTTTTCAGCAAAAATTATTAGCATTTAATATTACTTCTGTTTTCTCAGCAAATATGCATTAGTTTCTTTACGTACTTTATATTCCTTATCGAAATTCATAAAGAAAAACTAGAACCAAATTTTGTATTTATATAAAATATATCAATATTTTTATTTCTCTTCTGCAATAAGCAAGATCAAATTTACTTGCATAAAAATTCAATAAACTAAATCAATTTTTTTACACATTTTCGCTGTTCTTCAACAAAGAAATTTACAACATTCCATTTAAATATCAACTTAACAATTAAACTTACCCACTACCATCCTTCTCTAGGTATTTATGAACTAACTTCATAATTAATATTATTTTATTTCTCTTTCAAAATCATATTCACAATAAAAAATTATAATAATTTTATAAATTTAAAACCAAATATTGAATATAAGAGACCAGATTTTCTGCCCCAGACCAATATTATCTTGGTCGTTGCTTTCTGCAGTACCTGGCCTCGCAAGTTTTTGTCTCGTTTGCAAACAAGGTGAAAGTGGCAGTTATTATTGTTAAGCATTAGTCAATGAGGATGTCGCTTACAGCAACAATGCTTCTTAATTTAAAAATTAGATACTTGCATTTGACGTCATTAATATTTATGAAGAAAAAAATTGCGACTCATTTTGTGAGATTCATATAAATATATGCTAGGGAAATAAGAAATAATGGATAAATTAGTTATATATACTTTCCTATGCCTGCTCTGTCTGGGGTTACACCCATGACAGTAAAATTTAAAACTGGAAACTCTCCGAAATAAAGCATTCAGATGGGAGTTAAGGCCCCTTGGTTCATTAGAAATAAAAAAATCAGACAAGAATTAAAAAAATCCCTACCCTGAGCGAACTCTTCGCGAAAATAATGTATAACATGATTAAAAATATCGATAAAACTAATAGCGAAACAATAATTAGCCTTCCGTCCTATAATGATCTAAGTACCCTTAATAGATTCCGTCCTCACTCATTGATCAGATATTGCCCAAAGTTTCCTCACCAACCACCATGAAATAAACTGTAAATAGAAATTTTTTCTTTGATAACTACTTCTTTGTATGGAAAAAAAGGGACTACTAAAAAGATAAAAGGATTTTTTTTTGTTACATCTCATTCCATAGGTGAAAAAAAAACTATTAAAAATAAAAATGATAATGAAAACTGCATATATAAGTGTGCATACTAAATGTATATAAGAACAGACATTTTTTTTAAATATATATGTATATGTAAATACATAAAATATAAAATAAAGACATAGAGATAATGTATTGCAGACCAAGTTATACTTTGTAAATATTATAGCATGTATAAATTCTTGAGAAATCATTTGAGAAATGAGAGACAAAATCTTAAAATATTAATAAAGCATGGTTGTTCAAAAAAGAATTCGATGGTACAAAATAGATACGGTATGGAAACAAACAAAAAATGTTTATTTTTTTTTCCAACAGATAGTTTCGTTACATATTATTGCCTGCCAAAGAGGAGTAACAAGCAGATGTTCCTTGGTATGAGATATACCCTTCCCTTATTGCAGTGGTTACTTTGCACTGTCCCTTCATATTCTGCATCAAGTGATCCAACAGTTCGAGAAGTAGGGGTGACTTAAGCCGACCGATGGCTGAATGGTTGACGTTCCTGTCTCCCGGACTGTTGGTCCTGGGTTTGAATTCCGGTTCGGACATGGATGTTTCTTTCTCTCTGCGTTTCTCTGTCTTTTCTTCTGAAATGATATACGAATGTGGCCCACCCTATAAACAAATTTGTGGTGATATGAATTGGGTAATACTACTCACTTCTGTGACTTGGTTAACAGGTGCCCATTAGGTAATGATAAATTAGATACAGTTTCCTGTCTTGTTGTGGCTAAGGTTTAGTCACCCAGTGCCCATCATTGTTAAAAAAAATTTTTTAATTTGTTAGGTGTCCTATGGAGTGGTGCGTAATCGAGCCACAAGGTACTTTCCTAAATAAAACCACACATGTTCTATGGGATTTAAGAAAGGATTATATGCTAATCCAGGGATGGCGAACCAATAGCACGTTTGAAAATTTTGATGGCAAGCACAAAAACAAAATTATTTTTATAAGTTATCTTTTTTGACAAAAAGGAATTAAAAAATTATTAATTTACATTTAATTTATAATTTATGATATAAATTTCTAGTACTGAAAATCTATCTTTGTATGTTAACTAGAACCGTCAAATTAAACATTTTATTATTGAAGTATCGCTTTAATTCTCGCAAAGTATATAAAGATGCGAATTAGATAAAAAAAAATTTTGCGTAGCCTGAATCAGACGATAGATTGCATTAGTCATTTTTAGTAAATTGTCTTCTTTGAAATTTTAGTGATTTGTTAAAAAATATAACCATTTTTCGTAAATAGATATAGTATTATTTTTAGGTAAATATTTTTATATATTATTTCATATTCTGCGTTTGTTTGCAAGAACATGTTGCGTAACGACTGGAGTTTTAACCTGTAACAACCTTAAGGTATTAAAAGTTACTAAACTTATAATATATTTTGCTTATTTTTGAAGAATAAATTATTTTAATATTATCAGAAATTACTTTATCATTAAATCAGTGTAAAATATAGAAATAATTATTAAAATTACCTTGAATTAATATATTATTTATTACTTTCTTGTATTGGTACTGTTTTTAGTACTTTAATATGTGACGAAATTTATTCTTGCAAATGAATGCAGAATAAATTATTTATTTTATAACAATATTGTCAAAATATATATTTTTTAGAATTTCTTATTATAGCTTTTTCAATGAAGGAAACGAAATTATCTAAAACATGTAGTAACACAGAATCTCAAGCTTGGTGGACCGATACATACGATATGGCTGAAAAGGATAGTAAAGCAATTTGTATTTTATGTTCTAAAACTGTAGTCGGTAGAACATCTAAGTAAAGCGGCATTATGAAACCAACCATAAATTTATTCTCTATTCAAAGTGTGTAAGAGCAAACGGAGTGTATATCACGTGCCTGAAAAAATAAAAATGCTCAAACTACTTCTTTAATGAAATATATTGGAACTCAATCAAACACCCCTGGTGCTAGTTATAAAGTTTCAAAAACTATTGCTCAATATGTGGAAACCTTTTAATGAAGGCGAATTTTTAAAGGATGCTTGGCTGCAATGTGCACCATGCTTATTCGATAATTTCGAAAATAACGAACAAATTATTCGAAGAATTAAAGACATGATGATAGCTAAGAATACAGTGAAAGAGAAAATTTTGGATATGGTAAAAAATTTACATTTTCAGCAAAATATTCATATAAAGTCTTGAGATTTTATATCCCTCTGCCTTGACGAATCTACCGACGAAACAGGCTCTGCTCGCTTAGCAATTTTTGTACGTTATTTTGTTCAACACAATATTAAAGACGAGTTAATATGTTTATCACAACATTAACAACAACAAAAGGATTAGATATTTGTAGTGCACATTTACCTGTTCTTATGTAAATATTCATATTTCTCTCAATTTATTCCTTAACTATTTCCTTTATTATTCTATTACTTTCATTTAATTTAAATACATAAATAATAAATTAATCAACAATATTTTTTTAAATTCTGAAATAAATTTTATGAAATAACCATAGTCCCGTCCATTAAAATTTCAAACTCATTTTAAGCCAATCAGATTCAAGTTATAGCTCACCAACCAAGAACCAGCTATCTAATGAGGGTAGAGGATCACCAGATCCAGGGACCTCTGAAAACTGCCAGCCGGCAATCACTTCATATTTGTAGTGCAGTTATAGATGCATTGGAAAAAAAGAGGAAATAACCTTCTAAAATTGTGTCAGATTTAACTGACGGTGCCATCAGCTTAACTGGACGGAAAATGGATTTATAAATTTATTTACAAAACGTATTGAATACAAAATTCTTGATTTTCATTGCATTATTCATCAACAAGTGTTATGGGCCAAAACAGATTTAAAATCGTATGATGATATTTTGAGTGTTGTAACAAAATTAGTCAATTATATATTAGCATAAACACTAAATAAAAGGAAATTCCAAGAATTTATTAAACGAAGTAAACTTGTCATACAATAGCTTACTTTTATACAATAATGTACGCTGGTTAAGCAGCGGAAATGTTTTGCAAAGATTTGTAGATTGTTTGGAAGAAATAATATTATTTTTAAATAGTAAGAATATTGACCAATACAATCAATTATTGGATGGAGAATGGCTTGCAAAGTTATATTTTTTCACTGATTTATGCTCTCACATAAATGAATTAAATATAAAGCTACAGGGTGTTAATAAAACAGTCATTATGTTTGAATTAATCAAAGCATTCGAAGTGAAATTATAGATTTTTAATCGTAATATTCTTTTAAATTCATACAAATATTTTCCGAATACAAAATTTTTTTTCTGAAAGTGAATGTCACGAAGAGAACGTAATAAAGAGTCATTAACGAAAGAATTTTCAATGGTAATTCAATTCCTGATTCAGTAATTTTCTACAAGATTTAAAATTTAAAGAAACTTTAAAATTTATTTTATATTCATATACAATAGCATTTGAAAAATTAAATTTAAAAGTGCTTGAGTGGTTAAATTTTAAGGAATTAGAAATGGAATTAGTTGAATTTCAGTCAAGTACCATATGGAACCAAAAATTTGTTGATTTCAGAAATGATTTAGAAATTATTAAAAGTAAATCAATTATTTGACAAAATAAATAAAATTGCATAAAAGGAAATCCTAACTACATGGAATTCAATTCGTGACACGTTTAATTGATTAAAAATAATAGCAAAGGCAATTTTATCAATAATTTCATCGACGTGGGCATGTGAATCTCTATTTTTAGAATTAAATTTTATAAAAAATAAAGAAAGGAACAGAATAACGTATAAATCAAGCTCTGCATGCGTAGTGTTGAAATTTACTAAAAATGAACCAGGTATTAAATCTTTATCATCTTGTGTACAGCAACAGAAATCACATTAAAAATAATTGTTTTTAATGTTAATTCTGTTTCTATTATATTGCTTTTTGTAAAACATTGATTAATATAAAATTGTTTAAAAAATAATTGTTTTTATTTGTTTATTTAATAATACTTACGTATAGTTTCACCACGCTAAAATTTCAATTGAAATTTTTTTGTGGCACGTTACCTATTTAAATAAGAATTTTTATGATTTTGTAGCACGGACATCAAAATAGGCTCGCAATCCCTAGGCTAATCAATCAATTGAAGTAATATCTTTCCGTTTCGGTAACTTATGCAACTGAAGTTAACTGAGGTCATGTATTGTTAACCATAAAAACGAAGTGTAGTCTGATAACATACACAAACAGACACTCGTGTACAAGGATCACCTCCTTTGAATAGCAATCTCCGGTTTCAGAATCGACATTGGTGTTTAATTTACTCGTTCAGCATAATGTGTCCCATAAGACAGCTCCAGGGCCATCGTAACAGTTTCTTTTCATGCTGTTACTTTGATGAAACTGTATTTCTATCTTTTTCCAAATAAATTGGCATTTTTAATCGCCGTTGACTCTAAAATTACTCTAATCCCTAAGTAGGTACAATTCTACGGATGAAATGTACATTTTTGCTGCTCTACACGGTAACACCGATGATTAGTTTCCAAATGGATATGACATTCAGAAGATGATTGAATATACCACATGTATGATGAAATCTAGATACAATAAAGCATGATACTTGTCACCCTGTTACTCTACATAGCAATGGCGCTGGTTGACTTTAGGATCTTTTCAACTGAGGTACAGTATATCAGTCATGCTCCGCATAAGCGTGGTTGAAACTAAAAACTGGTGTCAGCAGGTCGCTTATAGTTTTATTAATTAATCAAACAATTTTTACTAAGTTTTCAAAATAAATCTTAAAGCAAGTAGAATAAATATCTGAATTTAAAATAGTTATTTAAAAAACTAAAATAAGGGCCGAGCCATTGCTCATTATGTCTGCTCTTTGCACCAGACTTTCTTAACCTTTCATCATTAGTGCCTCTCCTTTCCCGTGTACAATAAAATATATAGAATAATAATGTATTTTAAGTAATTTGGCGCTAAATCTACGCTACGAACTTAATTTTAAACATTACGAACTACCAATAACACTAAACTTTTTTGATATTTGGCAACACAGATTTTCAGCAAACAAGAACCCGGTGCCATTTTGCATCGGAATCTGGTCTTCTGTCCATCATGTCTCGTGACTTTGAGAGAAATTCCAATTTGTCTCGAACATACTGGATTATCGAAAACATTCCACCTTGAGCATTAGTATACATGAGTAAGTTTTTCCTTACGGGAAGAAGGAGTATGTTTGATATTACCAGTTTCAATTTCTGACAGTCTAATTTAAGTTGATCCTTATATCGCTATCGAATCTATTTGAATGTGTCTGCTATATATTTTATGCATTGAGTTCACCGTAATAAATATTCATGAAAGAATATTTATTTAGAAACATGGATAAATTTTTAACTGGTCGTAAGAAAGCTTGAGAAAATAGACAAGCATTTACAAGCACACGGAGAAAAGATTTTCCGAAAATAAAATGAAGAAAATTGTCTCAAGAATGCTTAAATTTTGGGTTGACCAGAATCAAAAAGACAAATTTATAATAATTCCTCTTTGAATTTTGGACAGGAATGGATACATTTTTTGTGCTTAAATTAAAGAGCATTTCGCATTCTATTATCATTTTTAATATTCTACTTTTGCAAAGTTGTAATTTTTCGGTGGCTTTTTGAAGACAAAATATAGTTCTCAGCTAAATGTAGGAAACAAAATTGAAGGTGTGTTACAGACCTATATTAACTCTACTCACAAGAGATGGCGTTACTGTCCAATATAGTGAACTCACAAATATTTAATATCCAATAAGAAATGGAAATAGATGATATAAAAGAGAGATGAAGAAATGGGAGGTGAACCATCCGGTTCATAAATTACTTTTATTTGTAATGTACCTTATAACCTTGTTTATTATTATTATGTATTTACTCCTTTACTGTTTTAATCATGTGTAATGTCGTAATAAATATTTTGTTATAACCTTATAACCTTGTTTATTATTATTATGTATTTACTCCTTTACTGTTTTAATCATGTGTAATGTCGTAATAAATATTTTGTTTTGCATTATTCTAACTTCCATTTTTTTACGTCCCTACAATAACGCTCGAACTACTGCCTTTTCCCACTGTTTTCTATTTAATTGATTATGAGTTTTAGCTACATTAAGTTGTTAGTTATAATTCCACATCGGAATTTTCCTGATTTTGTGTTCATCCCGAATCCATTCCATTTTTGAATTTCCCCAAGTCGTTCGTTTTCATCCAGAAACGGAGCCAATGTATTTGAAATCGGAATTTTGTCGAGCTATTCTATTTTCGCCCAGTAAACAGTTTTATTATGTTCTAACAATAGGCTGTCGGTTTTATAATGTTGAAATAATAGCATGTTTTGTATTAAAACTAATCCAAATGACATAACTTTTGTTTTGCAACATTAGTCGTTATAACTTCTGTTTTGATTAAATTTTGTTCAAACGTTTGCATGGATGTTAAAATTTGTATACTAATACCGCATATATATTTTTGTGCACGTCAATTCGCATGTATAGTGATGTTTAATCTTTTGAAATGTATAATATATTAAATAAAATTCCTGAATTTAAACCGTTTATATTGTGAAACAGAACTGGCTCAAAACGCTGTTTTTTATTGTTCATAAAGGGTTAAAATAGAAAGAAAACAATTGATTTTGCTATTATTTAAAATTAAAGAATAAAGTTATAGAATAATTTCTGTGTATAAAAAGAATCAATGTTCTGTAGAGACAAGAGTATGGAAGTCGAAGTAACGGCTCCATAAATGTTGGTTTTCATAAAAAAAAATAAATAAATCATTTATATTTTATTTGTTTACTTTTAAAAGACAATATTTTACATTTGAAAGAAAATTTATACTTTTTTCTATCTATGAGGAATCTATTAAGTTTTGAAAATGAAAACAAAACAATATAATATAAGAATAATATTTCTGTTGGGTAGTAATCTGCTTTTACTTTTAATACCTTAAGATTTTTTTTTCTTTTAAAAGAATACTTTATAGAATTTTGTATTTTATGGCATTACTGAAGTAAGATATTAAAAATAAATGTTTTGGATTTATATGTTTATATTGAATATTGCTTATGAGAGATTATATTATAATTTAAAATATTTTCACAAGATATGGCTTTTAGGATTTTCACAAGATTAAACATTAAATATTTTTACATTTAAAATAATTTACTTATAAATTAGAAATTATTCAAATAATGATGTGAAGTTCATTGTCAAGAGAAATGCAGAAATTAGTTTTTGAATTTATTTAAAAAAATTTGTAAAAATAAAAATATTTTTCATTATTCTTAGGATTAATTTTGTTTTCACTTCAGAAGTAATTGTGTATATTTATTTAATTATTATGGAAGTACAATATTAGTTGCATAATTATTGAAATTGTTAAAAGAAATTGTGCATTTTATATTTCTTTTTTTCTTTCTTAAAGCATTAACTTAAAATACTATCACAACTTTTGGTTTGTAATTTGATTTGAATTATATTTTCAACATACCTTTACTAGTTTTGTGTATTGTTTATGGTTTTAGAATATGATAAATGTGAAAATATTTTTAATTGTATTACTGTTGAAAATTAATTGAAGAAACACGTGTTGGATTGATTTAATAATTAATATTGCTAATGTTTGACAAAGTTTGTTTAACTGATGGAAATAAAAAAAATAATAAATTTTAAAAAAGTACTTTTGAGATCGAGAATGGCTTTCCTTTACCATGCCTGAAAGAAGATTTAAGGACATTAGCCGATGAGCTTGGTGTGGTTGTGGGAGATAATTTAAAAATCGTCCTCTAACTGTGATGAAACTGTGGTTAAAAGTATGTTCAAGCAATTACTGAAGAGCGAGTAGCGAAAGAAACATCAGCTTTGAGAGAATCCAAAATAGCTGATGAGAAGGAAAAATTTGAGAAATAACCAAAATATGAACTGGAGAAACTCCGGCTTCAACTTGAATCTCAGAGTAAGGCAAGCTTAGATCCTCTATCGTCAACTGGTCCCTCGGTAGCACACCAGAAGCTGGGTTTTAATAATTTCAGTACTTTTTTTTGCCAAAAATCGACTCGAAGAAATAAGAACTAGGTACATTTTTCCCAAGTACATTTTTCCCAGTTTTCAAAAGACATGTTAAATTTATGAAATTACCTGAATCTTCATGGATCCCGTAGTTACTAGGCACCCTGCCATTTGACATTGCAACTCTCATCATTCGAGAATCAGAAGAAACACAAGAATATGGGAAAGTAAAGGAACTACTTCTGGAAAGATTTAAATTTTCTGGAGACCGATTCAGACAGCTCTTCGCTCAACATAAAAAAGACCCAGAGAAAACATGGGGAGACCTCTTCTCTGACCCGTTTAGCTATTTTAATGGCTGGCTTGAAAGATAAGCTTCTAGGTTCAGGATTTCGTAAAATTGAATCAACCTATCATTGCATCAACTTATCAAATCAAGAAAGTTGCACCTGACGTTAAAGAACATTTTATCCATATTTGCTCTGAATTTATTTTCTTATTAAGATCTTATTGAAAAACTATATGTTTACGAAAGTATCCTTAGTGGTGTAAAAAAATCTCTCTTTTCAGTACATCAAAAGAACAGTTTCCCCTTATAAACACTTTACTCAAAAAAGAAAACCTCGACATGAAATAAATGAGAATGTTAATAGAGTCAAGCGAAGTAGTTGCATGCTATGGATGTGGCAGTCCAGGAATCATTAGAGCTAAATGTCCTACCTACCTGTAAAGGAAAGGAAAAGAACATTTCTGGTACTTTAGCAGCTTCAATCGGCTTCTGGTGCACCCCCATCAATGGCAACACTGAGAGTTAGTATTAATGGAGTCATGGGTACTGCTTGCGCAGACGCTGTTGCAACTCACTCAATCGCAGGAGAAACACTTTACCACATCCTGAGGAAACAAGGAGCAACTTTTGCCATGAATACTCTACTTTAGGAGACGGTAGTAAAATAAAGAGAGATTTTCATATAACCCAGGTAACAATTCATTTTGGATACCGTACGTTGCCTTTGAACTACATGACGATCTCTGAGGCCAAAGGAAACAACACACTGTTGGGAGTAGACTTTCTAAACTCTACTGGGATTGTACTAAATTTGAAACGGAAGACTTGATTCTTTAATCATCAGCCAAAACGACACTTTTTTTTAATAGCCGATGCCAGATCTTTGTGGGCTGCTACAAACAAATGCTTCCCAAACGATTGCACTGCAAACAGTGCAGGAAAAAAGGCAATGCTGTTGATGATGAAGCATCCCATTTGACTCCCGCCCAGGAAAAGAAATTAAAGAATCATCCTCATCATTTGCGTGAAGATGAAGGTATTCATCTGACTGCTGAACAAAGAATTAAATTAAATGAACTCTTATTCCAGTATGAATCTATCTTAAGTCCAGGAGGGAGAAGTAACCCCATTTATTGAACATTACATTGATACGCAGAACCATCCCCCGATTTCTGTTTCTCCGTATTGAGTGTCTCCAGAAAGGAAAGCAATCATGCAGAATGAAATTGATTGACTCTTAACTGAAGGAATTGTTGAACCCTGAGAATCTCCGTATCCAGTGTCTGTTGTGCTCATCCCGAAGCCATGGTGCTTATTGATTTTGTGTTGATTACAGAAAATTAAATCTCATCACCAAAACGGACTATTACCCTCTTCCACGCATAGATGATTTACTTCAAGAAGCAAGGAAAACTTCAGCTATTAAAGCTTTGCGCAGGAGAGGCCAGCCGACAAAAATGAACAGCCCTATAACTCCCACTCCTATTGCAGCTCATGATTAAGAGAAAACCATTCCACAAAAACTTCTCCTGCTGACCCCTGGTCGGGACATCTTCGGGGTCAGAGGGAGAGATTGTAACAGATCTATATTAACTCTACTGACAAGAGATGGCATTACTATCCAATAGAGTGAACTTACAAAATATTCAATATCCAATAGGAAATGGAGATAGGTGATGTGGAAGAGAGATATGAGAAATGGTAGGTGAACCATCCGCTTCATAAATGGCATTGTTTATTTTTTTGTATTGTACCTTATAACCTTACATATAACCTTGTTTATTAAGTATTTTTTGTAACTGTTTTAATCATGTGTAATGTCATATTAAATGTTTTGCTTTGCATTATTCTAACTTCGATTTTTTTACGTCTTACAGGTGTCCATTTCTAATATAAAACCTTCCTTTGAGAAACTTAATAACTTAATTTATTTTAATTTAGTAAGTTTTTATTAATTTTTTAATCAAACATCATGCGATCCATACGTTTTAAATTAAATAAAATAATGAAAGGTTTTGATTTCGTAAATTTATTTAACTTAATAAGTTAATTATTAAAAGTTATGTCAAAATGTAATTTGCTTTGCATGTGTATGTGCCTTTCAGACTTTAAATTAATTTTTTAAAACACATTTTCACTTAGATATATTCGTACCTACCTAATGGGTCGTGCCCCACAGGTTGAGAATCATTCTTAACACACATACTTCATTTGATAGTAAAATTCATGGTATGACGTTGAGAAAAGGTATCTCACAGATCACGGGCAAAGATAGTAATACTACAATAGAACGTGTTTTTCTTGCTTAACAGTGGTATAAAAGCAGAATATTTAGCAGTTTATACGGTAACAAAGTTTTAGTGAATTGAGAAACAATAAATCAGACTGATGTCACTGTTCCATAATAATAATTCGTATTTTTAGTTTTGTACGCAAATTGCTTAGTAAAGATAATTGTAAGTACTAGTTTTTTTGATCAGCGTCATTGTTCGGATTACTTTGATATACATGAAAATACTATCGAATGCGTAAATTCCATAAGATCATAGTACGAATTAAGCACGAGGCTCGAAAAAAATTGTACTATTGACAAGAAGCCACAAAATGCTTACAATCAAGAAAAAAGAGATAGGGCACCATTTTTAGGCAGTAAAAATTTGGTATTTAGAAGAAGTAGTACAAAATTGTATCATAAGAATAATAAAATGTTTTGAAAGACAGTGGATATTTTGACCAAATTTGAACCAGTTATTTCAGAAAACCTTAATAATGACAGTAAATGCGCAGATAAGAAAATACGATCCCAATATTTTAAAGCAGCATTTTTAAAATTAAATAATTATTCTTTTAACCGATTGTGTTCGGAATGTAATAACAGCTATTACCAAAAAGTTAACTGTTATATAATTCTTGATTCAAATTAAATATTAGTCACTCAAATTAAGGAATGGTTGTGACTATATGCCTACATTTTATTAATGGTAATGTATATATATCTACAAGTATATTAATATATATATATCTACATATATATTCTTAATATATATATATATATATATATATATATATATATATATATATATATATATATATATATATATATATATTAAGAATTCTTTTTTTGTTACTAAAGAAGGTCTGTTGCAATTTTCTAATAGAAAAGCAATTACTTAATCTTAATCTTTACCTGGAAGTTAAAAATATACGAAAAGATCAGAATGACGATAGTAGATAAAACATAAAGAGAAAAGATATAAGTCTTTATAGAAATTGACTCTCGATATCAGTTCTCCAGATTCATATATGTGGCTCATAGCATTAAATCTTGTTGTTAATGACACACAGTCCAATTTATAAATAATAAACAATGTTACGTGAATAAAAATATAAATAATAACAATAACATACATACATAAAATATAAATAACAACCAATATTACGCGTAGAAATTGTTTATAATATCAATCCAAGTAATTAAAAATAGAATTCAAATATTTTTTAACGCCATATTTAACTAGCAGTAAAATTTTCGCATTACCTGTGGCATTACAATTTTCTGAAAAAATTTTGTGAAATTTCTTAAATCACAAGATTTTTTAAAATTCTATCTAAATAATTATTCTTTTTTGGATCCTCACACATCGGTAATGTACATAATTTAATAAAATTAGTGAACTACCAGAGCGAGAGAGAGAGAGAAAGTAAAAATATAAATTACAAATAACAGTTTCTTACAAAGTTATATCTATCTTATATGGAACCCTATAAGAATACTCTATAAGCAATTATTATTAATTCTTCTTCAAAAGTAAATCTAAAATGGAATTTTTAACCCTTTATTTAAAGTTAAAAAAAATTAAAAGCAGATTTTTAACATGACAATGGATTCATTAAATTTTTCTTAAGGAAAATCAACTCCATCCGTAGATTTCATTTTTGCAGGAAGCGTGAGAGTTTTACCGAAATCGTGTCATATTAAAGTTTTTAGATATTTATTTTAGTATCACATATTTTAAATCTGCTTGAAATCCAAAATCACACAATGCTCGGCACACTTTTTGACGTCACCATATAACGACGTCATTTCCTGGATAATGTTCAGTAATAAAGTCGCCTCAAATGGTCCTCTATCGAGAAGTGCGAAGCTTTTTTAGTACCGTACTAAAAAAAGTAGTGATTTATATATATAATTTTATACTACGGGTTTCATTTTTTTAGTACTCATTATAATTATCTATAAAGCAATTAATATAACGGCTACTTTTTGAAGCAGTTACATCTTATTTAGTGCTGCTATCTAGTGGATTAAAAACTTATTAGAAATGTTTGTAAATAAATTAAATGATACAACTTTTATTAAATTTATGATGTAATATTTTATATAATTCCATGAAATTAATCATTATGAGTAACTTTAATTCCATTTTTTTGTGACTTATAGCTATGTATTTAATTAAATATTTATGAATAGCGGATATTTATGAGATAAATAAATGTAAAAATAATATTTTTATTAGTGTTTCATTTCATTGATTGTAATGAAGTTTTCATTTTGTTATAAAATATATGTTTAATTTCTTGAGTGAAGTACAGAAATACAAGTTATTTATTCTACAAACAGTTTTTCTGAAATATTTCAAACAATTTTTTTTAGATATATAAGCATCTTTTTAAGTAACGCAGAAATTCATATTGGTTTTTTTCATGTATATTTATCTTCAGAATTTGCACCTCTCTCTGTGTTCTAAATAAATTTCAAATTACTGAACAATAGTTTTTCGAAGATTTTCAGTGTTTTAGAAAATATAAGAAAACAATTTGTTCTTCAATTCAGTCAGCTTGACTTGTTTTTAGTATTAATTAATTCATTAATAAAATTTTCCAATTATATAAATAAAATTTTATTATTAATAACTTCGAGGGATTGCTATCTAGATGAATTAATCAATTTCATGAGCTTCTAGAAGTTTTACTAGAAGAATTATGTAATTAATTTTAAATTATCATTATTTAAAATTTTGATATATTTTCTTTTTATTATCAACGAAACTATAGCGGATGTTGAGGATTTAAAAATTATTTCGAATTAACAGTTAAATAAATGAGCTTTTTCTTAGCATTCAAAACATAAATAAATGTGAATAACAAATTATTAGCATGGCTGTGTAGATGTTAAATTAAATTGATATAGAACGCGAATCAAATGAGTATACCCTCACAATAATGCGCTTTGACAACGTCGTGAAAATGAAAAAGGGGAATTTTAGATCATCTACAGCTTTAGAACTCTCACGAATTATCTCTGCGCCGTGGTATCAGCTGCTCTTTTGTGCGCAGTTTGTTGCTGCGGGCCTTGGCGGTTTACCTTGGCGGAATGCTATGCTGGAGGTCGCCGCACAATCACAGAAATGTCTTCTCGTAGTTAAAAAAAAAAAAAAAAAAATTGTAATATTTTTGTTTATAATTGTTGGTTTTTTCTTATACACTTAAAATTGCAAGCTTTCTGAAGTAAAAACTGAATTAATTCAAATATTCTATTACAATTTCGAAAATTTGTATTTAATGAATTTTAAATAAATGTGATCATTTTATACAGGAATATAATTTTTATAGCCGATAATAATTATATTTCGAGTTTCATTGTTTTTTTTTTGGATTAAATTTTTATGGCAAACTCAAATTGTTGTTTGTTGACGTATTTTTATTATCATTCTATCTTTATTGTTTTTTTGTTGTTTATCGAAATTTGGCTGTATAAATACGACTGTAAATTCAACATGATGGACTGCTTCATGTAACTAATCAATTAATGATTGAGATAAAATTATAGAATTCTGACTTGAAAATGTTTGAGCTCACTTTTCAAAAATCATTTTTATAGGAAAGTTATTTTCATATTTTCTGTATATTTAATCATTTTGAATGGTAGCTTTTCTTGATGGGTTGAAATTTCCGATGTAAGTTAGGAAATCCTTTGTGCACATGCACAATTTTTCTTGTTTCAATGTTTTAGTTCGCTTAGCTATATTAAGAAGTCAAACGTAAGCAATGTGTCAAAAACTCGCTTCGATTATAGAAGATAAATGATTACTTTGTAACTGGTGACAGGATGTAAACCATGTTGTTTTTCTTTGATACATCATTATAAATTCGATTACTGGTTGCGAGGAAGAATGTGTTGAGTGATTTATAAAAGAATGTATGCGCAATAATTTAAAATGATCATGGATTGTGCACATGCTTCATTATTTTATATCACAAAGCTGGGCATGATAATCATGCCCTATTGAAAGAAAAAAAAATTAAAATATCTATTTAGAAATGTTAAATAGATACATGTTTACTAATCACATCGAAAAGTATGAAATATTTCAAATTATTAATAATGATAAATCTAATTCAAAACTTATTTGCAAAATCTGTAATACTGATTTCAAAATGAAAATATTTTTTAATAAATGAAACGAAAATAAAGAGATTGTTTCCAAATGTGTTGCAATTATTAATATAGAATTCTATTAATTAATGAAATTTCTAAACATTTAAATCATCTTTGCTGATTTAAACTAATCTCATAGTGAATGTTTTGTCATGTCTTTTTCGTTTTGCTTTTTCTGCTGCTCTATTGTCAATGTGTTAATGGCTTGAATCAGTAGAAAACGGCTTCTCAAACCGATGTTTTGCTCCTTATATAAGAAATTGTTTTATTAACAAAATGAACTTCGACAATATTTTCGGACATTCGATAGTGAACTTCGCCTTGTTTGCTGCCACTAGAAGAGTGCCATTTGAAGCCAAGCAGCAAATTCGTCGGCGAGTCGGATTTAAAATGCCGTCTCAATACGATGTGAATTGGATGAAACGTTATCTAACGTCATGGTTATTTTAAATCAATGAGAATCATTATGAAATGACGTACCCAGGATCTCAACAGTAACGAAAGAACGATTTTATGGTTAATAAGCATATTGATTGCAAAAAAGCTTTGTATAGGTGTCCAGAAACCACAGCAAATATATCTAAAAGATCTATGAAAGAACATTTAAAAGGTCTTGATATTAAATTAACCGAGAGAAATTTTAAAATTCAATTCAACTGAAGAGTTGTAGAAGAAAAATGCATCTACAAAAACTATATTTCGTCACTTATGGCTTTGTAATTCAGTTGATAAGAGGAAACTAAATTTGTCTGCTTACTGTTCTTTGTCAGACCGTCTCTGTCTGTAAAAATGAATTTATTTTTCCTTCAAAATGGGAACTAATTTTTTTAAGTGCCAGTTAGGTGGTTTGTCCGAAAGTATCTATTAGATTATCTTTTGTTTTTCCCAAAATGAAATAGTGTGACTTGAATAAAATTTCCTTTTTGATATGCTATTTTCATTCTCCACTTATTATTTCCAGTATCTAACTCAATGTAACCAATACCAGTTGTCATTTGCATACTGCAACGCGAAGTGTTATTGTTTTTGATATATACTAATGAATTGAATATCACAAACAGAGGGATAGCTTTCATACTTTTGCAAGAGTATTCTAACAGAATAGTTTCTTTAGTTTAATTTATATTTAGTCATCATTATTATAACTACTGTAGTTTTCTCTAAGTTAAATTTCTGCTTGGTTAAAAATTTTAACCCAGAAATTTTATAATTATTTTCTAGTTCAGTTTCATTACAATTTGAAAATATCATATAAAAATTTTGTTTTCACTAATGACGCTGGATTTTCTTGGGGATTGATGACCATATTGTTCATGAGAGTAAAATGAAAACTCAATATAACAAGAGAATTATTAGATGGTTTGTTTCTACATAAAGCGCATGTTTAAATTGTTTATTGAAAACTTTCATATTCATTTCAACACAACATTCAAAACTTAACCAAGAATTTACTGTCCTTAAATATACTTATGCATAGAAATTTAGTTTTAATACGCGGCATGATATTCAGAAAAAGAAGTTTTGTAGAACTAGTATCTAGTAACATTGTGAGGACTAAAATTTTCTTGAATAGCAGGAAAGGGAATATACTCATATTTTGAGGCAAGTTCATGAATAATTGTTCAGGGTTTTCAGATTTTTATATGTTTTTCATTATTGATATTACTTTTAGGACTAAGAAATTCTTTTACAGAAATATTCTCATTTTATGAATGAGCCATTTTAAAATTCAAAACATTCCGTATATGATTAGATCTATTTTGCAAATTTATTTAGTGGTTTGAAACATCAGAAATGTTATACAAGGTGTGTTCGAAAAGTTCAGTGATTGGTCTCCTAAAACCGCACTGGTAAAGATCTTGCACTCACGCAGACGCAGTGAGAGAAATGTCATCTAGAGCCATCTAACGGCCATTTTACGACAGATAAGAGGAAGCGCAAGCTATGAGCAGTTTAACGCAAGTAAGTGTGAGAAAGATTGTCAGTGTGGTATGGAGCAAAAGCCATATAAAGTATTGATTCAAGTAGGCAAAACGGTGACGGAGACACATGACATGTTAGTGAAAATTTACTGTCAGGAAACAGTGAGTAAAAAGTGTGTTTATGAGTGTTTTAAGCAAAAAAGAAAAGATGGAACACTTTTTTACAGATGGAAATGAGGATGTCAAAGATGAGCCGCGGACGGGGCATCCTACAACAAGCACAACTCCAGACAATGTGGAACGCAGACTTCTTCCTGTTTTCCTCCCTCAAAGGAGTTCTAAAAGGCCAACACTTTTCCGACATTACTGAGATCCAACAACGTGTGACAACGGTGCTTCGAACCATACAGAAAGAAGCGTTTGCAGACAGTTTTCAACAATTGTACACCCGATATCAAAAGTGTATTGTTGCTAATGGCGAATGCTTCGAAGGCCAGTAAAGCTATTTTGCTTGTTTCTCTTGTTTCCTTTTTTTATGGCAAAACTCACCGAACTTTTCGAACACACTTTTAAAGAAATTTGGAGAAGGATTAAATGCGAAGATTTTCTGGCGTTGTTAAAAGTAGATCTTAATTTGTAAAAGCTTATTCGCGTTGAAAATAAGTTCTTACTCTTCGATAATGGGCTGAAACATTTGAAACAGTAACTGAGGCCATATCTATGTTTTTGATAGTAAATTCAGAAGAGCGTTTTTATATTCATATTCTGTTGAACAGCTGCAACAGCTTGCTGTGTTTCGTTTTGAATGATTTATTTACTTTCTACCATTTCATAAAAAATTCAGTGCATTAAGGAATTACAATTGAATGGGTTATATATATATATATATCTTATATGTTATAAAATTATATATATAACTGGTAAAAAACCTTATCTAAGAATTTGATTTTAAGTTTTTTATAATTCATATTTTAAGTTTTTTTTAATCCTTTATTAATTTAATACCTAGTGTATTAATAGGAGTTATAACATAGGCAGGAATAATTTCAATACTTTCTTGAGGGATTTTTAAATTTTGTAACTTTTTTTTTACAATATCATCAATTTCAGATCAATTTTTCAAATAATCTTGGATTTTATAGGTATGGGCAGAGGATTAATTAATTATCGAGCCTCTTTAATTGATTAGAAATTTCATCAACTTTGATGTAATTTATAGTAGTGAGATATTTTGGGAAGTAGAGATCTTTTTTAAAATTTTATTTGGTAAAATCATATCATGTTGGACTGCTACTAAATTGTTTCAAGACACATTTTCGCAAAGTTCCACTAATTTTTTGCTAGTTTCCACAATGTGTTTTGCGTGTTTATAGCAGGCATCTTCCTGTTACAAAAACTAACTTGTGTTTAATGTAATTTTGCAGGAATGCTATAGTTGACAACTTTTAGGGTTTTAATGTTCTTTGGGATATGTTTATCCCATTTATCAGAAGAGTTAAAGATTATTGTCAGTAAGTTTTGTGTTTAAGAATGTGAGAGAAGTATAGTCGATATAATAGTTAAACCTTTTCCTTCTACTTGTGTGATCTATGAAGCATAATAATTTCACAAAGGAGCCAGCAAATAGATTCAGCAAAATTGAACATTTTTACGAGATGATTCGTCGTTGTTATTCTTACATAATATTTATGTTTTAAATTAAGAGTCATGTACACTTTTTACGACAATAATAATACAGCGTTATATAAAAATATAAGACATACATTTTTCATGCCCAAATATTATAGTTTAGTTTTATTTCATAAGTTATACATCAATTAAACAAAAGTTTACCATTCTCTTCGCTGTTATTTCTTTTTTTCCTTTCACATTCTAAGATGCTCTCCGTGTGACACGTGAAGGTGGATGGTCAGTAAAGCAAAAACGTCCTCGAATAAGGAAGTGATATTCTTCCATATTATTTTAATATTAAAAATATATCGGGACTTATTGTGACCCATTGGTAAGACTGAGCATAGGTTACGGTTTCGATTCCAGCCACTAAACAGTTGTTGTTGCACCAGCATGCTTCCCTGTACCTAGCCTTGAGTTGGTAGCTCTACCAGTTAGATAGAAGTACCCGGGTGGAATCTTCGTGATTTTGAAGCAGGAATCAAGCATAAGATGCACCCAATACTTGGCCTGCCATCCCCAGAGGTATCATTTCACTTGGAGGACATTGTGACAACGCTCGGTTTTAACGTGCCCCAGCCGCCATTAGTGAACACAGCTGATATTCGGTTAAGCCGGGATTCAAACTCACTACCTTCTGATTAATGAAAACGATGCCTTAACCAATCAGGCCACCCCAGCCCTTAACTGCTGAACAGTGGAAGATGGATACTTATCTTCTGCACCCACCCTTGTCTGGGTAAGCACTTAAGAGTTCATGGTTTCCTTCCTTGAGACGAGTGAATCATTATCTAAGAAAAATCCTCGTTGTGGATATCAAAAATGACTGATTATGGCCTTGACCCTTATAAGTTAGCCACTATGATTAGGCAAAATATTTAAAAATAGTAAGGTCTTAGCGAGATTAATTTCTCTTTCACGAAGTTAACCTATTTTTAAAAACTATTCTAGAAACATTTAACTTTTTATTTTAAAACTTTAGTCTTTACAAGCTTTGGATTCAATAAAATTTTTATAGTAATATTAAACGATTTTAACTTAAATATATATAAAAATTTATGTTTTACAATTAACCAATTTTTTAATTTTAAACATGATATGTAATATAGTGATAAATTTTTCTATCACAGATTATATTTTCTAACGGTGGTACCCGGATTTTACTTATATATATATATATATATATATGTATATATATATATATATATATATATATATATATATATATATATATATATATATATATATATATATATATATATATATATTTATCTTTAATAAGCTTTAGAAATTGGATTCCAGTATTTCCCATTTAATTGATTTTAAATTTTGCTTAAAATCGTGATTCTTAATAAGTCTTATCAAATGTTTTTTTTTTTTTTTTTATTGTCGAAAAGATTTTGAAACAACAGAAGAATCAAAGGAAATTTCTTGGAGAAATTTGAGATTTGAGTTTCCTAAGTCTTTGAAAATAAAAAGATACCTTAATCGAATACAAATATAAAGAATGTTAAAATATTTTTATAATACTATAAAAAAATATTTTAATATAAAAATATTAAAACAGTTTTTATATTATTTAGAAATAAGTTTAAACCAGGTACATTATTTTAAAAAAAGTAAAATTTGTATAGTTAATGTAAACTATAACTTAATTTGTGATTAAATTTTCGCTGATCAGTTATTTGTTGTGTAATGTTAATTTAACATAGACTAACATAAATTTTTTTATATGTGTGTAATTACTACACCTTAACAATAAAATTCGAAGAAATTTTGCAATTCTTTGAGTAATATGTCAAAATTTATTAATAATAAATTAAAAAATTATTAAAAAATTTCCAAACGTAGCCCATAAAATTTCCTAAACTTTTCAGGTGTTTCAAATGAAAGTAATATAGATAAATTGCTATACTTTAACGATATTTTATAAGTATAACCAAAAGAATTTTTACTGTACAAATTATATATGTATATATATATATATATTTAAATTTATTAAAAATTTCTCTTAAATTTCATTTTGCATACTTTTCTAAATAAAATCTGTTAGCTATTCTATGAAATGGCAGCAGAATAATTTATTTTTTCCTTCCATACGATCCCGATAACGCTTTCGCCATAAAATATGTCGCCAATTTTAAATTTTGTTCATTCATCTATTTTTCAAAATATGGAAAAAAAAAAAAAAAAAAAAAAAAAAAAAAGAACACTTAATTTATACTTTTCTTGAAATAAACAGATAAAAATTATATTTATTCTCTTAACATTAATTTAAAATTCGATGGCTTAAAAATAAGAAATATAAAACGTGAGGGTGGACACTAAACATCAGTATTTGATGCTAAGTCGTAGCATTTGGAGACGTATTGTTTTTTCGCGGGAAAGATAGATGGATTATATAAAAGTGCCTTGTTTACTTATCCGAGTTCAATAAAATTCATGATTTATTAACTTCTACTAAATGTTACCATGAGATGAGGTGTGAATTCAAATTTCAATGAATCTTGAGTTAATACTCGAAATATTATGCTGCAGATCGAACGATAAGTTTTAAGATCATAAAATTCTGCAGTTAGCAGGTTCGATACGGATTTTAAGAACATAAATTCTCAACGTTTCAGAATTCAAATAAAATATCTTATAAATGACAAAATGAACACATATCTTCAATAACGGTACACAATTTTCTCAAAACACCTGGATTACACAAAGAACTTAATACTTCAACATTATATATGACTTTAGGTGGGATGGTAAATTCAAAGAATCTATTCCTTCAGGAAGCTTATAATTACGAATCATGGCTTCTCTAATCGTGCAACGACAGTAATGTTTCAGAAGTCTGGGTTTATTGATGTCATCGCTTCCCATAATTCCACTGTTTTCATACTCATCACAAGCATCTATTACATCATCTTTCAGTGTAAATTTATCAAGAATGTGATCGATTTCGTATGGTAGGATGTAAGTGTCCGGAATGGACCTCCAGACAAGTTCCAGGCATTGCACCATTTTCACTCTCATTTCGGAATCCGCTGGTTTCATGAAAGCCAAAAGCAGTTGAAAAATCAGAAATCGCCTCAGATGCTTTTTAGAAGGTTTTTTCCTTTTCATTTCTTCGCATGCCCATGCGATCGTGTAAAGAATGGACAAATCTACTAGAGTTTGTTGGTCGATGCACATGATCAGATCTCTACTTACTTTACATAGCAGACGCTTGTACAACATATCCAACACCACCTTCCGTTTATTGTATGAGGAATTATCACGTTCCCTTATGAGCCCTTGGTCATCGAAAGGCGGCCTAAAAATACGAGAAAATTTTAATTTCAATTTTAACTCACAAAAGTAAACTGAAAATATGCGCGCGCTTCTATTAGTGAAAAAATCTAATATAAATTGGAATATTAGCCACATTATAGTACTTCGCTTCGTCTTACCATAATTTTTTTGTCTGCATCAGATAATAGTCTATCGTTTGTTAAATTTTATTTGAGTTATTAATCAAATAAAACATAAAATTTGTATATTAAACTTGTAAAAAAACAAATAAATAGTTAATAGATAAAAAAAAAGAAATTTTTCGAGAAGAAGGGAAAAATGCAGCACGGATTACAGAGTCGAATAATAGTAGTAGTAGAGGTAGTAGTAATTCTTGTTTTCATCCCTGTGATGACAAGAATTACGAATTTCATATAACGCATTATGTGGTATCTTTTAAAGTATATTTAACATGCAATGTTATTTTAATGTTAATTATATTTAACATGTAATAAAGTAAGTGATGATGACAAGAATTACAAATTTCATATAACGCATTATGTGGTACCTTTTAAAGTATATTTAGCAATTTAAACAATGGAAATTAATTACAGTCACGTAATCAATAACTGTAAAAATTTAATTTGGCAAATTTATTTTTGAAAAACTAAGGTTTTTATATAATCAATACTTATTCTCAAACTGAATAAACTATAATTCATTGAACACACTATAGAATATAAATGTATTCCTACCACCATAAATTCGAATTCTCCAACCATCTAAAAGAATTTTTCTAGAAAAACGCGTCATAAAATAATGAAAAAAAATTTATACATAATTTGGAACAGAAAACAGTTCAAGATTTTTTCTGTAATCTAAAAATGTTTAAGTTATAATGAATCATGTTTTGCTGCTTGCCATAAGTTATGCAAACTATAAAATAATAAAAATTATGTATTTAATATAAAAATAAATAAAAAATGAGAAGCCTAGCAGAAGGAAATTAGAATTAAATCGATTGCCACGCATATTATAATCTTCTCAAGCACTTTAAACCCCATTACTGTTCGAATCTTTCTTTTATCTGTGTGAATGTCTTATATGTATTATGAAAGAGGTCTACAGTCTTAGTTAGGGTCTTGATCAGAAATTCGAATGCAGATTTTCCTTTCAAGGCTTGTTTTCAGTAGACGTGTACCAGGAGCTTTCTAGTCCCGACTGCATTTTATGTAGGGAACATGTTGACATGGATGACGAGCACCTTTGGAAATGTTCTGCTCTCCAGGAAGCCCGCACTTCTTCACATTTCAAGACGCTCTCCACTCCTGGAGATACTTCATTTCTTTAATGGACTGCAAGACTTATGCTCTAAAGAGCCAACATAAGGACGTAAAAAAAAGAAAGGAAAAAAGGAGCTTTCTAGTTAAGGTATGAGTTCCACGCTTGTTGTATCACGATATATCGTGTATGATTCCATTGAGAGAAAGATATCCTGATTAATAATACTCATTTTGAATCACTGTTTATCTTCTTATTTTTATGAATATCTGTTTCATTTTTTGTGAGAGTCTATTCAATCAATAACAATACCATTTTATATTCCATATTATTGTTTGGTATTAATTTTGCTGCATTTTTCTTTTCAATTTTTACTCTTAATCTTTTTTTTATGGTTTTGAAAATTTCGAGTAATCCTTTTTACTTCAATTATATATAAGTATATATATATATATATATATATATATATATATATATATATATATATATATATATATATATATATATATATATATATATATATATATATATATATATATATATATATATATATATATATATATATATATATATATATATATATATAATATTACATTAGATAATATTATTTCAACTGGAAATTGAAAATTTTATTGTTAAAAAAGAAGGATTAAAATATTGTCTTACTCCTGGTTATATCGCATTGGTTCATTTCTGAATTGCAATATTTCATCAAATCTGGCTTCTAGACTGCGTCTGAAAAGTAAAGGAGCAGTATTTACAAAAATTTAAACGGTAAAGTCAATGACATTCATATGAAAAATTATAAAATCTTTTAAAAAAATGCTGGATGGCATCGTATAATCTTGAGTGTAGAGGTCCAACTTACGACGGTATGTGTATTACGTCAATTTACCATAATGTGCCTATTTATATGTTATAAATAAACATTTCCGCTGTAAACAATTATTTCACATTCAAAAGCTTTAAAATTTTTTGTAATTGTGTTTTCAAATGCCATCAAGTGTCTTTTTACTGGACATAAACATATTTTAAATCCAAAGAGCCACTCAAAACTATCAGTTTCTATATTGCAAGAATATGAAAAAAACAATTGTGATTTTTTTAAAAGAGTGTCCCAAAAAAGGTCTTTGAAAAGTACTGTCTTTGAAATTTGAATAACAAAATTAAAACAAAGAAAGCTGAAATTATTCCTAGAGTTCAAATAAAAAAAGCACTAATTGTAATTTTAGAATGCATTATGTTCTATGAAAACTTGACGCTTACGTAAATAGATTTCAATTTGTAATTGTTAAATTATGACGTTACATTTAATTATTGGATGTAATCAAATATAAAGCAAAAATATTTCTTTTAAGCTAAGTAAATATATTATAAGTGTTTGAAGCTAAAAATAGTATGCGCATGACTTAAAAATTATTTTAAATTGAAAACAAATTAAAGATTTTTATCTGGAGTCATTAAAGAGCATATGATTTTATAATCTTCCGATATAGAAAAATTTCTTTGCTTATTAGCCTTAAAATAGCTGTTTATTATTCCAATAAATAATTCTAACACTGAGGTAAAATAAAAAAAAATTATTGTTAAATTTGATATTAGAACCTTTTAATGATCTATCAGCAAATTTTGCCACTTATAATTTTATTTTCTATGGAGCTTATTTGTAAGACAATTTAAAAAGAAACTGAGACTATTTTTAAATTTATATAATCTTATAATTTGCACTGATAATCTTTTGAACTTGAACTGAAAAGACACTTTTAGGTACAAATATTTATTTCAAAATACATATTAGAAAAGAAAATTAGCTTAAATACTTTTATTCGAGATTTTTAAAAAATTCTTACAAATACTAAATTAGCCGATGATCAGATTGTTAGTATTTATTTAAAAATAAAATTACTAATAAAAATATTATTGAAATAATTCAGAAATATATACATAATTATAATTCTATTTAGAGCACAACAATTTTCAGTACTTTCTGTAAATGTTGTTTTCCTTTCAAAATTTGGCTCATGATATTATTGAAGGAGACAAATATTTATCACACATTGCCTAATGAAAAAGGATAGAAATTTATGCATTATTTAAATTTTTAGTACATTAATAAAAAGGATAATAATGTACTAAAAATTTTAATAATGTGCATTTCATATTTCATATGAGAAACAATGAGCATACCAATTTATTTATTTAAAAAATTATTAGTAACAAATAAATGGAAATACAAGCAAATAATGTATTTAACATAATAAATAAACTGAAGATAATATTTCTAATTTTTTTCTCTACAGTTACCAATAAAATGCTTATGTTAATGAATTTTATTTAAAATAAGGAAAAATGGATTATTATAATAGATATGAAAAATATAACTGAATATAAATAATTAAAATATATATAAATATACAAAGAGAGAGAGAGAGAGAGAGTATTATTTAATATTAACAAAGGTCTTTAAAAATCATTAAGATTATTTAAAAGGTAAATTGATAGAACACATTTTATGTCCTAATCAATAATGTTGAAAGGGATAAAAATTGTGTTTTGATAATATACTATCAAAACCATTCAAAAATTAAATGCTGAGATACATATTTTTTAAATAAAAAAAACTAAAATAAAAACAAAAAAATAGGTGTAAATAGATTCTTAAATTAATAAATGGTATTCATTCACAAAAAATATGTCATTAGGAAATTTAAAATGAGCGAGTTAAAAAGACACAAAACAAAACAGCAGTGAACATAAAAAAAGTTTTCGTGAATTAGAATGAGTCAAATATATGAATATATGTAAAAACTGAAATGTTGAACTAACAACTTACAATTGAAAAGTAGTTGGTAGTGATAATTTCAAAATATCATGTCTTAAAAATAAACCTGAACTGTTTTCATTGTATTTTTAATAAGAATATTCAAAATAACATCAACGTGATATAAAAAAAAAGAAAAGCTCGAACATTTCTATGTTTTCATTCCATTGAAAAAATGTTTAATTTATCTTACAAGATTTTTCAATTAAATGCTTCAAGACATTTTATGTATTCCTATTATACACAATTTTATAAAAAGATAAGATTTTATTAATCACATTATTTTAACCACATGCATTACATAAATAATTATGTCAACAATTTTTTACGTAAAAATACGTAAATATTTTATGCAAACATACATAAATTCCAAAAGAAAATTCATAAGTAAAATATTTTAACACTGTTAAAACTTTATATGAAGAGAGTTTCTTTTTCATTGTACGGGACATTTTTAGTTTAATTATTGCAAGTTTTATTCAAGAAGTTTGCTTATAAATGTGTGTTAGATCATTGACTTTGATTATAACTGTGCATATGATTACATAAAAGATCTTAATTTTTGCATATTAATAAAAATACTTATTAAGAAACTTTTGCATATCTTATATGTTAACGTATACTCGTTAAATAACTTATTAACACACACACACATATAATACTTATAAAGTTCTTTTTGTTAGGTTTTAAATGCATTAACTTATAAATTATTTGTTAAAATAAGTAGGTATTTTAATAAAAATATTTGTTATGTATTGAAATTTTATAATGAAAGTTTTTTATGTTTTTGCCAATTCTTTTGTAGAAATTAATATTTTAAAGATAAAAATAAAAAGTTTATATATATATATATATATATATATTAATGTTTTCAATTAATATGGTATATATATATATTATACCATATTAATTAGAAAACATTAATATATATATATATATATATATATATATATATATATATATATATATATATATATATATATTAATGTTTTCAATTAATATGGTTAAACTATAATGAAAATTTAAAAAACTTGCTTAAAAATTGGGAAAAAAAGGGATGGACAGAAATAGGAATAAAAGCACAAGTTTCGAAATGATAAAATTCAAAATAATCAGTATTGATTTGCCAAGAATTAATCTCCAGTTTTATAAAATGATAATTATGTAAAAATTATAAAAATATGTGTTTACATAGAAGAAATTATTTCACAAAATACCTACTCATATAAGTCATTTAACACCTGTTTAACATCTCTTTCAACATTTCGACCACATGCCTTAGCGTATTTAAAATTTTGTGCGTCACTGAATTCCATTTTGCAACCATGATTCAGGAAAAGTTCTAGGCGATCTACATCGCCAAGTCTGAAGGATTCATGGATAGGACTATAACGGCTTTGCATTACGTGCTTGAGAGGATTCACTCGAACAAATTTATGTGTAGAGCCTGTCGCCAAGTTATATTGGCGAAGGAAATAGCGGAGTTTGTCGTAGGTGGTATTGTAGAACATATTTTGGGCTCGCCTACTGTAGAGAAGTCTTGTAATTGTCAGTTTGCCTATCAAAAAGTAATCTTCACGTTCACTCTCATACAGATAGCTTAGCATGATGTCGAACACTTCCTGTTGAGCCATCTCTCTGTGAATGTCGAGGTCATCACGACGTCTTAGGTTTTTAATGAACTTCTCTCGGTCTTTCGAGTTGCATGTCATAAGAAGGTTACTGTACTGTAGATCAAGCAGAAACTTTTCATATTTCAAGTACCTTATATTGTATATCCGACGTCGCGTAAGCACATCGGGGTTGCTTTCAGCTTGGTTTCCTCTTTGGCAACGAAGACACCCGATCAGGTGCCTTATTCGAGGAGAGTCAAAGTATGAGGTGGTGTTTCCCATTCTGGTAACATTCTCATAAACTGGCAGTGGAGGCTGCAAATTCAAATAGTAGGAAAATATTCCACTGGCTTAAAGACCATGCATTTGCTATTGCATCCATTGAAAATAAATTTTTAATTCTCTTGTATTAGTTTATAGGAAGGAGTATATTTCATATAAAGTTGATCAAATATAATATTATCAACTATTCTTAACAAAATGTGAATAATACTGAATCTTATATAACAGTTTTCCTTTTATATACACAATATATAGAATATATGTTTATATATATTTTAAAACGTGGATATAAATCTAATTTCAATTCGATGATTTTATAACTTTGTATCAACTTATCTTTAAGGAAAGACTTATTAAATGTCTACTTGCATAGACAGAAAACAAAATAATTCATAGCCCCTTGCTACGAGCCATTATTGGTATAACTGAAGCCTATCGTCGAGTTAAATGTACGTACATAAATTATAGTCTGTAATCAATCGACTAAAAACATAATTGTAAAGTTGCTAAATACTCAAAAATGATATTACTTAATAAATTATTATCACTAAGATACCACAGGAGTGAACAAACGAGAAGGAAATCTTCACAGTAGAGATAGCGCCTTTTAAAGTATTTATTTTTGCTGATTCCAAGCGAAAAGATGCAAACAATTTCCCTGCTTAGAGTCCTGATGCTGGCGAACTGTTGCTATGGAAACCATCCGGGAGCTTGATTCTCCAATGAGATTTGGAGAAATGCAGCTCCACTGCCATCTTCGAGAACTGCGCAGTCGCCATCAAGCTTCAATACAAGAACTATTTATAGATTCTACCAAGATTTCCTTATAACGATAGAAAATGGCGAAAATTCTGATCTAACCGATTGAATACAAGTTAAGAATTAAGAAACGTTAATTTCTTATGTATTTGAGTTATTTCAATATTTATTAGAAACTGATTTACTAGGGCACTTGCTAGAAAGGAAATACGATTCACGTCCTCAAATATTGATTTATTTATACCCCATTATAGAGAGGCTTTGAAATAACTAATAGAACTTTAATGAATTTTTGTAAAATATATTTACATACTTTTAATTGTATTGGTTAAAAGGGATTGTTTATTTACAATATTCAGTAAAAGTAAAACATTAATTAAAAAAGATGATTTCTGTGTATTAAAATTGAAAATCGATTTTAGAAGTATAATTTTTCTTACCAATAATAGTCAATTCAGGTAAAAAAAATCTAAATTAAAAAATGAAATGTACTAGGAGAAAGACTAAATTTTAAAGGAAATGAAATTTATGGAATAGATATTTTTATAGTTTGTTAGATTTTATAAATATCTTTATATTAGAATAAATGTATAATTCGAATTATTTTTTCAAACAAATCACGTATTTATAAACAAATAAAAGTTTTGAAATAATAATCTTAAAAGAGATTTCATCTGTTGCTGAATCTTACAATGTTAATACCTGCAGTTTAAGAGAATAGTTCACTTATTTTTTATTTATTCGCAATAAAATATTCATTAAAAAAGGGTAAAAAAACTTACTGATTGTAGAAACTGAAAAACCTACTTAGAAATAGATTTCTCATACAATCATAGTGTAATTAGAAAAATATTTAAATAACATATTTTTTATATTTTACTCGTATCACATAATTATCAAGAAAAAATAATTTATTTTATTCACTATTAAAAAATTATTAGTTTAAAATTCACATCTTTTTAAACAGAAAGAATGCTAAATTTTCTTTAAAAATTTATCAATACATATAGATTTTAATCCTATAACGTCATAAAAATAAAGATAAAAGTACAAGCATTATAAGAAAATTAAAAAAAAAAAAGAATAGAATGAAAAATCTCATTTAGAATACGAAGTTAGAGATGTAAACATTAATATTATTATTTCATAATTACGAATATAATTAAAAAATATTTATAAATAAAAGTTATACGCCGTAATTGTTAACTATTCTATGCTCTTTAAATAGCAAACATTTCAATAGGAAATAATTTTTATTGTTTATCGAACAATGAATAAAAAGTTTTGAATTTGTTTTTGCACATCTATCAAGGCATTGGATATAAAACATTTTATCTACTTTCTACAAAAAAAATAAAAAAATAAAATAAAATTGAAAAAAAATTAAATAAATAAATAAAATAAAATATTCAAATCAACACAATGTAATTATCTCAAATGCACTGAATTTGAAAATGTACTCCTGAAGTTTCTCATTTCGATGTGTTTTTATCCAATTTTACCTGAGCTGTGGCAAACGTAAAATTGGCGCTTTTATCTTTGGTTCTGTAGTTCGTGAACTGGCTTTTTACCTTCAGGTTTGCTTGTTAAGTAGTGTTTCGTAAGGGAACTTAAGTCACAGGTTAGGCCTAATTATTCATAATGCAAAAAAATGATAGTTGTATTTCAAATAAATCGCCAATTTTAATGCATCAAAAAATATATTATTTTGCTAAATTTCCTTTTATTTATACAGTATGTACATACATAGGTATCTATATATGTGTATCTAAATGATTATTCGGATTAAGCGGCTTCGATTAATAGGCTTCGAATTAATGAGAGATTACTATACATATATTAATTTCATTTAAAACATTAAAAATGTTATCATCAAAGCAGATAAAGTAGAATTTAAATATTTTTAAGTATTTAGATAAAAAAAAAAAACATAACATTTACGCCCTATTTGCTTGAAACTGATTAATTACACATTTTTAATATCTCTCGAAATTTTGCTGAAGAATATGCTTTATTAATGAGATACATCAGATCATATTTTAGTTTAATATATTTATATAGATTAAAATCTTTTTACATAAATATTTTTAAAATTCTAATAAACGACCGATGAGTAAAATACTTTCGAAAATCTTATAGAATTTAAAAAGCTTGTTGCATGAAATTATTAACAATGAACACTCTTTTCCATTTTATATTTGCCTTGCAAAACACATATTCACCATAAAATGAATTAAGTTTTATGTAAATATTTAGTTTTAGAATACTTCATTTGAATAACAATATTATGTGAAAGGTCACTTTAAAATAAATGTATGAATTGCAAATTTAAAAAAAAAATCGTTAGATTTGATTTAGTACACTAATTTGGATATTATATTATCGATTAAATCTTGTATTTCCATATAAATAAAAATATTCTGCAACTACATGAATTCCTGTAACTATATATATATATATATATATATATATATATATATATATATATATATATATATATATGTGTGTGTGTGTGTGTGTGTGTATATATATATATATGTATATATATGTATATATATATATATATATATATATATATATATATATGTATATATATGTATATATATATATATATATATATATATATATATATATATATATATATAGATCAGTATAATTGTTAGCCTTGTTGGCCAGAAGGGGGGTATAATTCAACATGTGGTTCAATTATTGCAGGGACGCTGAAATCAAGGCAAGGAAAGAATAAAACATCTATAGCATGTTGGATGATGATGAGTCTTCAGTGGTTTATGAATTTTTCTTTTACAACAGGAAGTAATATTCCAACTTATAACTATTAGTAGAAGTGTCTGTTTCTTACCATATTATCCCAAACGATTATCGCGAGAGAGTGTTGTTCACTCAATAACCAGTCATTGTGGTTCATTAAGCCACTGGATACAAAACCACCCGTTTAACTTGGTTTTGATGTTGTTGTTGCAATTGCATGCATCCAGCCCTGAATTCAGCTGTACTAGTTGGGTAGAAGCAGAAAGGTGGAATCTTCGTGATTTTGAAGCAAGGACCAAGCAGAAGATCCCTAATACTTGGTCTGCCACTCGTAGCGGTATCATTCCTCTAGAAGGAATTTCAACCAGGCCAAGATTTAACGTGTCCCATCGACTACTAGCGAATACACCATGGATCTTCGGTTATGCTTGGATTCAAACTCACCACTTTCCGATAATAAGAAACCTAACCAACCAGAACACCATGGCCTCTTTGGTTTTGATGTTATCGGCATTGCAGAAACAAATGACATTTTGTTTTATGACGAACCTCGATTTTCTTCATAAAAAAATGATGTTCGTGGACATGTGTGCATTTTCAAGAGAAAGTTACCAATCATCTTATATCACACACAAGCCTCACACTCGTCACACAAGCCTCACACTCGTCACACAAGCCTCACACTGGGCTTCATGGCTTAGTGTGGCACCATGTTCAAACAGATGATAACTCTAGGCCTCACTACTGTCAGTTTAACATAGGAACGCTGTGTTACTCAAATTGTCTTGTAGATTATTTTGCCATTTGTAAAACTCACCGGTATATTATTTCTGTAAGATAAAATCTGTCTTCACTCACACATGTCACACGTTGGTCTCTAAACAGCCTGAATGCTATCCTCCCTTAACTGCCAACATCTATCGATTATGCATGGACTCCCATTCGTGATACACGAGGCATCAAAAGACCATTACTGGCTTCATGTGTGTCTCTCCATTTAGAGGACTGTGCAGCTACTCATAGTGGTCAGTTTAAATACTGATTTTTTTATTTTTCATATTTTTCTTTTATTTGAATATGAGTCTTTTCCCTACCAGTCCTGTCACTTTTCAAATCTCTATTTGCATGCATCCCTCTTTGATATTGAAATCTCACTTCACTTCTGAAGGTTGTATATATATATATATATATATATATATATATATATATATATATATATATATATATATATATATATATATATATATATATATATATATGAGAATTTTCCTGACAAAATAGATGTTTGTTGCTTGTTAGAATTAACTTAAACTGGCTATAAACAAAACTTCAAAGGTGTTTTGCAATTGCATCTTAAAAATATTCAGTCTGATGCATAAGCATTTAGCATGAGAACATTAACATCTCACTTAATATTGTTCTTGTTGGTTATCACTTATTTTTGGTAATAAAGAAGAAATTTATTTTGTTATTTTTTATATAAAAATAATGTAAAATCAATACCTGATTAATTAAATTTTTTTGGTAAGATACAGATTATTTTTACATTCTCTTCCATTTCTTCATCACACTTCTAAATAATTCACGTTTATTAACAGTTATGTTATATAATATAAATATCATTGTAAAATTAATATCTATAGGTTAAATATATAATTTTTATTTTATAATTTTGCCCACATTTGAAATAAAATTTTCAATTACAGTTAGCTACATCACTATAATACTTATTAAAAATTCCTTGTAATAAATATTTCTTCAATGCATATATTTTTCTGTCTTTTTTCAGAAAGGTTTGAAGTGCATTGTGGCTATTCGTTATTAAGAGCTTTTACAAACTGTTCGTAATTTAGGAGTTACACATGAGACTAATGTAATATCTTTATAAAGAACTTTAATATTGAACAACTTAACAGCTGAAAGCAGCTGCAAAGCAAGTGTGTGTACGCCATTTCATTCTTGTTTATAATTGTAGATAAAGCATTCTATATTAAAGACTGAAAGATATTTCGTAAGCAAGAAGCTGTACGTGTCGAAAGAGACAAAAAAAGTATCTATTGAAATAGATGACAATACTCTAAGCACAAATGCAACATCTACTTCCCTTTGCTGAACAAGAGATGAGATAAACTAGAAATTTATACTCTGAGAAACGACGTCCTACTATTTAGTAATAATGAGTACTCCCTTTTTTAAATCCAGGATCCGGAAGAAGACTTAAAAATAGAGTGTTAGGCCATATTACCTAGGATCTAATCACTATTCAAATAAAGAGCTGAGTATCTATGCCAAAATCAGGAATGTTTGAAGTGTATTTCAAATCAAAGAACAGTATTAAAGAAAAGAGTTTCGATGAAAAACTTATTTTCGACAAGTATTAATAATTTTTTCTTAAATAGAAAAAATTATTAATACTTGTCTATTAACTTTAGTTTTTTAATGATTATATTATGTACAATAAAATACACTCTATAACATGCTACTCTTATAACACTGTTTTCATATTACGCGATTTCATGTCCCGTATAACACGTGTTTTCCTCCATAAAACGTAAGGATACCCCACGTTATATTTCTATACAGCGAAATTTATTATAATTTATACAATTTTCAATTATTTTTGCGTATATTTGCACGTTGTGATAATTGTGTTCTTATATAACAAAATAAAATTAAATTATTTAATTAAATTTGCTTTTTTGAAATTTTTTGATTTATTTTAATGTACATATTGAACATACATATTTCGTTCCTAACAAAGTTTTCATTTAACATTTGATTTAAACCCCCTTTTAACTAATATATCGTGTTAAAGGAGGATTACTGTATAAGAATTTCTTTTCATTGTGAAAAATTTTCAATTAAAGTACGTTATCGTAAAGTATTTTTAATAAGTTGCATGTTATATGAAACTAACACAAGTTTCAATTTTTAAATAATAAAACTTCATCAATTTAAATTTATAAAAATAAATATTTAATTAAATTTATAAAAATTAATATTTAATGTATAATTTGAATTCATAAAAATTAATATTTAATGTATAATTTAAATTTATAAAAATTAATATTTAATGTATAATTTAAATTCATAAAAATTAATATTTAATGCATAAATACTAAGGAGAAAAAAGATAGTGAATCTATAAAAGGAAGCAAACTATACAAATGAATAAACTTAAAGAAAAATTCAGTCCACTTTCTTACAAATATAAATTTATTTATTCATATCATTATAACCTTTAAAAACATGATCAAATTGAGATTAGGCTGACACATTTACCAAAATAAAAACCTAAATAAAATATAAACTCTTTCTTTACTGGCAATGTAATTCTGATATTTCTTATGAAATGTTTCTTAAGCAATAGCTTATATAAATTTTCCAGAAAAATTTTCGACTAAATAAGATTATTGATAAAAAGAACTGTCATCGTACTTATCAAATCATACATTGCAAACTAATACGATACTAAAAAAAAGCTGCTGCCTTTCAATCGGGACTATCCAATTATATATCTTCGCAGCGGGCAGCAGTTTAATTTTTTTCTTTTGCTGAAACTTATTTATTTTTGTAATGTTTATAAACAAAATAGCCAGTAAAACATCATCGCTTCAATTTAAATGTATCGGTAATCGCTGCATTATAACAAAAAAAAAAAAAAAAAGAAAAAAAAAAAAAAGAAAAAAAAAAAGATTTTTATTTTGGAGGATGTTGCGTCAGTGGTTGAAAACGATTTCATGAACGATTTCTGGCAATTGTTTCATAGCTGTCTCTCTTATAGTAGCAAAAAAAATTTACTCTTTAAGTATATTGAATTATTGAATACATTTTTAAAAAATATAGACATTAGAAAAAAAAATTAATATTCAGTATGTCTGTTTTTAAAACTATTTGGAATCGATTCAATTTGAAAGTTGCCATTTACATTCTTAGTATATTACTTCCCTTCATTTTATCACCTTTAGCAGCCTCACCACATAAGGCAAGTGTTTTTAACTTCAACTTTATTATACTTTTAACTTTTCATTATCTTTTAAAATAACACCCTCAATCCATTGAAACGAATCTTATTTAAAGATTAAGAGCAGTTTTAATTTGTTCACATCTAATTCATTCACGTAAAAGATAAAATCTATTGAAATTTATGAAGGAAGAAATATTCCAACTATTTTTAGCATTAATTTTATAAAAAGTATTAAATATAAATAGCAGTTTATTATTTAAATTTACAAATTAAGAAAAATTGGAGAAAGTGATGTGAGTTTTGATATTTTAATTATTTCACTAAAATAATTTAAATAACATCATTCCAATAACAAATTATGCACGCATTTTTTGATTTAAAGGAAGTGATGAAGTTTATGTGTATTTTTTTAAAAATATTATAGGAAAAATTTAAATTTTTAATAGTTCAATGAAATTGTTATTTATTTTAAAATGCAAATCTAATCTTTTGTCATACTATTTATTAGCTTTTATATTTGTCTTTTAATCCTTTAATTTAATCATTCCTTATTATCCAAAAATTAACAATTACTTTCTTTAATAAACTTGATACTTAGTTCCTTAATGTTTCAATCCTTACATGTAAATGAAGCACTCTCGAAATTTTTCAGGTTTTTATTTATTAATTTCAAAATTCACTTTACAATTTTTGATTATTATTGAAGTTATCTAGAACAAAAGAATTCTTAGAAACGTAAAAATATTAATAAAACTTTAAAAATATAATGACTTAAAAAATGATCTCAAACTGTCTTAAAAAAACAACTATAATAACATTTTGAAATAAAATGTCACAAGGACATGTATTTGATTATATATATAAAACAAAGTATGATGCTATTTATAGACAAGATAATCCATATTTAGATTTTGGGAAAAAGTAAATTTAACGTCAGAACTTTTTTAGTCAAATTTTTTTTTGTCTCCTACACTTTCTTAAAAATTCCTGCATAAATCATTAGGAAATTCATAAACATCAAATAAATTTAGTAGGCATCAAATAAATAGTTTTTATATTACATGATATTTTAAAAATATGTTAAGCACAGTTTTTAGCAAAGGAGTAATTTTAACAAAAATACACAATTTTCCCGATTTTTAAATAAAAATAATAATCTATTTAAATATAATAACAAAAAAAATACTCTAATTAAAAATAATAACCTCAATTTTATAAATGATGCATTTTAAGTTGTTGTTTTTCATCAAAATATTTTGAATTGCAATATTTGCACATTTTTTCAGTTTTTTTTTAACCTTTGTCTTATTAGGAATACATTATAGTAAATATTATAACAATTGTGTGTGTGTGTGTGTGATTTAAAGGAAGTAATTGAAAATTAAGAAAGATTATGACCTGCACAAGTTAAAAAAATATCTTATTAAATGTACTAAGAAATTTCGAAAAATAGGCTTCTAATTTGTAACATACGATTTTTCTAATAGATATTAAAAGATAAATAAAGTGTATTTGTCTTTTATTAACACTTAATATAATAATGAACTTATAAAATGAGAAAGATAAATTTATATAAAATTGTACAATGAGTTATTACTCTGTCTGAAGTTAATATTATTGTAATACAAACGTTTATCGAACTTGTATTTTATAAAACTAAAAAATATATACGTAAAATAAAAAATATATACGAGTTTTAGATTTATGTTACAACTATTATATTTGGAAATCACTTGAAATAACTATTATAAATTATTTTTTAATTAAAGAAATGTATAATATTAGAAAATTAAGAATTAGCTTACACATTAATTATATATCTCAAAGTTGAAATATCATGTTAAGATTATTTTAGTGTTTTTAAAAATTATGAACAAAATATTTTCTGAAGATTTTCATAATTTGATTAAACTTTCTCTTACTTTCATTTATCAGTATTAGACTATTTATCTTATAAGAATCTTGTTTATAAATTCAATGTTGATCATAAGTAGCCGTAATTGTTTTTCCATTAATTATTGAGAAATTTAGTTTATACGAAAAATCTATAACTTCACTCACATAAAGCTTACAAAGGTTTAAAAAGTTTAATACGTATCAAGTCATTTTATCTTATTTTTATCAATTATTTTTTTTAAAAAAAAACAACTTAATATAATATTTGTTTTGTTATTACAATAATATGGATTTATATTTACATTCAAAATGTTAAAGATAATCGCTTATTAGTAATAAATTGGCTTAAATCGAAATATAGTTTACTAAAATCAGTTATAATAATGTCTTAGTTACATGGGGGTATGGGGTACTTATTTAGGAACACTAATTACAAATCATGCTACTAGTTATCTTAAGCATGTACTCCAAGTAAATAATCATAGCTTATGAAAAATTTTAAATCATTAACAAAGTTTGTTTTACCTAAAACATCTAAAATTAAATTTAAAATCACATATAACCTGCTTCTGACTTTCAGTTCACCAGTTCGTGGATTCGATTCCCACTTTGTGCGTGAACGTTCGTGGAAGGTCAAATTCCATTTCAAGGTATAAAATCTTGTCGAATTAGTTCTCATGATCAAAATATTGCTAAAAAGAGACAAACAAATCACTCGTTATTTTTATATTAAACTTTATTTCTTTGACATTCTACAACAAAAGCTTGCTATTTCATTGTTTTTTTATGAAAATGAATTTCTCATTTTTAATTTAAAAAACTTTAAAAGTTTTTGATAATTTAGAATTATATCCTGCTCCTTCTTCTTCCGCACCTACCTACCTAGAACTCTTTTCCCTGAGAAAAGTCCAGATTAAAACCGATTGGCAGGTATCTTAGGCTCACCGCTTCTACAAGGGTAGAAAGCCGGGACTTTCTCTGGCTCTTTCCTGTGATAGGCGATCCAGCACTTGCCTTGCACGTCTCACCTCTGGCCACCTGAAATGCCTCACTTTTGTAGCGGGTAACAATATCTATCCCCTCTGTCCTAAATGTCATGGAACCAAGCTTATCCTGAGAATATCCTGGATAGTATGAATATACTATGGGACGAGATCTACACTTCTCCCCTCTTTGTCATCGATTTCTTCTCTGTCAACGGATTCCTAGATTTGGTCCGACTCCGTCAGACCCTTGGAGATAAGCAACAACAAGTAATATATTTTCATTCGAGTGAGAAAAATTATTATAACTAAGAAATACTTTGAAATTCAACGATTTGTGTTGTTGGGAAAGGAATTTTTTATTTATTTTATTCCTGATTAGATAAATACAATTTGTAGAAATTTTCTTTTCAATTAAAAGGGAGAAATTATCTAATGAAGTCAAAATTATTTCAATGCAAGCAAATACTCCACGTCTGTTTATTTCTGTAGAAAAAGCTTTCAAATATCCAGTATTGCTAACAAAATGAAAACTGCTCAAGAAAAGAAATCATTTTATAGCAAAAATTGAGGGGAAAAAAAGAAACACACACACACATGAGGCCTCTTATGGAGATAAGTTGTAGTGCTTTAATGTTGAGAGTAACCAAAGTGGTCACACACATTCGAGTTATGGCACAAGGGTATCATATTCATATACAATATGATGCGCAGATTTCTCACTCTTACGGTATTTTCTACATACAGGGTCTCATTGAAAAGTCCCTTCGTATGCAATTTCTCTGAAATAGTAAAGCTGACTAGTGAATAGTTTGTGTAAGGGATGATCAAATGAAAAGGTACAAAACGACACGGTAGGTACAAATGTAGACTTTATTCAAAATATACAGCACGGCCTTGAGCACAACGATCCTACTGATGAACAAGCCGCAGGATTCCTTGTTCCCAGAATTCCAGTGGCCGTGACGAGACACAATCCATAACAGCGTCCTTGAGTACGTCGTCTGAGTTGAAGCGCTTCCCTTTCAGGTGTTTCTTCAGTGAACCAAACACATGGAAATCACAGGGCGACATGTCCAGACTGTTGGTTGGATGGTCCAACGTCTCCCACTTGAATTTGGCCAGTTCCATGTGTGTGACTCTGGAGATGCGTGGACGCGCATTATCATGGAGCAGAACCATAGCATTCGTGAGCAGCCCCAGTCTTTTGTTCTTGATTGACCTGCGTAAGCGTGGGAGTGTCTCACAGTACACATCGGTGTTTATGGTTTTTCTGCTCTCGTGGAATTCCACAAGTATCGGTCCTTAAACATTGAAAAAGACGCTGAGCAACACCTTTCCTTCTGATGGTATGGTTTTGAGCTTTTTATGGGGTGGTGACGACTCATGCTTCCACTGGTTTCTCACCTTCCGCTGTTGGAAATAGGATAACACCTCGCTGCTCCTCAATCGCTGCAATCAATCTTTAAATTTGTGTGAAGTACAAAGTTTATATTTTGACGGTCTGTCATCAACTTTCCTCTGTTTGATATTTTTACTGACAAATATATTTGCAACAATTATTTCAACAGCAGAGCTATTAGAAATATAATGGAAATAAGTGAGTTATTAATATTTAGAATATCTAAATTGCGTTTAATAATAAATTCTAAAAGGCATTAATTTCTTTTTTTCTTTGTCTGTACTCATTCCACCTGATGAGCAATGTAGTCTATTCCGAGAACAATCTGCAAATTATTTTTTGAGCAAAACTTCATCAATTTATACCGAGTATGTTCAAGAGGCGTTTTTTCTTCCCAGGTAAAGTAGATTTAGGTAAAAACGATTTCTCGGCAAAAATCAAAAGTGTTTTTCTCCACAGTTAGACATATTTGAATAAATTCATTAAGATGTAAAACAATATGTAGAATAATAAAAGTTCTAGCATTACTATTAAAATTATGGATTAAATTAATCCTAGCTCCTTTAAGCCCCCTAATTCCATCCCTGACAAGACAAGATTCTTGAATTAGGGTCAGGTGCATATATGCAGTCTGGAATTTCTGGCTGTGATTGGTGGCACCACTTTTACTGTGATTAATGTTGGCATCAAGGACCTTCACAGCAATCATCCTTTGATGGTTTATTAAGAACTTTAGCCTGCACTACTGGAAATCCGATATAGAATTTACACTCTCTTTTATCAAGTGTAACTTTAATTTCAGGCACATTAAAGACGATGGTCTGTCCTGATGGTTCATTTTTCTAGAGAAGGAAGGGCCATTCATTTGATTTCAACCTTCCATGCTGTGCTAACATTCAATATTTTTTTTTTTTACTCTTTAGAATAGTTTTTAGACTAGAGTTTGCAACAAACCTTATGTAGTTTCGCAATAATTTGGTGTTCTGATACGTATCCTTGCCTCTCAAACCAACAATTGCTGCTCTTGCCATTGGTTAATATCACTTGATATCTGTTCCAGCCATTTTGAGTTCTTAGTCTTTAGTACTGAGCTAGGATAAGTTCAAGTGTTATACTTTTTTATTTTCTCTGCCACAATACCAAAAATATTGCATGCATATTTATAAACTGAGTTAAGGTATTTGTGTCGTCAAGTTATCATATGCAATGAGTTGCTGCTCGATTAATATCAGAAAAATTGAGAGGAAGAAAGATAGTTCAAAAACTACCACAATCATTTCACTACATCTCGAAAAATACACTACTGGCCATTAAAATTGCTACACCAAGAAGGCGACATGCTACAGACATGAAATTTATACGAAAGGAAGAAGGTGCTGTGATATGCAAATGATTAGCTTTTCAGCGCATTCAGACAAAGCAGTTGCCAGTAGCGACACCTGCATTGTGTTTAGATGAGGAAATTGTTCAGCCGGTTCCTCATACACAAATTGCATTTGAACGTTGTTGCCTGGTGAAAAGTTGTTGTGATGCCTCGTGTGAGAAGGAGAAATACGTACCAGCACTTTTCTGACTTTAATAAAGGTCGAATTGTAGCGTACCCGAACTGCGGTTTATCTTATCGCAGTATTGCTGCTCGCGTCGGTCGAGATCCAATGACTGTTAGCAGAATATGGAATCGATGAGTTCAGGACGGTAATACGGAACGCCATGCAGGATCTCAACCGCCACCTATCACTAGCAGCCGAGAAGACAGGCATATTATCCGCATGGCCGTAATGGATCGTGCAACCACGTGACGATCCGTGAGTCAAGAAACGGGGTCGTTTGGAAGACAACAAGTGTCTGCACGAACAGTTCGACGACGTTTGCAGCAGCATGGACTCTCAGCTCGGAGACCATGGCTGCGGCTTCCCTTGACGCTGCGTCATAGACAAGAGCGCCTTCAATGGTGTGATCAACGACGAACCTGGGCGCACGAATGGTGAGACGTCACCATTTCAGCTGAATCCAGGTTCTGTATACAGCATCATGATGGTCGCATTTGTGTTTGGCGGCATCGTGGTGAACGCACACTGGCAGCGTGCATTCGTCATCGTCATACTGGCCTATCACCTGGCGTGATGGTATGGGATGCCATTGGATACACGTCTCGGTCACCTCTTGTTCTCATTGACGGTGCTTTGAACAGTGCACGTTACGTTTCTGGTGTGTTACGACCCACGTTACATTTCTGTGGCTCTACCCTTTATTCGAGCCCTGCGAAACCCTACGTTTCAGCAGGATAATGCCCGACCGCGTATTGCCGGTATTATACGGACCTTCCTTGATACGGAACATGTTCGGCTGTTGCCCTGGACAGCACGTTCTCCAGATCTTTCACCATTAGAAAACGTTTGGTCTATGGTTGCCGAGCGACTGGCTTGTCACCAAACGCCAGTCACTACGGTTGATGAACTGTGGCATCATGTTGAAGCTGCATGGGATCTGTAACTGTACATGCAATCCAATCTCTGCTTGACTCAATGCCCAGGCGTATAACTGCTGTTATTACTGCCAGAGGTGGTTGTTCTGGGTACTGATTTCTCAGGATGTATCCAGCCAAATTTTTTGAAAATTTAATCACTTGTTATTTCTAGTATAATATATTTGTCCAATAAATATCATTTTGTTATCTGCATTTCTTCCTGGTGTAGCAATTTTAATGGCCAGTAGTGTATAAAAATGTTTAAAAATGATCACATATCTGTCTTATTTAACATTTATATATTTGAAGAACAAAATAAAAACAAGTTGTCGTTTTTGTTTTATCAAACTTGTAATTCTTTAATCTTTGATTCCGATGAAAACAAAATTAATGTGCTTCGTTCTTATTTGATCCTGTACCTTTCAGGAATCAAAATGTGCTTATGTTATGATACTAGTTGCCAGTTACTGGTTGCTGGAACCCGTTTCAATCGTTGCATCATCACTTTTGCCTGTGGTCTTATTTCCACTATTGGGAGTTGTTGGATCGGTAGATGTATGTCTGAATTATATGAAAGTAAGAAAATTTTAAGTATTTTTCTATATAATTTCATATTGAATGAGAGAGAGAGAGAGAGACTTTATTTTACATTTTTTAAAAGAATCATTTAAAAGATAATCACTTTGAAGACAATCATTTAGGTTTTATCAGTATGAAAATTAAACATTTCTTTTTCCGTCAGCTAACAATATTTAATAAATTAACTTATTTACACATGATGAGATATAATCGTAAAGTTTTCCTTTAGTTTCACCGTATTTAAATTTGATGAATCACTTATTATCATAAGATCTGAATGATATTACTGACAAATGCTCTAGAGTTAATCATCCTAAAAAGGGCAAGATCCTAGTAATAGTTACATGTTTCTTTTTATGCACCAGCATGCATCCCTGTTCCTTGGCCTTAATTAGGCTCTACCAGTTAGAAGGAAGTAGCCTATTAATAGTTGGTAAAACAAGAGCAAATATTGTTTTAATAAATTACAGGAAACATTCATGATGTTCATTGGGGGCTTGCTTGTGGCCATTGCTGTAGAAGAATGCAGATTGCATGAGAGAATAGCTTTGAAAGTCTTATTGCTGATTGGGACCGAGATTAAATGGTGAGCCATTTTTATTAAATAGTATAGTCAAGATAGTTTATAGTTAGCATTTACTTCTTTATGAAATAGTATATGAGACTGTGTTTTGGATTCTATTTCCCATGACGATGCATCATTTCTTTCGTTTCTGGAATTAATGTTTTTGGTCTTTTGAGTTCAACGGGATATATGTATTAGATATTCTCAGAATGGGTCATAAAATTATTTATTGGTTCCTAGTAAACCTCATCTATGATTCATTAACTAGGCCTTATTAACATTCAATTTACAATTGAAGAAAATTTTACTTTAATCAAGTGTAAAATATACTCAAATTTATTTTTCGTGAAGAAGATGTAGAATGTAAACAAATATCTGTGTACCTTATAAACTATTCGTGAAAAGAATTTTATATCCGTTTTTGATTATAAACTTAAAATCTATAAATAAATCTAAATCTTTCAGTGGAAACTGTGTTCCTAGCTTTTAGAGAAAAATTAGGACTTGGAAAAATAACGATAGTTACTATTTTTAATGATAATTATTATTTACTTATCTTTGTTCAAAACTTGTTTTATTCCACGATATGATGTTTCACATATATATAAGATAAAAACAAATCGAATGAGTTCTACATAGAGCACTTGAAACAAAATCCCTTTATTCACTAAATTATTAAATACTGAAGTAGAGACTCCTTTCACATACGCTCTAATGTGTATTCCACTCATATCAGTAAACGTGATAGCAAATATGATGTAGAAGTGTGTTGTCGATGCAGTTGTAATCAGAATAAAATAAAATCGTTTAAAAAATGGCAAAAAGATAGAAAATATAAGGTTATTTAAAGAAAACATTTTTAATGGGATTACAGAATGTAAGTAGGATTTAATGCTGTATTCCTTTTTCTCTACTCCAAATTGTTAAACATTGATGGAAATTTTAAAAGGAATGAAAAAAAAATCACAATTTTGTTCTCGAAGCAAGTAGAATTTTGAGGATAGTAGCAATTTTATTGTTCATTTCAGAATCCTAATCAATATTAATTTCTGTTTAAATTTATTACAAAAGCTGTAGTAAAAATTTCGAAAAGAAACATAACCAGATTTTTAGATTAGTCGAAGTCCAACATCCTGATATAAATTTTATTATATTCTGCTCAGCCATTTTCTATTCAAATCTGAGCAAAGGGAAAGACTTTAAATTATCGTTTTATAAATGAAAAAAACACACCAGTAACTGAAAGATTATTGATAATAAATCTGAATTTATATTATAAAAATTTCATTTCAACCAATATCCCCATACAAAAAAACCCACTTATTCGTGACACTTTAACACTACTTAGTACACAGTTTAACGGCTTGCTTCCTTTTGTAGATAGTAAGTCATTTCCCAGATCGTTTTTCGCAAAAGACCCAGTGAAGTCGTAGCACCTATACCACAGATGTGAATACTCAAACAGAAAAACAAAATCCTTTGCTTAAGAGAAGTTGGTATCGAATAAAGAATTTTCTATTCCGAGCACCTTACTCCCACTATTTGGTCGCGATGAAATTTCCCTGATGCATGCTTGTTGAAAAATGAGTCTTTTATAATTTTGAATTATTTACTTATACATTCCTATTTAATTTATAATTATTAGGCTGATGATGGGTTTCATGCTGACCACAATGTTCCTGTCTATGTGGGTGAGTAATACGGCCACGACGGCCATGATGGTTCCCATTGTTGATGCTGTCCTAAAGAAAATCAGCAATCCAATCAAAGATATCCGTCTTGAAAAAAGCAGTTCGCATAGTAAGAATAGGCAATTTATATTCCTTAAGTGTATGATTTGTCCATAAACTAAAAAGTTATATCAATTATTCTTTATCTGATTTTGAATAGAATTTATAGGCCTCAAGACTTTATTATAATATCCAAAATCTTCAGTATTTGTTAATAACTTGAAAAAAAGTCACAAAATGTAACTTGTGACTTTTTTTCAAGTTATTAACATCTCTTGGCTACTTTAGTAAAACATTTGGCGACAAGTTTAGTTTTTAACAACAGAAAACCATCAAAAATTCTTTTTTTAGTAGTTTAGCTGTTACATTTCTTTCATAAATATTGCATTTAATTCCACTTAATGCATTCAATACTTAATAATGATAAATAATAGCTCACAAAATACAAAATTTCAGAAACAAATATTTCAGGAAATTATTTAAGTTACTTCATAAATATTTCATTAATTAAATTTCAATAAATGATATCAATAATGATTAGTATTTAATAAATAAAAAATAATCTCATACATGATTAAGTTTAAAAATACAGCCGAATAAATCCAATTGCTGTGATCATTTTCAAAATAATATTTTTTAATTTGAACAGAATAGTATTTAGAATTTTACTATTGTCTAATTTAATTTTAACAATATTTGATTTATTACAATGTATATTTTTAAAAAAAAGGTTTTCTAATTGCTTTCAGATATTTCGGACTTATCTTTGACAGAAAGTAAACAAGTAGATGATCCTGAAGATGATGTAGTCTCAAATAAAAAGTAAGAATAGCATAATTACCCAAAATAAAATCGTCCTAAATTATACTACCAATTCTAAAATCGTATTAAAAATTTTATTTATTTTCACCAAATGTAATATAAAAGTATTCTTTGTAAATTATTTAAAAATCGATATTTGAATATAATTGAAGGCGTTGAATTCTTTAATAAAAAGTGATAAGAATAATCATAACTATTGAATAAAATTTTGTCTGGGATATAATTTTTTTTATTCTAAAAATTTTGTTTATTACCACTGAATTCAGCATTGAAAATTATTATTCTAAAACAATATGAATTAAATCCTGATAGAGCATCTGAAAAAGTGATAACTAATAAATATGAAGAAATTAAAATTCTAAATGAAATGTAAAAAGTAGAATAAAATTTATAGAGGGAACTAAATTTCCTTTGAAATTACGCATTTTTTATTCTAGGTCGCTTTTTATAATCTTATTTATCATTACTGATAATTAAATTCAAATTTCTTTTTCTAAAAGCATAGTCATGTAATCATTATAATTTATATAAAATGTGATAATAGAAGCATTTACTAAATCATTTGCAGTTTTTTCAAATGTTTACACAAACTAAAAAAAAAGAGCTGCGGGTAAATATAAATAAACTAAATGCAATGAGCACTGTTATTTTAATTAGTTCATAATTTCATACATTGTATAAGGAATGATTTACACTTTATACTTCATAATGATTTCTAATTTGCGTTTGTTAAAAGAGATATATTACTCTTCTTAATATTTAGAAATATTTGCTTTATTTACATGTTTTGAAAACTTTTATGTATGTATATGCTAATTTAATGTACAATAAAAATTATTTTAATGCACTTATATTTATGAGGTATAAAGCACATTAACAAAAAGAATATTTTTATGGAATTAAAAATGGGAAAGGTAAATAAAATATCGTTTTATCATGAATTCATAAATTTATATATATAAATATATACATAATTATTTCATAAAATTTTGGCTATAGCGAAAGCTTATATGCTTATCAACTTCAATAAAATTTCCATATCTATTTAAAACAGAATAATATTAAATAAAATTTTGTTATAAGTTTTGAATCTGATAACTCGAAATCATTTTAATTTTATTCAGAGAAAACATACTATTTATTCGATGTATTATTCTATTGCAAGCAATTTTTATGATAACACAAAAAAAGGAATAATCGATAGATTTAATATAATTTATTGCTAGATTTTCGTGGTATTCATAAAAATTGATAATAAAGAATTCTTAATAAGAAATAAGAAAATCTGAATAACAAACTTTCAAGCCTAAGTTACGTAAAAATTAAAACGCTAAAAATACCAGGTTACTAGAAATTAATTTTTATTGCCAATATTTATCGCCAAATTTTTTGCTAAACCAAGGGATATCCTTTTCTACGCCAAACCCACCAATAATAGAAATGGTTGATTACTTAGATATAGAATAACTGAATATCGTAACTTTATGAATCAAATAAATATGTAAAATAGTAATATATTTCATGTATTTATTACACTACACTCTGCATTTTACCACATGATTTTAAAATTTAATGTCTCGTTTAAGAAATGTTCCATTGCAGTTAGTTTAATAAATTGATCAGCCGAAACAGCACTTTTTTAGTTTTAAATTAAAAATATAATATATAATTCCAGTAAATATAATTTTTGAAACTTAATAATCTTATAAATAATTTTCTTTTGTATTTTGTATTGTATTTTCAGGGAGAGAAATTCAACATTGAAAACTGCTCTTCTTCTAAGTATCTGTTACTCTGCCAACATTGGTGGAACAGGAACATTAACAGGAACAGGTCCAAATTTGGTACTCAAAGGATTAATGGAGGAGTATAGTTGTTTTTAAATTGTTTGAAAATGATTCCCTCGTTCGTGGGAAGAAGTGTTAATGCCAATTTTTCAGCAAAAGATGACGTACAAACTTTTTTTTTTTTACAGATTTTTTAACATTTAAATGCCCATTACTCTGAGCTGTAAAATTCAATCTGAACATCTGAATTATTGCAGCTTTTTGCTCATGATTATAAAAGAATCTGGAAAAAATCTGTAATTTTCCCCTAATTTTGCAGTAATGTTTGAAATAAAGGAATCAACCTTAACTTACATATTTCTAATAATGATGATATATATTGGATATGTACTTATCTTTATTTCCTAGTATTTCCAAAAAAAAAAGGAATGTTGGCATTAGCATTTCCTAAGTAACTGTTCATATTTAATTTTGATCACTTATTTACTTATACTCTTTATTAATAAATATATATCATAATTATTTTAAGTTTGTTGTTCAGTAAATTAAAAATAGGAAGGAAGAAATATTATTTTTGACTTAGGTTTAACATCTTTGTAAAAAAGATTTAAAAAAATAATGAATACTTATCTTTTTGAGAATGCCATTGTTGAAATATCTTTAAACAGTATATATCTTTAAACAATATCTTTAAAATTATTCTTATCTTATGATAGATACTGTTCTCATACTTGTCGCATGTTTGCAATTATAGAAATTCTAAAATTGTATATATTGGAATTTTTTTAAATGAATATCAGGTACCTTTAAGCAAAATGTTTCCCCAGTTGGTCCTGATGTTGTCTTGGAGTTTTTCCCAAATAATCCTGGAGTTGTCGCAACTCCAGGACAACCATAACGATAGTTGCCTTGATGCTATTGGGATGAAACTGTGTCTCAATCTTTCTCTCTCTCCAAACCAACTGGCGCTTATAATATACTTTGTTAAACTATCTCTCTTCAATATATTACACAATATAGAATATTTATACAGTTGCAATTATTTTATCCTACAATACATCATAACCCTTTCATTAATTGTTATTGATAATATTGATGATGTGATTTTAAATTACAAACAATAAAATGAAAATGAAAATCAAAGCATTTCATTTGAATTTTAGTTACCATTGTTTTAGTAAGTCGAATGTAAAATATGCATTCATTTCTTTAAAATATATATCGTATATTTATCAAAAGAAAGTAAAAAAATCTTTATGAATCGTAATTGAAGACTAATATTAACCAAAAAATATATGTACACAGAAAGAGTAGGTAATTCTGTGTATTATTAAACAGGATTAGCTGCAACAATGGAAAATATTTTGATATAAATTATTATCAACCAGCAGTATGCTGATAATTTGATGCATTCGCACAAAAAAGAATTCTTATTTACTTTTAATCGTTAGCATATTTCTTATAAAAACGTTAAAAAATTTCACTTAGCTATTTAAATTTTACACAAAAGAAAAATTAAATTAATTTTTATAACCATTTTCACACATCATTGCATTTATGCCATTTTTATTATCTTCATTCCTTAAATTGTTTTCATAAAAGAAAATTATCATAAAATATGGTTGTTATTTTTTTTTAATAAAAAACATGATTTCTGTTATTTTATTTAGACTCCACCCCGAAAGTAATGAAATAACTTTTGCTTCTTGGATGTTATATAATGTGCCAGGAATGGTTCTATGCGTGTTAATAGGTTGGTTTTATCTATGGATGATATATATACGGTGCTCGTAAGTAATTTTATGATTATGATAGTTTATAATAGTTTATGAGACATAATTTAATAATAATGTCTCATAAACTATTTGAATGAAATGAAATTTAATGTGTATTTCAAAAGTGCACAGAAGGTTTTAAAGCGAACTTTGTAATAAATTGTGAAAATATTTTTGATTCATTTATTCCTTTACGACTTTCTTAGGAAATCAGCCACTAATTTGGCATCAAAGAAAGACATACATGATATTATTTCAAAAAAATATGCAGAATTAGGAGCTATAACGTAAGTTGATATTTGTTGTATTTTTATACTTAAGCTAAGTATGATATATAAGGGAAAATATGATATTTTTTTTATCATTTACTTGGAAAGATATACATAAAAAAAGTATATGGCAACACTTATAGGCATGGTTCTGCATTTTATTTTGCATTTCTATGCTTTTATATATATATATATATATCATGCTACCCGTGCTGTTATTTGCAAGCGAAGTGTGGACATTAAATGTTGATATACAGCGAACCTTGGACTTTTGAAAGGAAGTTATTAAGAATAAACGGTTTTTGTCAAACCAGATATAATTTTGAATTGTAAAGGCTGTATAATCAACCCCAGATTACCCAGGTTATCAGAAGCAACAAGCTAAGATGGCTTGTCCATGTCTGGAAAAGCCAGGAAAACAACCCCACTAGAATATCAACGTTTAAGAACCCCGAAGGATCTCGTACCCGTGGGAAATCACCAACAAGATGGCTCGTTGGCACTGAAAATAACCTCAAAATACTGAAAGTTAGGAACTGGCAAAGTGTCGCTCTGGACCAGTGGTTCTTAACCGGGGGTGCGGGAGAAGCTTCTACCTAACAATAAAAATTATTAAAAATCATTTATTAAATTTCTTATAATAAAATATCTGAAATTTGCAATAGTGTTCCCAATAACTGAAGCTCATAAGAGTTGGTAGCACATAGCTCACTCAACAGCAAAAGACACAGGAAAGAGCAGTTGCCAATGGGTGTATATACTACGCTACGAAAATGCATGAAATGGTACAAAGAAATGCGAAGAGGCAGCTAGCTGACGGAGAAAAGAAAAAAAAAACTTTGTGGGAATATAAGCCGAGAACGTTATCCCAGCTTGCGCATGCTCTGAGTCCAATATGTGATACTCCAATAAAATCTACGGATTCATACATTTTTATTTGCATCTACTGCGCCTGCGATAGGTTGAGTCAACTATTGTGTCTGCGACATGTGTATTGTGTTTTCTGACTTGTCCAGAAACCTCTTGAGAATAATACATTCTTAATTCAAGCCGAATAGGATTCAGTGATATTACAAGCGTATAATAACATCATATATATTATATTACATTATTTCTAAATAATTAAATAAATTATAGTAAGCCCCACTATGTCAAAAAAACTACAATGGAACGATAAGTATGCCGTTTATGGATTTACCTGCACAACTAAAAAAGAGGGTACGCAAAAAGCCGAATAGGATTCAGTGATATTACAAGCGTAATAACATCATATATATTATATTACATTATTTCTAAATAATTAAATAAATTATAGTAAGCCCCACTATGTCAAAAAAACTACAATGGAACGATAAGTATGCCGTTTATGGATTTACCTGCACAACTGAAAAAGAGGGTACGCAAAAACAGCAATGCATCTTGTGTTCAAGATATTTTCAAACAGCAATCTGAAACCATCAAAGTTATTAGAGCATTTCAACAATCTGTATGTGGTGGCGATAAGCGCATAACATGAAAAGATTAAAGTCAAAGAAAGCTCGGTTTGGTACCAGTGGAACTATGCTAAAACTGTGCGAACTAGCAATTCAAACACCTTTATTAGAAGCTTCATATCAAGTGACATATTTATGTGAAACAAAACTCACACGATTGCTGAAGAGATGATTAAACCTGCTTTAATTATTGCTAAAACAGTATTAGATTCGGAATTACCTTAAAAAAATCCAACAGATTCCAATATCGAATGATATTATACGATCGCGAATACAAGATCTCTCAGTGAAGATATTTTAAAGCAAGTAATTGAAGACATAAAAATCAGTCCACTAAAAGTAAGCATGCAACTGGATGAGTCAACTGATGTTGATAATTGTAGCCAAATTTTGGTATTTGTCATATATGTGAAAAAAAAGGGGTGATAGAAGAATTTCTATTTTTTGAACCACTTGAGGTGAGTGAATACGAGAGGAATTGATGTTTTCAATCACATCAAAGATTTTTTACTAAATATCAATTAACACTGAATATGATTGGCTCAATATGCACTTAATGGAGCTCCAGCAATGTTAGGCAAAAATTCAAGATTTTTTTCACACATGGAAAGGAAATTACCGGAAGTTACAGTAACGCAATGCATGTTGCATTGTCATGCACTTGGGTTGAAAGCATTGCCAGAAATTTTAAAACAATATCTAACTACAGCAGTAAATATAGTAAAATACATCCGAGGGCGAGCGCTTAATCATCTCATTTTTCATGCATTTGGCGAAAAAATCAGTGGTGATCATACCGTGCTCATACATCACACCGAAACACGATGATCGCGTGCTTGACAGAGTTTTTGAATTGCGTGAGGAAATTATTCAATTACTGATTAATCAAAACTGTTATTTAGTAAAAGATTTTGAGACAATGATGCAATGCTGGGGATGGCCTACTTAGCAGATATATTTAGCCATTTAAATGAATTGAATCTATCAATGCAAGGATTTGGTATACATATAATAATATCTAGTAAAAAATTTATTTTCATTTATCGCAAAATTAGAAATTTGGAAACGTCGAGTTGAAAAGGGGAATTTTGCAAACTTTCCCTTGCTTGATTCTGTTATTGCTCTGAAAATGAAAGGAATACAACTATACCAGACATAGTAATACATTTGAGACGATTGAGCGTGAATCTTTCAATGGATATTTTTCTACCGGAAATATTACTAAAACTCAGAGATGGATACTAGATCCATCTCTATTGGACTTAAATTTGATGGATGGTAGTAATCTGAAAAAAGATCAACTTATTGAAATGCCAGAAAGTGGATAAGTTTAAATGGAATTCGAACAATTAGAATTGCAACAATTCTGGTGCTCACAGTTACAATTATCCAGAAATTTCCAATTATCCATAAAGAATCACAAGTTATCCAAAATTGCCGAACGGAACACTGCAGTTACTCTTACCCCTTTGCTACCACCTACTTGTGTGAAATGAGATTTTCATCGCTTTTGCATATAAAAACTGAAGAGCGAAATCACTTAAATGCAAGTCATAACTTACGCGTATGTCTTTCAAAAAAGAACCTCGCTTTGCCAGTATAATAATGAATAAACAACAACAGATTAGTCATTAATAAAAAAAATATTGTTTTGTATTTATATAAAGTGTACAATGTTTTTCAATAAACAGTAAGTTTCGCAAAAAATGTTATTTTTTAGACTAAAAAAATTAAAATACATTTGTAATGGGGTTAGGGGATATATTTTCCAATTTAATGGAGTACGTGCCGACCGCCCTGTCTAGTAGTAAGGATGCCTGACTGCAGGTAGGGAGGTCCTAGGTTCGAATTCCGGTTCGGGAATGGATGCACTTTCTCTCTCTATCAATCATGTCTTTGTCCTTTCTGTGTATGAAAGAGGTGTGAATGGTTGCCTACCCTATAAATGGGTAGCCATGCACGTGTGTACTGAAGCAGTCGGACTCCACACCAAATATAGTTCAGTATGAAAAAGTGGAGCAGCGCACCCCATATTGTCAGTCTAGCTGTCACAAGACAAAAAAAAACAAAATGGATTGTGTCTCGCTAGAAAGGATAAGAAGCACTGCAAACACTTGATATATATATATATATATATATATATATATATATATATATATATATATATATATATATATATATATATGTATATATGTATGTATGTATATATATATATGTATGTATGTATGTATATATATATATGTATGTATGTATGTATGTATGTATATATATATATATATATATATATATACATATATACATATATTTTTGAACTTTGTTTGCTTATAGAAAGCGTTGTTACGTTTCACAAAATGCAAACTAGTATCATTTTAAAGAGAATTTATTACTGAATTCAATACAAAACACAAAATTCAATTATTTGCAAAGCAAAAAAAGTTAAACGATAATAGTTATCGATATACATTAGATAGTTATAATTCAGTGAGTTATCAGTACTTAGTAAAGTATTTCTTTTATGATATGTGTATTTTCTCTTTAATGAAGAAAAGTGTTAAAATCATTCATTTTTCTTAAAATATATTTTTTTTCATGAAATCATATTAAATACCGATTCAGTTTTTATGCAAAAAACTGAATTATTATTTGAAGAACTTGAAAAGTAGCTTCATTTTTTTGTATTATAACAATAGTTTTTTATAGGGCATAATTCATTCACAATAAAATTTCTCAATAAAAACATACAAAAGGAAACAAAAAAAAATAACCGTAGAAAAGGAGGAAAAAAATAATAATACCAATACAATAAAAATTACCAAAGAGAATAACAGAAAAAAAATGGAATCATAAGCAATAATTAAAAGACAAACAAACGGGAAAAAATATTGATTTTAGGCTATCTCCAATTACATCGGTAGAGTTTCAACTATAATTATATATAAGTGCTTTAGAGAAATAAGTCTTAATAGATATTATAACCATATTTTAAGTCTGATTAAGGATTTCTTTGAAGCAATAGCATTTAATCTGTCAAAAACAGGCTATTAATTTTTTTTTTATTTTCTATATAATCTAGTTTAGTTTCGGTTTTATGATGTCGTTGAGATTTTTCAACATTAATTTTTTACCAAAAGAGCAGAAGCATACAAAATCGTTAAAATAGCTGTAAGATCTTTGCTAAAATTACGCCAAATTAAATTTTATTAAACTGATTTTAATATTAATATTGCAGCAAAATTAATGTTGCCAATTTATATTTCAGATATCACGAAGCTGAAGTATTGACTTTATTCTTCGTTTTAATACTTCTGTGGATTTTCCGAGATCCCAAGTTTATTACAGGATGGGGCGATGCGGTTGGATCTGATACGTAAGTGGTTGCATTTTTTATGATTTGCTTTTAATATTTTACCCAAAATTTATCACGTTTGTGCCATTCCCTTGCCATTTCATTGAATTTTAATTAAAGAAACAGGAACAATGCAACTCAAATATGCATATTTTTTTTAATGCCGGGTTCTGCTCAGTCATGCAAGATTTGGCCCATGGGGCGACAAGATTACAAAATGAATAAATAAATTAACAAAAATAAGGCATATTTTTTATATAATTAGAAGAGGAATCTCTAATTTATAAATATATGAAATTTAAATTCATACCCAGGAATCTTTTCATTCTAAAATGCTTTATTTTTAATCGCTTAATCTTATGAGGAATTTATTAAATTTCATTAGTAACATAAATTAATATATATTAATCACGCGCTTGATGCTGTGGTGGCGATGTCATTTTATATGTTTCAGTATTGATTTCGTGTTGATTAACTCTATGATCAGATCTATCTGTATACATTCTATAAGCCATTTGGCTTTTTTTTTTTTTCAAGACGCTGTTGCTTACTTCCAAGCACGATACTAATATGAGATTTCGAAGAGCTATTACTACCACAGCTTAATATGAGGGAATCATTAATCTTGGCATATACCTTATAAAACTGTAGTATTTCAAGATGAAATAAAATTGAAATTTTTTACTATGGTGTATGATAATTCTAAGCATTTTTTCCCTACAGTTTATATCAATGAAATAAACTAGTATACGTATAACATACGAGAATCCTCAATGTTATGTCTCGTTTACAGTATAAGAAGTAGGGGAAAACCCTTCTTAATATTTATAGAGTGATACATAACTTTTCAATATTTTGTTTCATAAAAGCATGAAATGCAGATAAAAATGTTTCTCTCATATTTGAATATATATATAATTTGCATAATCACAAAATATTATTGTTAAAACATTTTGTAAAATCATAATAGAAATAAGAAATAATTTGTTCAATATTTGGAATGAAAAGAAGTAAAAAAAATAGCAAGAGCATGAATACAGCTTTAAATAATATACACTAACCAAATCGGCAAAAACCCAAGTTAAATATAATAAATAATTGATTTTTTATTATATTTAATAATTAATAAAACGTACCTAATAATTAATAAAAGTTAAATATATAATAAAATATTACAACAAAGCATTTTTATCATTTATTTGAATTTTATTGGTCTACAAGCAAAGTCTAATTATGATTGATCTTTCATAACTTCTAAGCATATAAAATATTGGAATTTAAAGTTACGTAACTTAGATGAAAGCCTCTGAAAATAGTTTAAAAAATTAATTTAATTATAGAAATAGCTCATTATGATTTCAATAAACTGAGGAAACTGGCAAGAAAAATAATTTTTTGTGATAAAAAGAGAATAAAATTAGGTTCGAATATTTTATAGATAATCCACTAATGATTGAGAAAAAGCTGAGTTTCCTCACAAATCTAAATTTAATCTACTCAGACAGGATGGGATTTTTGGTCACTCTACAGTATTTTTATTTTTGGTGTTTTAACAGGTTTTGTTTAACGACGTGCCACCGTCACTTTTGAGCACAATTAATAGTTTGACAAGAATATATGGCTTAAAATGATTTCCATTCAGAAAAATATCTACAACCAGAATTGATTGCCGTACTCACTCACCAACTATTTAGTGTTTATTTGGATACAATTCTAAACACAAATATTCAGTTGCTAGTTCGGTTTTTTCTATCAAAACTTACTGTTCAAAATATATTTCGAAACACGTGATAAACATCCAAGAGGATTGTGGGAATGGTGCCTACTTAAATGAAGATCAAAACATTGCCCTTTGCACCATAACTTCCGTTTGAAACCAGATAGAACTCGATGCGTAATGCATTGAAAAAACATTGTAAAAAAAAACAGCATCTTATTAACAGTGAAGTATTCTCTTGGCATTGGGATATAAGAATGTAAATTCTTCAAATGTTGAATTAGTTGTGTAATCATAAATACAAATAAATGTCCAAAAATATGTAAAAACCGTAAGAAAAAGCTTTTAGTTTATTATTTCAGAAAATTTTAAAATTTTCAAAAATGCAAACTTTTTAAAAATGATTATTTTTTCCATTATAAATGTCATAAGTAATATTCGTGTTTTTCAGTTATTAAATTTCCTTTATATAAATAGATTTTATTATTTAAAATTTTATACGAGAAATTTTATATATTTTCATATATTGTCCCTAAAGTGTCAGAAAGCATATCAAAATTAATAAACTTGAACGTAATAATCTTTTTTATTTAATATTCTTGAAAATCAATTGGCTAAATTTTGTTACAGGTTATATTCAAGCCCTAAATAAATTGTTAAAAATAATGTGATAAACCTTTTATATATAAAATATGTCTTCTTATTTTACATTAGGGTTTTAAAATATAAATTTTTTTTAAAAGTTCATTAATGTTATATTGAACATTATAAAGAATATTTGTAAACTTTTTTATGATTCTATTACAAACTGCAGAAATATCATGATTAAGAGAAAATACATTGTAAAATTTTGCCTTGATTAAGATGTTATTTGAAATCTGTTTTGCATATTATTGTGTAATTCAGTTTTTGTGAACGAATTTCTTTGAAATTTTAGGTGGAGTTGTATTAAAATTAAAACCTACATGCTCTCTTTACTGAAATATTCTACTTATTATATAAAAAAATAGACAAAATTATTGCAAATTATCTTGGTATATCAGTGATATCATATATCTGAGAAAATATTTTATTTAATTATTAGAATTATTTCTCTCGTTTTCACGTTAAAGGTAAAATTAATGGAATCTTACAAAGTAGGGCACCCAGTGAAGTGTCATCATCATCCCGAAAATTGTTGAGTCGAATCAGGTACCACAAGTAAATAACCACCAAACATACCCCCTCCCAGAAGTATCACTTCCATTTTTGGCTTGGATTATGGGGTACGCTGCTCATCTTTTCAACTGAGCCGCAATTTGGTATAGATTCGGATTTCCTCAGTACACACATGTCATAGGTACCCTTTTATAGGGTATACAAACTTTGTGTGTACTTTTGTTTACAAATTAAGAAAACAGAAGAGGCAAGGCACTATTCATCTTCATTTCGGATAGGATGCTTTCACAAATTCAGATGTTAAATGTGAATTGTCAGAGAAAAAGTGACTAGTTGACTGGAAAATTTGTCACCCTTCAAGAGTTTTCAAACGATGATGATGTACCAAAATTTCTAGACATTTTTGCTGGAAAAGACACACACAAAGGCTGAATTTAAATTTCCAATCTACTACTTAACTTTTTAGGATGGTTTCATAAAAACAGGCTTAACCTAACGCAATACACAGATATACGCAGGATTTTACAAAATAATTTTAACATTTACAGAATACCAAACATTTTTAATCGTGTAATATAAATTGTTTAGATGTATCCCTTTTTTGTTTCAAAGGGAAATAAAAATCACAACTCTATTTAATCTTAAGATAAGAAACTGAAAAAGAAGATGATGTCACTTATTTCTTGGTGTACCACCAACTCGTTTTTCTGGTACAAGTGTATCATTTGTCAAATTGTCTGTCCTTAGTTCCGTTGCATTAGTTATTTTCTCTTCAATGATGTATGTCAAGTTCTCTGATATCTTTTCAGAAAAATAGGAGACTCAGTGCCGGCAATCGCAATTGCTTTCTTGCTATTTTTTGTGCCTTCCGACATTAGAGACATCAGCAGCAAGCCTATCTTGGAATGGCGAACAGCGCAAGCGAAACTTCCCTGGGGAGTTATCTTACTTTGTGGAGGAGGATTCGCTTTAGCAGATGGTGCGCAGGTAAAGAAACAATATTTTCTATACCATATGTCTCAGAAAAAATATTCAAAACAAAAGCACCTTTATAATTCTTACAAACTGATATCAACATTATTAAACAATGAAAATGTTTTGAATTAAAATTATTACTTAACTACTACAATTTAACTGTTTGGAAAGTAATTCAGCATACAGACGGAGATTTATAAGATTGATAAAATGGTTTTGTTTTAGACAAATTATGAATAAGATACTAATTCTCTAAAAAAATTAAATTAGCACAAATTTGCTAAAAATAATCGTGGAATTAAGGAAACAAAAGGATTTTCTTAATGTTATTTATAAACATGTTGACAGCATAATTTCCTCAAAAAAATGCTTTATTTTTTTAAGTTCTACTAATTATATTTATTAATTTATAACATTCCACATGCTTTATATAATAATCATTAATCCGTATTTAATTTTAAATCACGTTCTCATACATTATATATCATTCAAAGAGAGTATATAAATTAATAAAGATTAATCCCGATACATCAATATTCAGTACATATTCAGAGATTGCACCACATGTAATAAATTAACAAATCAATTAATTTTAACCAATTCAAGACGTTTCAGATTATTTTTACACAAGAATTTTCTATATGAGATTGTTATTTTTAAAATCTAAATGAGATATTACACATTTCAATTATAATTTAATTATTATAACCTAAATGAGTAAATCAGCTAACTTAATTATTTTAGGAAAATTTATGCATTAAAAGTGCCAAAATTATATTATATTTGATAACATTCGTTATGACATTTATTTACATTGCAATCCTTTTTACATTCATAAGAAACTATACTAGAGTAAAACTAACTTTTTTATTGAATCTCACTATTCCTCTTTTTAGAAACTTATGTTTACATTGTGTGCACTATGATGCATAGCACATTTGCTTTTATTGCAGGTGAAAAGCTTATAAAAACGCTTCTAGAAATTTGCAGCTTATTCTGACAAATGTTTGAAAATATCATTTACATATATTCCTAATTTGGATCTTGCTTTTAGCAGTTTCCACTTTTTCATAGGAAAATTCATAGGAAAATGTTTAATGCTTTAATGTTTAAAAAATATTCAAAAACTATCAGCTGCATATCATGCAGACATTAAAGCTCAGATGACTGGCAGTATTTTGTCAAAACTGGCTAAAAAACTTAGATTGACGTTATTTACAGGAGAATCGTATAGTTCTAATAGTTCACGTTGAAATCTCGCATCTTCAAGCGATTCGTGTGGTGTTTCTCCTGCCAAATGTAACTTCTATTTTACAACCCATAGATCAAGCTATAATCAACAGCTTCAACTCAATGTTGTAAAGGTGAAAAAAAAAAAAACAGGTTTATTTCCGGGAATAAACTTAGTTTATTACCTTAGGAAACTTCAAGATTTCCTGGAATTTTGAAATATTTTGAGAGTTTTGAAATTTTTCAGATGATTAAGAGATTTTTGGAATTACTTTTTAATCAGACATTTCTTAAAATAAATAAAAATCTACTTATTTTATAGTTTATACTATTAATTACGATAATAAAAAGGTTTCCAGAAAAAATTAATTTTTCGTTAATGACCACTTTAGAATAACTTTAAAAATTAATGTTGAGGAAATGTTTTCCCTTTTTTTCTCAACATGAATTTATGAATTTGTAATGAAAAAAATCTGGAAATGTCTCTGAAAGTTCTGAGAAATATATCTTGATATTTTTTTATTAATTATTAATTCATTACTTTTATTATTTTAACAAGCATTTTTTTATCGGGGTGAAACTGATTAACTTTTGTACTAGAAGACAGAACGTACTTTTTTTTCTCATATTTACTTAGTTTAAATCACTTCTCTTTATATATGTAATTCAAAACAATTCATTAAATAAAAGATGATTAATTGAGTTCATTCCCTCGAAATTTCCAATATTCCCAAAAATTGCAGAATTTACCTCCAAGATTCCCGAGTTAATAACCGTGGTTCAAAATTCCCTTTAATTTTACATCTCTATTTCAAATATGGAAATTACTTGGATAGAGTGATTATTTGGTTAGAGTTAATGGAGCATTATGAAATTTACCTTCAATGATCAATGCATTTGTCAATTAATGCTTGGAATGATGTTGAAGGGAAGGCAATTTAGAGAACATTTTCAACATGCAGGCTTTATTAAAGGCCAAAGTAAATTTACCAGATGACTTGAGAGAAAATGAATCACTGCTGCATGAACTCTGACAATGAATCCCTTTGCCGCCTGAAATTCCTTTAGAGGATTTTTTTTAGCATAAACTCACATGTGATTGTACGGAAAAAATATCGAATGATGAAATTATTAAAATAAATAATGAATAAGAGCGAAAAAAACTTTCAAATATCGGAACAAGAAGAAAATAATCCAGGAAATAAAGATCATCTGCAAAACAAACAAATAAATGGCTAACAAGATTATATATATATATATATATATATATATATATATATATATATATATATATATATATATATATATATATATATATATATATATATATATATAATATATATATATATATATATATATATATATATATATATATATATATATATATATATATATATATATATATATATATATATATATATATATATATATATATATATATATATATATATATATATATATATATATATATATATATATATACTACCATTATTAAGAAACTGTGGTTACTACTATTATTGAAAAATTATAAAACTATAACTTTTTAGAGAGAAAATTTTTTATAATAAAATTAATAAAGGATTTATTATATATATATATTTTTTACTCGACAAGTTAAAATGTAAATAATTTTATTAACTATTGAAAAAAGATTTTGCGGTAATTACTAGAGATCAGGATTATCGCAATTACTTGGTACGAAGTTGTCTGCTCTTCAAGTTCTGTCTCCGAGTGCTATAGTGGCCATTGTGTGTTTCATGACAGCGATGTTGACAGAGATCGTAACCAACACTACCACCGCCACAATCTTGTTACCAGTATTTAGTCAAATGGTAAGTAATTTTTGAAGAATTAATGATAAGTCATATTAATTACTTTTGAAAAAATTAATTTTAGTGTGAAAAACTGCGATATACTATGTTCTTAATTCTAAAGATATATGATTTTACTTTATTATTAGTTTGAACAAATATCGAATAAGTTTATAATCGCTATAACGTATTTACCTCCATTCAGTTTAATTGCATTATAATCATCTGAAATGTTAGGATATTTTTGTGTGTGTGTGTACTCCTGTTTAATTTAACTTCTGAAAGATTAAATTAAAATTTTTAGAAGAGTAATTGAAATAATCAATCTGAAATTTGGAACATCGGATATTGAAGATCATAAAATAATCAAAGCACAGATTTCCTCTAATTAGATTGAAGTATAGATTCGCTTAAGGTAAAAAGTATGTATTTGAAACAAAAATATCTGTTTAGGAAAATCCATCCCTAAATTAGACTTTACTTAATTTTTATTTTTTGTCTAAGTCACTGAATTAAGATTATTTTTACAAATTGAACAACTCTGGTATCGATAGTTTCAAAGTAAAAAAAAAAAAATTTCTTAATTTGAAAAACCAAATTAGAAATTTTTATGGATTTGTTCACAAATTCTTAATTAATTATTGATTTATTCATTAATTCTTTCCTAAAATTAAAGTGTGGGTATTGTCATATAAAATGATTGTAGAATGTAATCCAAACCAAAAAAAAAAAAAACAAAACGGTATATGACTATTGCTTTTTGTTGTAATTGCACCAGCATAGTTCACTGCACTGAGCCTAGATTCCACTACCAGCTAGTGGAATCAACCGGATTGGTGTCTTCGTTACTTAGAAAAAAGAATTAAGCAGAAGAATCTTTAATATTTGATCTACCAAACAAAAAGAAATCATTTCACTTAGAAGACTTTGCGATCACGACCTATTTAACATGCCCTAGCCGTCTTTAGGGAACTCGACGGTTCTTCGGTTAAATCGAGATCCGAATTCACTACTTTCCGATAATGAGATTGACGCCCTAAGCAACCAGTAAACCCCGGTGCTTGATTACTTTTTGATGTGTATGAAATTATTTCTAGCAATAATATAAATCAATATACACAAGGAGTCAAACAGAATTATGATGAAATTTAAAGATAAATTCTGTAAAGAATTTAACGTCGTTACATTAAGACCATATCTAATAGTAGAGAAAAATTCGATGGCAGATTTCTCAGGCCAGAAATGTGCATCGGTACATCTAAGCATTACCTTATTAGTCAATAGCTCCTGAGATTATGTATGAAAGAATATGGTATATGAATATAAGATGTTTACCAACTATCTTTTAGTATTTGCAATAGTGCATACAATGCATAGAAATAAACAATTATATTACAAGATCGATTTCCCACCATCAGGGGTGTTAACAACTGAATCTTTCAACAACTTCGGTCCATGCATGGAAATATCCACTCACGGATATATTTGTCATCTGTTTTCAATTAATCACAAATTTTCACTCATTTGTATCATTCAGAGACTGGACTCTTTGTTGAAGGCAGCTAATTCGCTTTCTGGCATAGTGAAATGGTATGATATCAGCCCCCTCGATATGATTAATGAGTGTTGTAAAGACATCCAGAAACGTAGTCTAAATTGCATCAAATGCCATGATATGCTGAATTGTAAAACGGTTTATACGGCATTATCATCAACACTTTAGATATATGGCATTTGCTATTACACTATTTAGTGGTATTATCTCTTTATAATGTTATTCCTCATGAATCGAAGTGATTCCTTTCGGCGATAAATTCATGGATGCATCATGGAGAGATTCAACATTGGATAACTATGTCAATTATGGATAAATGTTCAAATACATATTGATTGATAAAAAATCAGTAGCTGACTATCAATAATCCATCAATATGATTACAGAACAGAATGGCAATTATTACCCTATTTGTTGAGTTGTATCTTACTATAGTTGCTCTTTTGATTAATTATTAAAAATTACAAGAAAGCTTAAGGAAAAACAAAAAGTGTCTTTAAGCATGATCGGTAATATTACGTTTTTGATTAAACATTCCTTTCTTCTAATGATTAATATATATTCATCAGGATTTGTGTTTCACCATGTTTATCGTGTATTTAAGACTTGAGCAATTTTGATTATGAATATATATATGCATCTCCAAAGTATAATAACTTGCATGCTTGAAATGAAGAATTTATAACAAGCATTTAATAAAATTAATGGAACTATTTTTTTTCCGAAAGATAGAATAATTGCAACAAAGACTATATTTTATAACTGTTTCACAAATCTCTTGTCAAAATTATTGCAAGCTATTTGTAAGTGAAAAAATATTACTTGCATTTATTAAATACTTATTATAGATTACAAAAGACTAGATTAAAAATATTTGGCAATATATAAAGTTATTGGCAAAAGTTCAATTCTACTTGCATTTTTATTATTCTTTTGATGTATTCAAAAATATACCACATGCTTTCTGAGACATCAAGTTTCACTCCTATCTAAAATGAAAACTTGCTACGCAAAGCTTTTCGTTCAAGCTGTTAATACCAAATATGTAGTTATTTTGAGGTTTCCTGGAATAAATGCAGATTTAATGGGGTGTGATTAACGGTTCCATCAATGCTGATTCCAAACAATGGCTATTAATATTGTCTCAAGAGTTTGTATATTTTAATTTGTTGTTTTTCTATTGGTATGAATAAATTGAGACCCTAGATTCTATGCTATAAATGGAATTCATTTCATTTAGTATTACCACTTTTAAAAGTACAAAAGTTTAAAGAAGATTTTTACAATGTTATGCATTGCAATTATAAATTTAAGGCAAGTAATTCCATACAAATATTTGTTGGAACTCAAGGAGAGTAAAAAATGCTTCAAAAGGCTATATATTTTAAGACTAATTAGTGTTTCATTAAAACTTATTTTAAAAAGGCAACAGTGTAAGGATAACTTAATTGCATACCAACAAAATACCGGAAAAGTCCAGAAATTTTATAATATCTCCATGAGAAAATAATATATTTTTAAATATTAAACAGAAAATTTTTTTGGTTGTATGAGGTCTTTCACAAATTGTACTGCCATTAAATTGTGCATCATGGTCAGATTCAGTTTGAATTAATGCCGATTTCATTTAGATGAAAAACATGTTTTTATCATGGGTCTTGTTCAACATAAAAATTCACTTGTAAAACACGTATTATTCTTTTGGTTTTATAACATGCAGAAATCCTAGATGGTCTACAAAAAACGAAAAATATTTTGTTCCCCTAAAGTTACACAATAAAATATTCTAAATTCATACATATTTCATAGTTTGTTTGGCGTTTTATTTATATTTATAATTATTTCAAATTTTTATACCCTTGACAGTTATGTAAAAGGAGTCAAACTTCTTCTGATTTTTTTAAAAAAGAAGGGAAATTTCTTTTCTCACTACGTAAATCTTGAGTACTTCAGTTAATTTGCTTATTGTAATCAATATAAAAATATCAGTTATCACATTTTAAGTTAATGTATGTTAAAATAACATTTTAACATACATTAACATTTAATAATAAATAACATATTTTACTACATAATACAGTCCTTTAGTATAGCTGAAAAATATCATTATGCTTAATATTTTAGGCCATTTCCATCGGAGTAAATCCATTGTTTATGATGCTTCCGGTATCTGTTGTGTGCTCCTACGCCTTTATGTTGCCAGTTGCCACCCCTCCCAATGCTATTGCTTTCGAAAGTGGAAACATGAAAACTATTGAAATGGTAAATTATTTTTTCCCACATAGTATTAAATGTTTTATTGATTTAAGATTTTATTAAATTAATTCATTGTTTTACTAATTAATTATTAATTAAAGAAATTATATAATAATAATTTCTTAATTTTTGGAACATGTAACATCATATTATTTTTTATGTAAATTAACAGAAAATTGCCACCCAACTTGTCTAGTGGTTAGCGTGCCTGACTGCATAGATCCTGGGTATGAATCCCGGTTCGGGCATGAATGTACTTTTTCTCTCTATCTATTCTGTCATTGTCCTTTCCTTGTGTGAATGGTTGCTTACCCTTTAAACAGGTACCTATGGCATGCGTGTACTGAGGAAGTCGGACTCCTCACTTAAATATGGTTCAGTTGGAAAAGTGGAACAGCGCACCCCATAATGCCAGTCTAGCTGGTACACGACAACAACAGAACTTTTTTTTATACAAAAGGGAATAAGAAATACTTTACTACCTATTCAAAGTATAAACAGAGATTAAGGTAAAATATACAGAAATAAATATATAAATTAAAAAATCATATACACATATAAGTCGGTCCGCTGGGTGATTGTTGCGAAATTGTTCACTATACAAGGCTACCTGGGACAGGGAGCCTCAAAATTTGTAATACTTATTGCTTTTTAATATAATATTAACTTAAATGAAATTTGTTAATTAAGCACTTGCAATTTTGAATGTTTGATACTTTCTAAGCAATAACAGGAGATTTTATTTTATAATTTAAGGTTAATTTTCTTTTGTTTTTGTTTGTGTAGAATAGAATTTAATTGCCGATACGAACAATGAAAACCCTTTCCGTGTAAGGTTCGCGCTATCACAAGGAATGTGTTAAAAATTTAAGAATTTATTAACATGTAACAACAGGAATTGGGAATGTTTTGTATCGGCAAATTTTTATTTTTTTATGTGCCGAGACACTGTTGCTGCTCACCGCCGTTGTTATAATATTGGTTTTTTTAAATGTGGCAACCATAAATTGTCATTCAAAATTATTATATTCTCAACTTAAATATCATTTCATCATTTTAAGGACACATGAAATTTCGCTATTTTTTATTTTGTCTTTGTTTTGTGTGTTTAATAGTATTATTTCTTGGTATTTCAGCATGTAATAAAATTACTAAGCCATGAGCTCGCTCGAACCTCTATAGTGGCCCCGTCATTTCTAAAAAAACTTGAAGACGATTACTATATGTAAATTTATTCAATCTTTTTAATTTAAGTTTAGTTACACTTTTTGAGATAAACCAAAACCAGATACTATTTTATGTTTTAATTTACCTATTGTAGCCCTAAAAAGGGCTATGTAGAAATCAGTATTCGTGACGGAGTACGGAATACTGATTCTTATATTCAAGGCAGTAATATAAGAATCAGTATTCCGTATAGATCAATTTACAAAAGCTGTTGTCCTCTGTGATTCAAGAGCTGCTCTGCTGGTCATTGTATCCTCTAATAATCCCTTAACACAGGGCATTTTGAACTGCTGCCAACTTGAGAACCTAGCATCCCTTGAGAAGACCATTGTCCTCCAGTGGATTCCTGCCCATTGCGGAGTCATAGGTAATGAAATTGCAGATTAACTTGCAAAGAAGGGCACTTTAATTACGCAGACTCCCACACGCGCTGTGCCCTTCTGTTCATATTAAACATCTTGTCAAAAGAACTCTTAGGTCCAGAACTCATGAAGAGCTTACTAACCACATTTCTCTTAAATCTGGAAGAATGCCATCCTAAATCTGTGCAATAGACCAAGACATAGAGCAGTGTCGGAATTACGCCTTGCCACCGGGCACGACTTTCTGCGGAAACATCTGTATAAATTTGGCATCGTTCCTTCTCCGGTTTGCAATCTTTGCAACATTGGTGAGGCCATGGGCATCTTCCTCGTTGTCCTGCACTTCGTAAGACGTCTCTAACTGAGCGATATTGGAAAGCTAGAGACATGTTAGATTAATAAACTCTGTTGCAGTATCTTTCTGTTTATTGTTCGATTCATTTTATTTATTTTGCTGTAACTGTCTATAATCTGTCAGTGGAAAAAAAATATTCAAGGCAGTGGCGTAGCGAAGGGTGGCAAGAACTATCATGCTCCGGGTGTCCAATCATTTCAATGATAAAGAAAACTTTCCAGAAAACATCAATCTTACTTTGATTATAATATCAATTTCATACAGAGTATTATAATTTGCATTTAATAATTATTGTGGCATGTCCAAAAAAAAAAAAAAAAAAAAAAAAAAAAGGAGAGAATTATATTTGAAAATTAGAAGAGTTATTGATGAAAAATGACGAGGGAAAAGCTGCTGGAGCTTGCCATAAACGTTACTCTTTATACTCGTATTTCCTAATTCATAAATAATTTTGCATAGTTAAATTCCTTCTAAAAATTGTATTCTTTTAACCATGTTTTCAATTTTTCCATTACCGTTTTTCGTTTCTTTCTTTCTTTCTTTTTTTTTTTTTTTCTAAATCTTTTCCTTTTAAAAATTTATGCTTTGCCTAAGATTTTTGATACTATTGTTTTGTTCTGCAAATCTTGTAAATGTGTAAATGGCGAAAACATCTTTCATATAAAATTTTTGTAATATTAGATTGGTCAGTTCCATTTTTATTCATATGAGAGCTTTTATTTAAGTATAAAGTTATTTACCCAATTATTTGTGTTAATGTTATATGGTAATTTTGAATTGATTAACTCAGAGAAATTACAGAAGAGGAAACTCATGAAATACATCTTATTCAATAATGTGAATACACCAAAATTCACAGTGTCCTTTATGAGTCCTTATTATACAGGTTGTCTAAGTCAACTTATATGTAATGAAAGTTATAACAATAATATTAACAAAGCAAATAATTTTGTTCGACTCAAAATAAAAATATAATACCGTTCAATAAATATTATTTCCACTGGACCCCTTTGGATGAGTTAATTATTCAAAAATTCCAAACGTAAAAAATTTACGTCGAAATTTTAGTGTTCTGAAATATTATTTGAGGGGCTGTTTAATTTCTCATAAGAGATTAAATCATTTTATTTAACAACTAATATTTCTTTAATACATTTGATTTCCTTTTATAATAAAACATGTGAAGATTAAATCGAATTTTGACTACAATAACATATAAAAATTACTCGAAAAAAAAAAACTGAAATATTATTAATGAAAACTAACAAGAATTTAAAAGTGCTGATAGCATCAGAAAAATCAGATTTGACTTTAAGTTATCAAGAAGTGATATAGGAAGATCAGTTTCAATTGTTATTGAGGTTTTGTAAAATTATTATCCATCATCACCCCCCCCCCAAAAGAATAATAATAATAGATAAAAACTTGTATTTTTATCTCGGATTCCATTGCAGCCATTTAGTCTAGTGTCTCGTTTAACTCATTGTGTCCACTCTCGTTATACTCATTGTCACTAATTGTGTCCGGCACCAGATTGACCTTCAACGAAAGAGGGAAATTCTGCTCGAAATAGCTTTGCGTATTGAATTATTTTCTAAGAATCAAAATGGTAGGGATCGAGAACTAAATGCCTTCAAATTCTAGGAAAATACACGAAGTTTCTTTCCTTTTTATTTTTCACATGGTTAATATTTAATTTCTTCTAAAACATCGCTTCGTCAGAAACGAAAATTAAATTTTGAAAATCTAGAGTTTCGTCATTAAAAATATTATTGCGGTAAGCTATATTTTTTGTCTTCTATGTATTCTTTCGATTCGAATATTTAATAATTTTTGTTTGCTAGTATAAATAATTATTAACATGCTTGTAGAATTTAAAAAATTAAATATCAAATTATTTATTATTTAAAACTATTCATTTAAAATTGATTAATGTTATAATTAATTTATTATGTTAAAATTTATTTAATGTTTAAATGTTTTCAATAGGGAAATAATTTTTTTTTGTCTTGTAATTCTGTTGCCTTTTCATTAGCATCCTATATGGAAGAATTCTTTTTCCAAAAGGTAAAAGTTAAAAATCTATAAACGTTTATTTTTTTCTTTTTTTAAGTGTTTTTTTTTTCTTTTTTGTATACTGAGTTTATAGAATATACTTTTTAATTAATTTTATTTTAATTTATATCAAAAAAATATCTGAACTTGATAAAATCATTCAAGTAAAATATAAAGAAGTTGGACATATTTTTTTTCTCATTTTGCATTGTAAAATTAGAATCGTCTTCAAATGATATTAATTATTCGAAAGTTAAAAAAAAAAAAAAAAAAACTACGCAATTATATAACAGTATTTCCAAAATGATTCACTTTAAAGGGCGCTAAATTTCAATTTGAACAAGGACGGATACTACCCACGCAGCGGTGCTGTATACAACTAACTAGTAACTAGTTAAGGTAGTTACTAGTTAGTTGTATAACTAGCTACTAGTAACTAGTAACTAGGTAACTAGTTAAGTCCTGTCTCATCTACTTAACTTTAGAATGCCAACCGTTAGGGACATAAAAAAAGGTGGATTTTATTCTGCAAGAAGTAGTGACTTGTAGTGGCCCGAATTGTAAAATTTGCAAGTTTGCGTTGATATCTCAAAAACTAAACGAGATAAACGAAAAAAAAAGTCAGTTTCGAAATTATAAAGCAACAGTAATTTCATATCAAATGATATCTAGATAACAGAAATGTGAAGAAAAGAATGCCCGATTTCCAACTACATTTGAATTCATCGAACTCGCCAAGGAAAAGAGCAACAAACTGTTATTAAGCACTTTTCCATCAATGCTCAATCTGAATGCTAATACATCACCACGAATCGTACAAATGTTTTCTTTTTAACGAATTGCATAACGCAGTAATGTTGAACTTTATGTACTTTAAGATGGTTTATGTACGTTTTTTTTTCTTTATATGTATATGCGCTCATATGTCATTTATTGTTAATTTCATGTCGCACTACAACTTTGTATTTGGCTTTTTTAACGTATCTCGTTTTGTTTTGAAATAGGACATTTAAACTTACAAATTGTATTGCTAGACGGTGGTGCGGTTTATGAAGCTCCAGAACTAAACTTCTATTTCCAGTAAAATGAAGTATATCTGAAAAATTAATAAAAATGATTAATAAATCTGAAATTTCAAAATTTATTTATTAGTCATGATTAATTTTATTCCTGATTTATATCGAATAAAGAAAGAAGAGATGGAAAAAAGAAAGAAAAAAAATCAATAATGAAAATTGTTATTTCTTTATAAGGGAATATACATATGATTCCATGTTTGTGTTGTTATCTCACTCGCCTCCGCTGACTTGCTTATGCTGTTTCCTTTAAGTTAGGGCTTCAATTTCAGTATGTTTTTGGTCTATCCTTGTTAGCTACAGTTAAAAGTGTTATGGATTGGTACCTCTATTATTTCTTGCTTTTCTATATCTGGAAGATTGCTATAAGGCTTTTAGCTTATCTGGAAAAAGTAACTACAGATACTAATGATTACATAGGTCACACATGATATCTTTTCTGAAGTACCATAGCGTTTTAAAGATAGTTCCGAGTGTTTTGTTTTGAATTACTTGGAGTTTCTTAAACTTACTCTCAACAGCATCTTCGAAAATATGACAGCAGACCACTTAACAAAACAGTGATCCATATAAAAGTGTTTTATTTTTAAATTTAGTTCTCTAATTTTTATCAGAACTAAGTTTAAAAAAATAATGCATTGCAAGTTGCCGCGTCTTGAAGAAAATAACCTCTTCCTATATTTGAACACATAAAAAAAAAAAAAAAAAAAAAAAAATTAGTATCGGTAATTTAAAATTAAGAAAGTTATATTGTATAAAGTTTAATAAGCGCTCAGTATACAATACTTTTACAGTTTTTGCTCTTCTGTCACTGCCGAATTTTAAATTATACTGTCTCTCATTATCACAAAATATTTTACAATCATTATGAATTCTGCTTAATAATACTTTAGAATCTCAAAAATATTTTAACATATTTTACAAATGTTTTATATTCTCCATGCATCGCGAAAAATTATTCTCCACCTCGGTAAAGTTAGGGTTTTAATACTTCACATTGAAAATCAAATGATTTTCGGCCTTGCTGTTTCACATTTTATTGATGTGTAACAACTATGTTCTATATTCTATGTTAACCATTTATTTATCACATTTGTTGATGAAATACCTCGTCACCTGATGCTATTTTTGTTATAGGCAAAACCTGGACTTGTGATGAATCTAGTGTGCTGCAGCGTTCAACTTTTTATGCTGAATACGCTGGGTGTAGCGCTGTTTGATTTGAACACTTTTCCCAGCTGGGCTAACACAAGTTGGGCGACGGAACACAAATTAGACATTCTCCAAAATGGAACATTTTTAAACAATTTGACAGCCCATGAATTTTAATCATTTTTTAAAAATATTTTGATGATATTGATCATACGATGTATAGTATATATTGTAGAAAAATATTAATATAGGCATTGTTAACTTTTTTAAAGAAAATTGTAAATATTATTAATAAAGTGCTTTTCATTTTTATAGTATTGAATAAAAATGTGTAGTGAAAGGAATTAAAATTAAAAAGGACTTTGTTAAAAATTAATTTCTTACATGTTTTAATTTTTAAGAATATTGATGTTTTTATAAATTCTTCTTTATTATTTACTAATTTTAAATACACAATCTAGTCACATTTATGTGACCACCAAGTACTTTCGACGTCAACTTTAAATAACTAATCATAGATGGCAGCACAGTGCAATTGAATGTATATAAAGTATGTGTAAGGGCTTCGAAAAACATTGCACTGGATGTCGCAATAGAGAAATGGAGCAATTTGTATCCAACGCCCAAGAGATTATGATCATTGGCTGTATTTTTATCATTGGTCAAATGTTCAAGTGTTGGTCAGAAATACTTGAACATTTATCATTGGTCAAATGTTCAAGTATTTCTGAAACAACTAAGTAATTGGTAAAAATATACCGTGCATGGCAAAATAAGATTGTCCAAAATCAGCGATGGGGCAAATGATGTGCACAACTAACCATAGATGAACAACGGCTGTGGGGATACAGTTAAGCTACTGATCGCCCAGATGAACCCCAACGGGGCTCTACTATAAGTGTATTCCAAATTACTGTTCAGTGACACTACTATATCTGGAACTCCGAGCAACGGCTGTGGGGATACAGTTAAACTACTGATCGCCCAGATGAACCCCAATGGGGCTCTACTATAAGTGTATTCCAAATTACTGTTCAGTGACACTACTATGTATGGAACTCCGAGCAACGGCTGTGGGGATACAGTTAAGCTACTGATCGCCCAGATGAACCCCAATGGGGCTCTACTATAAGTGTATTCCAAATTACTGTTCAGTGACGCTACTATATCTGGAACTCCGAGCAACGGCTGTGGGGATACAGTTAAGCTACTGATCGCCCAGATGAACCCCAATGGGGCTCTACTATAAGTGTATTCCAAATTACTGTTCAGTGACACTACTATGTATGGAACTCCGAGCAACGGCTGTGGGGATACAGTTAAGCTACTGATCGCCCAGATGAACCCCAAATGGGGCTCTACTATAAGTGTATTCCAAATTACTGTTCAGTGACGCTACTATATCTGGAACTCCGAGCAACGGCTGTGGGGATACAGTTAAGCTACTGATCGCCCAGATGAACCCCAATGGGGCTCTACTATAAGTGTATTCCAAATTACTGTTCAGTGACACTACTATGTATGGAACTCCGAGCAACGGCTGTGGGGATACAGTTAAGCTACTGATCGCCCAGATGAACCCCAATGGGGCTCTACTATAAGTGTATTCCAAATTACTGTTCAGTGACACTACTATATCTGGAACTCCGAGCAACGGCTGTGGGGATACAGTTAAGCTACTGATCGCCCAGATGAACCCCAACGGGGCTCTACTATAAGTGTATTCCAAATTACTGTTCAGTGACACTACTATATCTGGAACTCCGAGCAACGGCTGTGGGGATACAGTTAAGCTACTGATCGCCCAGATGAACCCCAATGGGGCTCTACTATAAGTGTATTCCAAATTACTGTTCAGTGACACTACTATATCTGGAACTCCGAGCAACGGCTGTGGGGATACAGTTAAGCTACTGATCGCCCAGATGAACCCCAATGGGGCTCTACTATAAGTGTATTCCAAATTACTGTTCAGTGACACTACTATGTATGGAACTCCGAGCAACGGCTGTGGGGATACAGTTAAGCTACTGATCGCCCAGATGAACCCCAATGGGGCTCTACTATAAGTGTATTCCAAATTACTGTTCAGTGACACTACTATGTATGGAACTCCGAGCAACGGCTGTGGGGATACAGTTAAGCTACTGATCGCCCAGATGAACCCCAATGGGGCTCTACTATAAGTGTATTCCAAATTACTGTTCAGTGACACTACTATATCTGGAACTCCGAGCAACGGCTGTGGGGATACAGTTAAGCTACTGATCGCCCAGATGAACCCCAATGGGGCTCTACTATAAGTGTATTCCAAATTACTGTTCAGTGACACTACTATATCTGGAACTCCGAGCAACGGCTGTGGGGATACAGTTAAGCTACTGATCGCCCAGATGAACCCCAATGGGGCTCTACTATAAGTGTATTCCAAATTACTGTTCAGTGACACTACTATGTCTGGAACTCCGAGCAACGGCTGTGGGGATACAGTTAAGCTACTGATCGCCCAGATGAACCCCAATGGGGCTCTTCTATAAGTGCATTCCAAATTACTGTTCAGTGACACTACTATGTCTGGAACTCCGAGCAACGGCTGTGGGGATACAGTTAAGCTACTGATCGCCCAGATGAACCCCAATGGGGCACTACTATAAGTGTATTCCAAATTACTGTTCAGTGACACTACTATGTCTGGAACTCCGAGCAACGGCTGTGGGTATACAGTTAAGCTACTGATCGCCCAGATGAACCCCAATGGGGCTCTTCTATAAGTGTATTCCAAATTACTGTTCAGTGACACTACTATGTCTGGAACTCCGAGCAACGGCTGTGGGGATACAGTTAAGCTACTGATCGCCCAGATGAACCCCAATGGGGCTCTACTATAAGTGTATTCCAAATTACTGTTCAGTGACACTACTATGTCTGGAACTCCGAGCAACGGCTGTGGGGATACAGTTAAGCTACTGATCGCCCAGATGAACCCCAATGGGGCTCTACTATAAGTGTATTCCAAATTACTGTTCAGTGACGCTACTATATCTGGAACTCCGAAGGAGACATTTGGTTCATGCACTTATGCTAACTGATGCTCATCGGTAAAGCAGGCTGGCATTTGAAGGAGCTGTGCACGTAGAATAGAAAAACCCTGAACGATGTTAATTATGTTTATAATTTGGAAAGGTATTTTAAAGTTATGGCTGAAAATATACATAAAAATAGTATGTTTAAATTTAAGTTATTATTTGTATTTTAAAACTGTTTTAATTATTTTGGTGGAGTTGAAATTGTTCATTTAAAAATTTAATTAAAATTTGCTTGGAAAAACTGTTTATTATCTGACTTATGTCAACGATACTTCAAAGAGTGTCTATAGGAGAATACTTTATGTATTAGTATATTAAATAGAGAATTTGAATAAACTAATTCAGCAATTTATTAAGAATAGAACAGAAATGTTTGAGGTCATTGTAACTATATTGCATGTGCTTGATTAATCAAAACTAAAATGTTTGTACCAGTGCCTAGTTAATAACAACTCAAATTATCATAAAAACATGTTATTTACATTGTTGATTTAGCCCAGCTCTTTATCTCATCCCAGGGTGCACTGCATAGGTGAGAATACTCAGTTAGTTAAAAAAAATTAAGATATCGATGTCATTTTAATTATTGATTTAACTGTGCTGTTTTTAATACCTGCTTAGTTTTTTTATGAACAGTATTTTTAAAGCGTGTGAGTTCATCCAATTAATTAAAAAGAAATAAACTGAAATTTAAATCGTCCTTGTCGATTTAAACTCATTATAAAATGAATGATTTGTCTTCATTTTGCTTTTTCTACTGTTTCATTGTCAACGTGTTAATGGCTTGAAACAATAAAAAACGGTCGTTAATAAGCAATCGTATTATCAACAAAATGAACCTCGCGCGATCATATTCTCAGATATTCTATGGTGAACTTCGCTTTTCGCCGATGTCGAAGAATTCGCTCGCAAATTCGTTGATAAGTCAGATTTATGACGCAGTCTCAATACGATGTGACGTTATTTGGGGCGTCAGGTATATTTTAAACCAATGAGAATATTAATAAAGTGTCGTAATCATAATCTCAACTGGAACGAAAAAAACCACCACTTTATGGTTAAAAACCATTGCGTATTATTGATCAAAAGCGAATATTAGAATTATTTTTAATGTTATTTTATATTTTATTTGAGATGTGTATTTTTTGAAAATGCGTGAAATTGTTTCTAGCATCTAGCCATGAAGCGTATGTGCAGTCAGTAAAGTGAAATACTCGAAATCATGATATACAAAATAGAAAATTATAGCTGTTTAAAGTTAAAAATTGAGCGACCGAGTGATATTCAAAGTTGGAGATTAAGCAAAAACACGTTATTCAAAATTGGCGATTCAGCGAAACTGCTACTTTCAAAGTTGGAGTGAAATCATGTTATTTAGATAGGCAAGAAAACTGCAGCGCTTGGCGCATTATGTTGTACAATTTCATATAAGCAACCTAATCGTTATAAGTAATGGTCAAGAGACCAATACAGACAGCTGAGCTGGTGCCATTTTACCACATCAATAAAGGAATTTCATATTTAACTGGTTATTTTTGTCGACTAAAACTGCTAAAATACATCCAATGTCCCTGCCAAGTACAAGTGGTGAGATTGTAACCCGAGTTAGTATCTTCTTGGTCATACCAGCAGAAAAGTATTAAACTAAATGAGACCCAAAATATATTGAAAAGAACATTGAACCAGGAGTTGGTATAAATTGCATTTCTTTCATCATTAGTAGTTGAACCGAACCCACACAGTTCAAAATGGCTCAGAAATACTACGAACATCCACACCCAAAGTGTGAATCGATCCCAAAAGATGTTGAATTAAAGATTAGAGAGTTAACAATTCAGATTGGCCTTTGAATCTTACATAATAGAAAGCATTCAGTCTTTGTTGCCACAGAAATAAGGCAATGAATTCGATGCTTGGAAAATATTTCAATGTTGAGTAAAGAAACAGTGAATACAACTCTAGAAATTGCGCTAAATTTACATTCAAAAATTCATTAAAATAACTATTGCTGGCCTAAATAAATAAAAGGTATTTTCTTTTTATTTATTAAATATTTTTCTTTCGGTATTTCTAAATCTAATTTTCATAGCACACTCAAATAAGTATTTCTTAAGAAACACTATTAAAATTTATTTCATAATGCCAAAGATTTTCATTTTAATTTGATAGCTTAAATTATCAATTACAATTCAGTGTACTCATTCAAACTTCTTAAATTGTCTTTTCTGAAAAATGACAGAAGTCTAAAAATCAGAAAATTTCCATCTTAAATTAGAATGTTTTGGATACACTGTTTAGAATTTCTATTGTAGAAAAATCACAGTGTTCAGTTAATTAAATTAATCTATTAAAAAAATAAAACATTGTTTAAACTTACAATAGTAGAAATACCGTGAACAATCTCACTTTATTTCTTTTAATAGCTATGCAAAATTTTTTAACATTTGTATTTCTACAGTAGAGGGTATTTTACAATTCTAATTTACGAATACTAGCAATTGATGTCGAACATAGTTTCATAGACACAATAATAATTTTAATTACTATTTACTAACTCGTTTCTTTTTTGGAAAATTTCGTTAGCGTTTATTTTTTAACATACGATATTTTTTGATTTTTTAAATAATTTTTTTGTTTTATGATTGAAAAATGTCGAGGCTCTAGATGACGTTTTCATTTAAGAATCTTAAATCTTTCGAAACGTGCATAGCTGCAGCTTTTACAATCTTACATTTTTTTTAAAACAATTTACTTGGAATTTTTCTAGCTTAATGTAATGCTCAGCTTTCAGCGCTTGTATGAGAGCATAATCCACTGATTCAAGTGCAAATAATATAATATAATTTTACAAATATTTAACAATATGCAACATGTGATCATAGCATATAGAAGACCCACTTTATAAAACTAACCTTGTATGTGCAATCAATATGTGCTTTGAAAAATGATATTTAAGTCATTTTAATATGCAGGCTTTATAAAAGAAATTATAGCTGAAGAAAGCCAAGGACATTTACCCGATTTGAATGAAGATAAGTTTCTCATCCATGAGTTAGGACTGCCTGAAATTTCAGGTCTTTGAAAGGATAATTCATATGTAATTTGTACAACAGAACTATGAGATGATTAGATTAAATAATTGAGAACATAATGAATGATAATTGAAAAAGAATTTTCAGTTTTACATAGTTTGCACAACAAGCAGTATAATGATTAACAAGATTAAAACACTTTTTTGAAAACAATAAAATGTTTTCCTGCATTATAAAACTGGAGAAATGAGTTTTTTAAAAACATACTTTTGAACTGGAAAGGATTAAGGTTACTTCGCTTGATTTTTCATTAATAAAATGAAACTAAGAAAAGATCTTAAGTATAACTTTTATTTAGAAAGTGTTTCTTATACATACATACATACATATACATATATATATATATATATATATATATATACATACATACATATTGTTACAAATTTATAAATAATTATTGTATATGTTTTAAAATATCTCAGAAAGATCGATTTAGACGTGTTATACGTTAAAAGCGGGTTTTCTAATGATTTGGCGACTTGGCGAGAAATAGATACTTTTGGAAACATCCATCACCTAAGCTCTAGGACCAATATTCAGCGAGATAGCCTAGAAGCTTCCAGAACCTTGGCGAAACTGGTAGATTTCTCCGCCAAATCAGGTATAAATACCGCAGCCCAACATAGTTAGGCAGGTTTTGTACAGACAGTCGGTGAGTGAAGACGATTAGTCGTGACTGCTAGTCTAGAGAAGCTGTTCTCTGCCTGAGGTATTTGAGACCTGCGATTGGAAGCTGTTACTTATTGTATCCGACGAATTGTAGCTGTATAATTGTGATTGTTACAGCTGGTATTTCTAGTGGAATATTTACGAATAAAAGTCCTCTGTTCATTGAGGGGTTGCTTTCTTCAACTCTCAATCCACACGAACTCCGAAGCTTGGTACAATACATATATATACATACATATATACATACACACATGCATACATACATACACACATGCATACATACATACACACATGCATACATACATACACACACACATACATATAAGAACTGTTTTACCAATCCCTACAAGTTCGTAAAAATGAGCGCCAGTTGTATTTTATGATAAGTCATACTCCACCGTGGTTAGACGCTGCTCCCACTTTTGAGTTTTAAAGACATTACAAGACATAATTGATATCAAAACTTAAAACTACACCACAGTATGAAAATAAAAGAAACTGGATACTTCAAAAAGTTCTGATTTTATTTACAATTAGCATAAGTCTTAAATGTTCAATGCACAATCGAAACTAACAAATGTACAATCATGATAATGACCACAATTTTTTTATTTTTACAAAACTAAATATTATTATGCAAATATATATATTTCATTAAGCAGTCTTTTGTGAACATCTCCTAAATAAAAGCAAGAACTGAGCAAATAATAAAAGTACTTGGTTTGAGCAAAAAACTCACAACTGGAATCACACAAAATCCCTTATCATAAAATATGAGATTCAAAGTTAAAATGCATTAAAATTTCATAATTCTCCAATAACACAAATATAATTCAAATACAGAAATTTAATTTACAAACATTTCTTGTAAAGGATAAAGGTCTTGCAATTAAAATATGTAACAATTTATAACAATAATATTTTTTTAAAAATTTATATCAATTGGAAAATTACTGAAATTGATAGAAACTAAATTTTTATTCATTAACTAGGAATAACTCAAAAGTAACAAATACAACATTCAATCATCAAAACCAGAATACTCTAAACATGAGATCTGTCAGCACTTAAAATTGCTCGATATGATTTTCTTTTAAAAAAAATGTTGCATCAGAAACTATTTTAGAAACCTATCTTAAAAATAAATAAAAAATTTATAAAAGTATATTTATTAATTCCTTAAATACAGCATAAGGTAAAACTAATAAATTTTTGAAATTAGTTTAAAGCCCACATATATGGTATTTTTTTTTATAAACAGCATTTTATGCAAAATGTAAATAAAGTTTCCTAAAAATTTGTAAGTTTAAAATAATATAGAAAATATTTATTTCTTATTTTGATAATATAAACTAATAACAATATATAGCGAATGAGAAAATATAACTTTAAATCACTACAATTTTTTTAAAAAAAAAGAAATAAAAAACTTTAATAACCATGATATAACTTCAAATAAAATATATTTTTTTAGTAACAATTAGAAAATTTTGCTACACATACAGCTATTTCCAGCTTTGCTTAAAATAAGTCACTTTATCTATAAAAGCAAACATTACACTTATGAAAGTTAAAAACCAGATTTCAATGCATGTACGCTTCCACATAGTCATACAATTCACATACGAGCACATAAAATACTCCCAAACATTTGTAAGTCAACAGGGTGAGTATAAGAGAGTCCTTTTTTTATACAAAGTTATCTTATCTCAAAGTCTATATATGTAAATATCACATTTCAAAAATAAAATTTTACAATACAGTGCTGCATAGTAAAGGCACATACTCTAAAAGCTGTACTTATTATTTTTTTTAATGTAAAGGAAGGGAGGAATAAATTAATGTATTATCAACACAAGAAATTCAGGTTTACAAATGTTAAAAAAAAATGTTGCATTAGAATTCTTAAATTATATAATAAAACATAAATTATTTTAATTTGTTAAATATATTTCAATTTTGCTAAATGAAGCAAAAATACGTCTAAAGTATAAAATTAATGAAAAATTGAAAAACAATTTTCGTCTTATCATAAAATTGGACTATTCAACACAGTGAATTAGATAAGAAATAACTTTACAAATTGAGAGATATTGCAATAGCTATTTCTAAACGTTAATACAATTTAAACAACAATTCTTCAATAATGGAATTTTGTGCTGACATGATATGGCATTTAAGGTGCACTTGTGTTAAAAGGGAATGTACCATATATTTTTTAAAATATCCATCCTTTAAGATCCTGAATTTAGACACTTCACATGTGAACAGAAGCAGCAGTATACCTAGCTTCACCACTTCGAAATCGCCATTGTGTAGGACGGTACTGAAAATAAAATTAAAACATATAAATAAAGAAAATGTCAACTTACTCAAGAGAAAATATAAAACTAATTGATAAGTTCATAAACATTCAAATTCTGTCATAACATAATCATCCAAATTAGTACAAACATGGAATGTGTGAATTCTTAATTATATTTCTAAAGCTAAAATATTTATATTAAATTTTATTCTCTTTAATACAATTAATTATTACTCACAAATAAACATTATTAAAGAGCTGCTGCTCTCATAATAATGAAAGCAAATATTTGGTCTTTTCTTACCCCTCCCCAAAGCCAAGAAAAAATCCCTTTCCCTTCAAAATAATACAAGATTTTCGTTTAGTACCTTCTCATTCTCAACATATCAATATAATAATCAAAATTAATTTCTAGGTAATTTTTTATTTAAAAATATAAGTCATTGACAATTTTCATAATATTGTAATTAAAATAGTAATTTTACAATTTATAATAAACAAAAAAACTCTAGATAAATTTAAATGAATGGGATTCCAAGGTATGAAAATTTTATAACAGATCAAGATTAATTTTGGAAAAAAGCTGAATTTCACAACGATAAAGAGGACTCATATTTCCTAATAGCTACATTTTCAATTTTGCTATCAGTGTATAAACAATGATTCAAGAACAAAATAAGGTTTTAGCAAGTTTAAGATCCAAGTGAGAATTTCAATAGAGAAAATAATATCACCATGCAGATATCTAATGATCTTTTGTATAAAATACTTTATTAAAAAATAAATGCAAAAATCTTTGCAAGAAAGAAAATCACTACAAAATACTTGAAAAAATGAAATTTTGAGTTGTCATTTTGTTAAAACATACCTATGCAAAAGGAGAGAAACATTTTTATAAGCATGGAAAAGCAGCTGATAGGTTACTAATAATTTATAAACCAGCTTTACATTTCTGAACACCTGAGATATACAACAAGAACTTGTAAAATAATTAAACATAAATAGCAAAGCTGTAAATGTTATTTTTTGAACACAAACCTTCAAATTTAATGCATAATATTTTATCAATGACTCAGAAAAGTGGTAAAAGAAAAATCAAGTACAACAAAAAAATTAAAAGAACTTTAAGTTATAATTAAAGGAAATAATAATAAAAAAAATAATAAGACATAAAGGAAACTGAAAACCAAAATTTTTGTTATTGAACCTTTAATTTGCATTCATTCCCACAGCTACAGTATAATTCTAATTGAAGCTTTAGTGGCTAACAGAAATGTATGTTTTTATTACAATAAAAAATCCTTACTCAAACTGAAAATGGTTAAAAATGAAATATATATAGTTAGTTTCTATATTGGAATTAAAAAATACTCAAAAATTAATTTTGGTAAAGACTTTACAGTTGACAATAAATAAAATAGATGTTGAACTGTTCAGGATGACTCTCCAGAAATCTGAACTCATTTAATGATGTGAATTGATTAACATAAAGAAAGACTTTCTTATTTTATTGCAACCTTAATGTTGTTCACATTATTGTTGCACGTGTTTGGAATGATATTGTAAAAAAGGAAATCTAGATCTTTTTGACATGCAAACATATTAAAGAAATCACCATAATCAAAGAAGGCACACAACATTTTCCAAATGACTTTTAAGTGAAGACGTGTTAAAACTAAGACAAAGAAAATCCCTCCTATTCTAAAATTCATTTCTAGAGACTTTGAATGTCGATTTAGACATAATTAGTAAGTAAGAAGTTTCAAATGATTGAAAGTATACTGAATGAGAAAGAGTTTTCAGATACAAAAACAAGACGAAAATTGCATAGTTCTGCTAAACAAGCAGATGAATGGCCACAACAAGATTGACATACTATTTGGAAAAAATAATGAACTGCATTCTTACCAATGTAAGAAATTATATTATAGTTTTGCAATTATTTTAAAAATGTAGTTTTGAAACAGAAAAAATTAAGAATATTTTGCCTGATATTCATCAATGAAATGAAAACAATAACTGTTTTTAAATATGAATTTTATTTTGCAAATGTTTCTTATATAATAGATATATAAATTTTACAAATATTACTTTATTTAAGATAGAAAAGTAGCTTGGTAAAAAAAAAGAATGGTTTTAAGATCATACACACTTATTTTTCTAAATAAAAAACTTTTCATTTTAAAAACTATTTTATTGATCCGTACAAGTTGGTAAAAACAAACAATACTGTATATAAGGCATATGAATAAAATTTTATTCCATGTTATCAGAAACAAAATTTAATAAATTAAAAAGAATTTTATTTCTCCTTTTTTGCACTTTCTTATCTCTCTTTTTTAGAGAATTTTTAAAACCTTTCTTTCTATCTATCAAGCATTTTGAAAGAATATAAGCAATTCTCAGAAGTCAAAAACATCTAAAAGAAGTAAAATGAACATCCAAAGGAAATGGATGTTTAAAGAGAAAACTTTTATTACCAGTTTATTTACATTAATTCGTATTAATAGGCATTAGCTTTAATTACAAAAAAGCAATTAACCTTTAAACAATAGAAAATCTTTGTTAAACAGCTTTAATATTTTTACTTTATTTGATTACTTATAATTCCAACTTTCAATCTAATACAAGAAGGTACATTTTGCAAAAGGAATTAGGTTAAAAAATGATTATCATGAAAGGTAAAAATGCTTTCTTATGCAGCAAAATTTCATTATTTAAAAAACATTCAACATTATCTCAATTCAACAAATAACTTTATCCCTCCTTTAAAAAAGAAAATTTAATCTTAAAAATTTGCTTTCAGTGACAACCAATCTGTTTTCAGAATATTGGGGGAGGTGGAGAGGAGAAAAAAACCATGAAAAACAAAGCATCCTAAAACAGTGAAACGTATAAAAAGTATTTATAAGAAATTGATATGAAAAAAATGAAACATTTGAATTTAAATAATTCTTAATCATTTGCACATCAATTATTTACATATTTATATGTCACAGCAAACATAGGATATTTATGTGCAATACAATAAGCCCGTTTGATGAACCTAACAGTTATGAATATTAAAAAGTACCCACGTATTTATTTTTACGCAGCATTTAATACATATAACTTTATTTATCTCTTATAAAATTCACAACAAAAGATTATTAATTGCAATAAAATTTTGTGAACAATTGTTTTTAAAATTACTCACTCTAATTAGAAGCTGTCCAGAAGAAGTATGTGGGTTACGATATGCATAGCCTACCCACACAAGGCCACCAAGAACAACAGCTAGTATTAATAATATAGCAACTACACTTCCAACTCCCACTGAAGATGATTCTTCAGCAACTAAAAGGATTAGTTATAAATATAAGAAACTAATTTAATAAATACAATAAATATATTTATATAATTTAATACTGTTTTTAATTTTTAAACAAAGATAACAAGACTTTAAAATATTAATTTAGAATACAGATTTAACTGATGAGCAGTAAAAAAAAAGATTTTCTACAAATACATACTTTAAAAATTTAGCCCAAGTTGTTTACACATAAGATAATAAATTATGAAGACTCTTCACACATTTGTTCAAGCATAAAGATAAAAAGCAGTTGAATATAATATAAGATGAAGTATACATATTTTCAGCAAAAATTGTATGCTATACCTCGAGCACTGGAAGAAGCTCCATTATCATCGGTGTGACCTGGTTTATAAGGCATACGTGGATAAGCAGTTGTTTCAAAATGAATATCAGGTTTTGATGTTTGAGGGGAAAAAGTATAAGGGTTGAACGGAGAATCTACAAAAACCATGCAAACATAATAAAATATACTACAAAATAATAAAAATTTAGCTTTTATCATGCTTAATACACATGCCAAAATTGGTACTGGGCACACAAGAAAACAATTACAAAACATTAAGTGAAAATGAAGAACTTGCAAAAGTTAAACATATCTAAAAAAATCATTTCATTTCTTATAATTAATCACCACTTTCAATATAATTTCAAAACAAGTTACTAAATACTTTCCAAAAAAGCTTAAATTAATACCAAGTTCTTATTTGTCACACTTAATGTTCCGTATTTGGCATCACACCAAAATTTCAACAGAACCTATAAAAGGCAAAACTTCTATTATTTAAAAATCGATTATTTTAAAACATAAATGATCATGGTAATATTACACCCATAACCTATAGAATTATAGTAGTAAAATATGAAAAACTAGTAGTAATTTATTTACTTTTAAGCCCTATGCATACAAATAATCATCAAACTTAAAAAAGCAAATCTTACAAGGCATAGTAACATACTAAACATATATTAAGTATAATTTGAGTCATCACAAATGCTTTACAATGTCCTTAAGCCATTGTAAGATATTTATAGTGGAGTGTATCCCACTATCATAACAGAGGAAACCTAGAAAACACTTAAAACATCCATTCTCACATGTGTGTAAGGATGAAGTCATTGTCAATTTGTCATGGTAGCTAACTTCAGTTACTAATTGAGAATAATTACGCAATCTCATTAATTTCCTTTGCTTATCGTATTACAATAACTTTATACACACAAAAATTTATTTTATCAGGTCATCCAACACAAGATGGACTTTGAACTAGTATAAACATTCACACCAAAAATGAAAGTTAAAATCAGGAACTGGTGAACAAAAGGCCATAGCATTTAGACACCATTTTGATGAATCTCATGCTGTAAATAGTTTTGCATATAATGAAATACAATATATATATTGTGTTATGTTTAATATAATAAATAATAATTAAGGTAAATCATAATTAAGGAATAATTAATTAAAAAATGTTTCATATAAAACTGTTTGAATCAACAATTATAAATGGCATCAAGCACTAATGAACAGAGTTTATGTAAACATGAAACACTGAATTCCTACTTTTTATTGGCAGATGATTTTCATATTGAACACAGTTAATCATATTGTAGAAATGCTTAAAAAAGAGTAGATTGAAATAATTTTGAAAAAAGATATGTTCCCATAACTTAAAATCTGACACACCCAACAATTTCAATAAATCAACAATAAGATATTTTTCCTCAGTTTAAAACTTTAATTCTAAGAAAGTAATAATGACAACATAAAAATCTCAAATGCTTGCTTATTTCATAATGAAATGGGTGTGTTTATATACATATATACAACAAACGTACAATTAAATAAGCAGTTTTAATAATGTTCTATCAAGTGTATAATAATCTAATAATACTTCTATGACATTTTAAATAGGAACTTTATGATGAAATTTGTAATAAGAACATTGCTTTGTTTAGAGGGTTGACTGGACATAACTGCTTACAGAGCCATCTCTATGGCATTAGAGAGATGGCTTTACCAAACATGTTTTGTGTGACTCTCAACAACCAATGAAATTTGAGCATTTAAAATTTGTACTGTGCTTTCTCAGTATGAGGATATTGTCAGGAAGTATTGGAGGGTCTGTGAATTAAAGGCTTAGATGCTGATGTTCGGCATTTGTAAAATAAATGAACGTTTGTAAAACATATTATAAATGTCTACCTGTCAAAGTTTGGACATATGGGTTAGTATCAGGTGAAGGCAGCGAACTGCAGTTGACAGTACCTTTCTGAAATAAAAATTCAAAAAATATATATATTTAAAAATTTGTAATTGAAACACTTGTACAGCTCAACATCAATATGAAAATAAATATACTAACAAAATTTAGTTTTATGAGAATCTGTAATTTTGATTTAAGAGAAAAAAAATTGGCATCTAAATAATAAAATAGCTATATACCATAAGAAGACTCTTTTGATTTGTTTGTCCTTTATGCTCATTTTATGCATGAATTGAATGCATACTAATTGAATATGATTGAGGTTTACAGTGGATATTATACAATAAACATCCATGTCTATAGTTGGAATCAAATATACAAACTGTTGAACCATACACTAGTGCTAACAATTTGGTCAACAGCTCAGGAATTCAATATGGTAAAAACCTAGTATGTTACATTATATTTTAATTAATATAGGCACATAAATAAATTATAGAATTTTGCATCAACAAATATACCTAGATTCCTTTATATTGATAAATGATAGAAAGGATTGCAAAACTAATTTTATGACTTTAATCTAGATTTTCAAAAAATTTTAGCAGTTAATTTAAATATTCTAAGTTCTATTACATTATGTATAAAGTATAATTATCAGCACATTTTGATTAACTTTTTATTATTATCTTTTTTAACAAATATTTTAAAATACAAAAATTTTTTGTTTGCTACAAACATTAGATTAATATATTTCTAAAATCATGGATAATTTATTTAAAATATCAAAATTATAATTGAAGATTGAAAATATTTTTGTCCTAAAACAGCAAAGACAATATTTAAATACTTGCTAACTAGAATACAATGTATTTTATAGTAATTTGCCATAAAAATGTTTCTCTAACAATTACTAAAATCAAATTTGATAATTGGATGATATTTAATCACCAATAATTTGTAAGAAAACAATCGTATAAATATTCTATGAACTTGCATAGGAAATTTGAGGAATTGTCATCAAATGTCAAAAATACTTCATTATAAAGATTATTTAGAAGTATTCATGATTATTAAATATTCTAGCAAATATATAAAAGAAATATTTCTGATAAAGCAAACTTAGTACATACTTAGCAGTGCAGATGATCCCTGGATTGTACCTTTAGGTGTATTAAATTAAATTATTTATAAAAGGGATATTTACTCAATTTTCTATTAGTGTTTAGAACTGTAGATCCAAAACTTCAAAAATGATATCAGAAGAAAAAAAACTTCATAATACGCAAAGTAATTTTCTTCCTTAACAAAATAATTTCACTGCTTAGCAATTCTTTTTATAAAAATCTAAATATTTAAACTACAAAACTTATGACAAAAAGCTAGCATTGATTAATATATATAGACTTCCAAAATTTAAGGCGTTAGATTTTCTATGCATTATTAGGACAAAGTTTCAAATTTGAAATTAAATTATTAATTTTACATATAACCAACATCATTTTCTTAAGTACACTTTAAGAAGTACATTAAGATGAAACAACACAAATATAATAATGTTGTCTGATATTTATTGCTACTATTTCTTCAACAAGCAAAAGAACTGTATTCAAAAGGTATAATGCGTCAATAGTAAATACTTTACTAACGGAAATCAATAAATTATTAATTCAGAGAAACTAGTTCACACACATTTGCATAATGTGGAAAAAGAAAAATAAATATCATTTTTTAATTTGTTCACATCTATAATTATAATAATTGAATAGTATCTTTCCTTTGCAATCTTATTTTTACAAAATACAAACCTCATCACATTTAGACTGAAGCCAATCTTGACGCAATCTGTCAAGACCATCAGAACATCTTTTAGCAGCTTCACACCAGATACAATCCAAACCAACGTCAGCAGTCATGCAAGATTTACAATCCTGATAACTCATGCAAGCTACAATATAGGACATTCACATAAAGTAAATGATTTGTATGCAACTAACAAGACAACAAAAACAAATTTACAATACATTAATATCTAAAATAGGCAAACACATGTAATTCAAACATGCAAAAACATATAAAGCATACATTATAATACAATAATAAATGAAGTTTTTAACAAATTTGCACAAACTAGAATGTAACTAAAATGATGATATATAAACAATTACAATTACTTAGCAACAAAGCTATCCAATTATTTACAAATATAGAAGAAAATGAAATCTGTAAAATATGAAAAAAGGGGAAAAACAAATGAAATTGATTTTCTTGGGGGAGGGAATGGAAAATATGACATGTTATTGACATTTTGGAAATAAAATGTCCTATCAGTTCTATTGCAAAACTTTTCATAATAATAATAAGCAGTTTCAAAGCTTTTAATTACTTTCTTTACATACAATCTTCTAGAATCTTACATCACATAGCTATTATAAGAGTTAGATGAGTAAAAGCAGTTTTCAAGATTAGTAACAAAACAAAATCCTGTGATAAAAAGGGGAAAGTTTTCATGAGGAAAGATGGACATATGTTGCCACTTACATAATCATTGCACAAAATTTTAAAAAAGCTAATATTTTGAAATATTTAATATAAAGAAATATTTTGCAGAATACAAACTAAATAGTTATTGTAGTCTGTTATTATTAAACCTCCTCTGTTTACTATGTAAACTGATAACTATATCTACTATGTGAACCTTATTCTTTGCCCCAAGAGCATAAGTTTCTTTCCCTATATCTTCATATCTCAGTAAAACTTTTCTATCTTCAAAGTGGATTTGACAAGCCATTATTAGCATTTAAATAATATAAAGTGTGTATGCGATAAAGAGAATATTTACTGAACCCAATAACTTTTTATCAGTTTAAATTAAGATTTCCTATTGTGCACAGTTACATCCAAAACATTAACAGAAATTTTAAAAGAATCTACATCAAATGATTATTTCATTCAAGAATTGTTTGTAAAATTATGGATCTGAAGCAAGATCACTGTGGTAATTAAGAATCTTTCCAATGTTCCAGGAAGTAAGTAGTATAAATTGAAGCTAATATATTGAGCCAAAAATATGGTAAGAGATTACTAACAAGAGATTTGCTTTGTTAGTAATCTCTTATCACATTTTCCACTAAGCTTTAATTATTACTCGTCTGACTAGAAATATGGCAAAAAAAGGATTCTCATGTATTAAGGGAAAATTAATCGTTAAACAAAAATTAAAATCTTGAATTCAAATACTTTTCTTTTAAACAAAAGGGTAAATTTTTTACAATGGCCCTTTTTAAACAGAAATTAATCTGGCAAATCATTATCAGGATGAGAAATTGATATTTTGTGATATTTACATCAATTTATCATAAAGATATACAAAAATGATTGAGATTGATACAATGTAAGCTTTCTTACAATTCCAAGAAATTTATATTAATTATATGATGGTCCACAGCTGGAGCAATTAACTATAATTTCTTAACTAATGGCTCAAAAATTAATTTAGAATGATAATGAAATGAATTACCACAGCTTTAAAAAAATTATGGTAAAACTAATAAGATGTTTGTTTACAAAATAATGTTCTCAATATATAACACAGACAATATATAAAGTGAGGAAAAAAGAAAGAAAGAAAAACAAAGAAGCAGCTTTATACCTCCTGTTTCTCTAACAGATTTTACTTAATCAAACTTTGAAATCATTTTCTGTCATACAAACAATTTACTCAAGATAGGGAAGTTTTCCAATTTTTATTCATCGGCATTCCAATCCCAAGATTTTACAACATACTAGGACAACAGTCTGATCAGATAAAACAATGGAGAAAGATGATACATTCATTTTCCAAACCAATTTTTTTTTGTACCATTAAAATAATGATTAACATAAACTTCCAGCAGTTTAATCTTATCCAATATTTTGCACATCAAAAATCAAATTGTAAAATAAATTATTAGAATTTATGCTAAATGAAACTAGGTGAGTTAAAAACTCCATAATTAAAAGTTAATTGCATGGAATACTTGAGGAAGAAACTTACTTGTTAAGGCAGTAAAATATATTGCTGTGTTGTTTCCAATTTCTTCTTTCTTCATATCAATTCGATGATATTCATAAATAGTTTTCCTTCTGATAACTGATAAAAAGACAACATTTACAAAATTTAAAAACATAAAATTTTCAATTTCAATAAATGTCATCATTTAAATAAATTAATAAGAAAATTGCAGATTTCTTCATTAAACGTACATACTATAATATTTAAAAAGTCATGGATAAATACAAAATGATTACAATGATCATTGTAACTTTTACAGATCTTGAAACAAATGACTCATCATTGATTCCTTTTATGCAAATAATAAATATTTTGCATGTTTAAAAAGTTATAAGAATCATTTAGTTTAGTCAGATTCAAAAAGTTAGGATTATGCTTTGCCAAATTTCTAATGACAAACTTTTTTAATATAGATTTATTTATTGATGAATACTAAATTCTGTTTAAGTAATTTTTATAAAGAAAATTTAATAAATTCTACTAATAAGAAAAATTAAAGTATTTGTCTTTGAAACAAATGATTTTGTCTCATTACTAATCTATCAATATTTAATAGAATAAAATAAGTTAAACAAAAGTATATTCAATAACTATATTACAATAATTTTAAATAAACTTGATTCTTTTGAAACTCTAAATTATTTCAAAATCACTTATGTTAAAAAAGAAAGTTGAGAAATTATGAATATGTCATGTTCTTGTGGTAATAAAATAGTTCATTCCTTAACTTTTCTTTCATTATTAATAAACAATCATAAATAAACAGTCTATTGATAATATAAGTTAAATTTATACTATCATTTGTGAGAATATATTTATAAATTTCAATATATCAGAAGTAAATAATACATATCAATACTTATTCTCGCATTTTATCACATTTGTATAAAGCAAATATTTATCATAATTTTAATATTGCATTTAGTTTATTTATTACTTTATAGTTACGTTTTGCACAAAAATGCAATTTCAACTCGTCCCTACAGTTAAAACTGGATTTCAAACTACTATACGTAATCATGCCTGAACATGAAAACTATTAAATGCTTAATTTTAATACAAAATTGTACAATTGAACTAATTATTTTAAAAATACAGCACATTTTGTCAGGTTATTTTGATTAAGAAATATAATCTAGAATATTTCTATAGTTTTTGAGTAAATTTATAGAAAAAATATTTACTTTCTATAAATTTACTCAAAAACTATAGAAAGTAAGCAAATGAAAATTACTTAATACTTTGAAGAAGATTTTTTAAAAAAATGATATGCACTATGTAAGTAAGAAATTGAGTCATGTGAAATATAAAAAATAAATTTTAAGCAGGATAATTTATTGATGTTAACAAAATAGAAAACATTTAGTACCAAATATTAAGATTTTAATGTGTACAAAATTAAATATCTGTGCATATTTGAAAACTTTTATGTCATTTGCAAAACTACAAACTAGCTATATGCAAAATTTAAGAATATTTCAAGTTTCTTTATACCACATAAGTCTTTTCAATGTATATGAAACTATTGATTTGAAAAAAATAATGTTATTTTTTATTGTTAATTTTAAAGAACAGTTTTTCTTTAATATCACTGCATTCCACTAAAGCAAAGCTGTCAAAACAAGCTTCTTTCAACAGACTAGATCAGGCATTACGGTTCCACACAGGTTAATTTTAATGTTATAAGATATGCTTCTGCAAAACTCCATCTTTTGTGAGATCTTTTCTATATCTCATACTTTCTATTTTTGCAAAAGTCACTATGTTTCTAACAGGGGCCAAGTTGTCACATTAAAAAATATGCCCAAACCATTTGATGCCATAACATTTAATGACTCTGACAATATTAAGTTGATATTTTCTACAAGCAAAGAGTAGAGAATTCAAATAAAAGAATAAATGTACATAAAAAGTTAAGTTTAAGGATAACTCAATAAAATTAAGCTTAGTGAATTAATTATTATTAAATACTTTTAAATGCCAAACTTTTTTAATGTAGACAAGTTTCAACAGATGTTGCAAAATGTGTTTGTTCTCATCACAAAGGAACAATGCAGTTCAAAAATTTAAAATCTCTCTGTAATTTTTACATAATATATATTTACATATTTTAATTTCTATGCAATTTCCATCCAAAATATTTAAATAAAATTAATTTTTACCTTAGTTTAAGGAGAAATAATTTAAACACTTTATAAACATTCATCGAATTAAAAATTTAATATAGTGAGTAAATTTTATAGAATAATAAGTTGCAATAAATTGGTAAATACTATAAATATTTTTTGAACACAAACTATTGAGTTTATGTTAAAATAAAAAAAAATCTGTAATCGAAATAATCTTAGTAAACTTTACATGTATATCAGCAATAATAAATGTCATAGTCTAAAAATTTACACAAAAAATTAGCAAATTTATTCAAAACTAAATTGTAAAGACGTCTTTAGCTTGCAGCAAAATGTTGCCCCATACAATTAAATGAATGATCACAGTTTTATTATTATTATACACCAGTTTCGTATGATGTATACAATATTTATATTTAGGTGGCATTTTCCCAAAATGAAGCAAACATTTAAAATATGCAGCTGTTTAAGGGATAAACATAATCAATAGTACCTATTGATTATGTTTTTGAACTGCATTGTTCCTTTGTGAGAACAAACACATTTTGCAACATGTGTTGAAACTCGTCTACATTCAAAAAATTTGATTTATAGATAAATATTAATATCATGACAAATTTTAGATGACATTCAACATTTGGCAATAAATATTCTTAAGAATTAGAAAAATTCATCAAATCTTACAATATATTATTCTATCAATGACATATGCATCTGATAACCCAACTTTAACTGGATGAGCTTCATCACCAATCTCAGTCACAGAGACAGGAATCTAAAAACAAAAAATTAAATAAAATAAACAGTGAATCTGATAAAGTTTATAATGATTTAATTTTAATAGCCAGCAGTTGCATTTTATGGTAAATACTTGTGAAAATAACATGTGTTTTCTATACAGACTATTACATATTTCTGAGCTAATTAACACCATTTTTTTAAACTTTGAATTACTAAGCAACTTTTAAACTCATTTTTTTTCTCTTTCATATATATTAGTATATATATCATAGGTAAATCATAAAATACATATAATACAGATGTACATAAAATGAGAAATATTTGTTGTAGTAAAGTAAAATAGGTACAAAATTCACTATTTGCAAAATTAAGATAACTATTCTAGTCAAAAGAAATATTATAAATATATCATCATAAATCCACACACTTCATTTCACTAAACTTTTAAAACTTTGTCATAGTTACAATATGATTATAAAATACAATTATCTTAATTTGATTTAATAATTTATTTAAAATTTATTTATATGAAGTAAAAGAACTTATTTTAATTCATATAAATAAGATTATAAAATAATACATAATAAGAGAAATAATAAAATAATAAGAGAGAAAAATGTGCATGTGCATCAGAAGTCAAAACCATGAACATTTTTTAACGATTTCATCTTTTCATTTTTATAATCCCAAGTGAAAATTGAAAGCCATTACAAATACAAGTATTCATACATTTTTAATGAAGATATTAAATACCAAGTAGAAAATAAAATGCATTTTATTATCAATATTAGGAAAATATTTAGCATAAAAATTCAGTGCAGAGAAATAAAAGTATAGTATTCAATAAGGGATCAACTAAAATAGTTAAAATTATTTTCATTATGAGAATAATAAACAACACAATGTCTTCCACAGTAGTTAAATAAATATACTTCTTGAAATTGGGATACATTGTAACATAGTTTTGGTTTGAAGTTGCTACTATTACAATTCTTTAAAGTCAGTGTTAAAGAAAAATAGGGTTTTCTATTATTCTGTAATTCCTTTTTGCTGAAGAAAGCAAATATTCTCATCCAAGGAGAGATGAGAAGATCCATTGAAAAAAAAAAAGTTGAGCACTGCAGTTAAAAATTTAACACTTAAATTAATGGCCATATGAAATGTAAGTCAATTGTGAAATGTGATTATCATAAATCAATAAACAGAAGGCGATTTATAAAAATTAATATAACATTTTAATTGAAGCTCAACTGCCTCTCTCAGTAAGACTTTTCTATCAACACTTTATTAAAGATTCAAATCAAAACATCTTTTACATCAATTAAGTTAGCTTTTTTTAATATTAAACACAAGACTCTGAATTCAACATTATAAACAATAATGGAAGGGTAATTAATCAGCATTCCCAGTCAGATCACAAATAACAGGGAGTCTTTCAAAAATTGCCAAAATTTTTGTGCAATAAATTGTATTTAGATATCTTTTTTTTTCTTGAAGGGGATAATGAATATACTAAAACATGTATAAAAAAACGGCAATTAACAAATTCTGAGTAATTTAAATTTTACTATAAAAAGTATTATATTCATAACAATTGCTCACAATATTTTTGAACATACAGTGTAGAGATCGAGTAACATTTTAAGGAGCAATGAAATCTTTAAGTTTATAAATTTGTGAACTAAGTTAGTAAAAAAACAAAGTTGGTATTCTTGCCAACTTTCAGTGTGTAACAGCAATAAAACTTTTGTAAAAACACAATTCATAATAAAAAAAAAAGATAATATTAAAAATAATCATAAATTAAAGCAATTACTAATGTTATCATTACAAGTTCTTAGGCAAGTCTTCATTCCAAAAATATAGATATTTATAAATTTATAGCAATCTCTACTGGTGAGAAAAAAATTTGATTAATCAAAAATATAAAATATTATTTGCTCTTTTAAAAGAAAAAAATTTAAATAAAAATTTTAATTTTTTTTTCAACCCCAAAAATTTTATCTATTTTAATCCACTCAAATTTGAGGCATATATAATTAAGTTACTGTATTGTAATCAGGTCTTCAGAATCTTAAAGAAATTTTACTTATCTTGTTTACAGAAAACTTTCATTTCCTTATAGAAAAGCCAATATTTTCTTTTTTAATTTATAACAATGAAAGATTATTTGCAAATATTTCAAAGCAGATATTTCCTTTATTTCACAGACATTTTTTCATAGTCAAAGCAGCAAATAGAAAATATTGTATTTGTAAATCAAAATATTTACTTAAAATACATATCAATATAAATAATCGCTTTTCCCTTCAGAATTTGATTACTTTGTCATAAACCTTTATGGGGGGATTATTTATTGATGCAATAAAGTGAGTTTAAATCATTTTTGAGCCCAAAAGAACTTTATAACTTTTATCCTAAAACATTCAAATCAGAATCAGAATAAAAAGTTTGAAAAAATGTTTTTCTTTTACTAAATAAAAATCCTTAACTTATTTATTGCTAAATTTCAAAGCTGAATAAATTTTCAGATACAAAATGCCTACAGGAATTTGAATTAAAATTTTCTGGCTGATTATGTTTTAAATAGAAAATAAACAAAGAATTTATTATTCTATAGAAATTTACTTTCTAAAGTGTTCCTTGAAGTGGATAACAACACTTAGAAGAAACTGAAACATTTAAGGTTAAAGTCATATAAGGATTTCATTACAAGATTTTCACAGCATTTTTAGAGAATTAATAGCTCTACATTGTAACTTTTATTCTAAATAACATTCTTAAGTACCACTGTTACAAAAGAGCTTCACAGAGCTGTAAAATGTAGCTGTTGACACTGGCATCAAAATTTAGGTGTGAGGAATTATAGACATATATATTTAAAACTTTCTCTTTCTCTCTCTCACACACACACCTTAAATGCATTTTTATTAGAATTATAATAAATCATTACTTATACTAATAAAAACAAAATTTTAAAATAGTCAACATCCGAATGATAATTTGTTCAATGATTTTACATCATAACAACTTCACTTAAGAAAAGTGATTAGTACTCATTTTTTTTTGTAATCAGAAATTGAGAAAACACTTAACACAGGAACTTTCAAAGATTCATTTCTACAATTTGAAAAGATACAGTAAACTAAATACTTTATTGCTTTATAATTTGAATTTAAATACTTTGTTTCATTAACTGATCACACATAACTATTATTCTTCATATAATAACTAAGCAAAACTAAAAAGATTATAACTAAAAAGATGACTATTCGACAAATCTAGTATAGCTGAAAATAGCAAAATTAATTTTTAGTAAATAGACTCTGAAGTCTCCTTTTCAAGGCAGACTTACTTAAATTTATTGGTATGTGTCTAACATACTGTCACAAAGAAGCAAATATTATAAGTCAATATTATACATCAGTTAAGAAAATATTTGATAAAGAAAACTGAAAAATTATTAATACAAACCTATTTACCAATTTTACACATAATGCATAAAAAGTTAGCAAATATGAGCTTGGTTTTTCATAATATTCAATGAATTCAATATATATAATTACTTAATATCAAGTTATACTGCATTTTAGTTGGCATAAACATCATATGTATGCATCCTAATTGTTAGAAAAGGTAGACTAAGTTCACACATTAAATTTTGAAATGCTTTTAAAAGAATATATTCCATTAAAACAAAGAGGGTTCCTTTTATAAGAAATATGTTATTGTATAAAAATAAATTATCCATACACTTTTAAAAGAAAGTTCATAACAATAAAAAAGTTCTAACTTACAATTTTATACACAAAAACGATGTTTCCATTTTTTAATAATGTTGTTTGAAATGTAAAATTTCCACCTAAAACAGAAAAAGTTATGAATAAATAATTTATAAAATAAATTATAATCAGATTTTAATTTCTAACACCTTGAATGCAATTTAAATCATTTATATTGTTCCATTCAATTATATATTAAATTGAAACATGAAAGTAAAGCTATGAAATGAAGAAAAATATCATGCAAAATTAAAGACAAAGAATCTTAAATTGAAATAAAATGCTAAAATTTCTCCATTTTATCCCATTTGTTTTTAAGCTGTTAATGATATTTTTAAATAAGGAAGAACAAAACAATTTAATGTAATTTTTAATTAAAAAGTCAATGATCTACCTTTCTTTTCATCTTGCAAAGCTACCTCGTGCCATTCAATAACAAATGCAGTACCTAAGTTTAGAGAAAAATTTTATTTGTATAAATATGTTCACTCTTGTACAAATTTCTTATGTACACTTTGAGCCACATAACTAATTATAAAAATGCAAAAAGCCTAGGAAAAAAATTCAATTTTACCATTATCAAAGTACCGAACAGTTGACTCATCACTTAGACTTGTATCAAAATTAGCCATTAATGGTGCTATATATTGTGTTGCAGCCAGCCAACTGTGCATATAATCTCCCATATACACAAAACCTAAAAGCATATGAATAAAATATTTTTTGAATGTGATAAGTCTAATTTTACAAAGAAATTTTTGTTAAGTTATAAAGCAATTATAAAATTAAAAAGCATTGAAAAGTATGCTTAATTGCAATATTAGTACAACAAATTTATATCGAAAAATGAAGAAAAAATTTACAAATTATTAAAATTATATATATTGAAAACTTACTTTAAGATGGCTTACTATTTTGAACTATATCAATTTAAAGTAGCTTTAAAAAAATACTTCACATTAGGAGAATCGTTCAGTTTATAAATAACTAAAGAGAGAGAGAGAAAAAAGGAATTGTTTCTTACCCCCTGTAGCTATAGTAATATTTCTCAATGGATGGCCATAAAAAGGAAAATCAAAGGACAAAGTTACCGTCTAGATATTAATAAAAATATAATCGTTTTAATGCCATAAAATACATGAAATACAGCTTCAGTCTCATATAAATTTGAGAGTGAGCTTTAAAAGTTACTAAAAAATTAACTTACAGCTGCCTTTCTATGCGCATCAGATAACATTCGATGAACTACAACTCTATCTTGAGGTAAAGAGTCAAAGTCAACCCAAAAAGACATTGATTTTTCCTCTTCTAAGAATAAAGTTGAATTATAATACACATGATGATCAACCTGAAAGGAAATTATATTTATGTTAACATTTAAAAATTGCATTACTTAAAATATAAACTGCCAAGTATTCCTTATTTAATATGATAAATGTTAAAAGAGAAACTTAGTAAAGATTAATATACAAAACCAAATGTAAATCTTTATTTGCCTAAAAGATATTTCACTCATACAATTGTTTCTATATTCTGCCAATAAAGGAAATGTTAAGAAGAGATAAAGTATCAGTTTTCGAATTTAATATGTTTTCTTTAAGAGGACAGAAAGGAACATTTCAAGAATGAACCAGTAAGCATGAAGCTGTTTAACTATTTCAGTATTAAAAGTAACACAATATTAACAGCATTAATATCTTTTATACAGCATTTTACAAGAAAAAGGTCGTACTTCAAATGATAGAGCTATCTGAAAAATTCTTAGGTAATAAGGGGAAATTATTCATTTAGATGTAACAAAATGATAAACACATTTATTTATAATCTGAAACATAAAAAAACTTAAAGATAAAAAAAAAATAAATAAATAAATAAAACAATTTTAAATTTTTAAAGAAATATCTTATTTTAACATGAAAATTTTTAGGAATGATATATTATTAATTGATAAATAAATATGACTGACTGTATTCAAATTAGCTAATCAATGAAACAAGAACAAAAATCTTATGAAGAAATAATTGAAATGCTAGTCATTTACTACTGAAAAAATTCAAAGTTTAAATTCACATAATTAATCTAATTGTACTTACAGTTGTGTTTGTAATGTTTGATGGTTTGGTTGGAAGAATATCTTGTATTGTAGAAAATGGTGTAGTTACAGAAGAAATAGTAGAAGTTCCTGAGCTTCCAGTAATATTTGATGATTCTGTAGTGGAATTGGCTGCAACTGTTGTGTTTGATAAAGATGAATCTGGAAGTTTGCTCAAGGAAACATTTTTCTGGTCTTCAACAGATAATGAATTAACTGTAGTTGTTTCAGTGTCAGTAGTGTTTGAGGTAGTTGTGTTTTCAAGTTTAGATTTTGCATCATATTCCAATGTTTTGAGTTGGACATTACTTTCTGTTGCTAATTTGGTTGATAGTTTTTTCTCTGAAGTGGAAAAGGCTTTTTTAATTGGGGGACTAGTAATTGATCTTTTATATACATGATATGCAGTCCTTGATGCTTCATCATTTGTTAGAAAACTACCATCATATGACTGCAAACTTAGAACATTTATGGAGGGAATGAATTTCGTTCTTCCTATAAAGAAAACATTAGGTTATAATAAACAATATAAAGAGAATTGAATTTATGTATATAGTCTTTATTAAATTTTTTTTTTCAAAAGTAAAGCATTATTTTTTTTAATACACATACACAATGCAGTAGAAATTTAGCAAAAATAAAACTTGAGAAAATAAAAGAGTTTTTGTGTAAAACATTCAAACAAATTAAAGAAAATAAAATACTTATGTGATATAGAGAACTAATAACACCAAGAAAAACACATAGCACAAAATTATATAGATAAGTTTTGTTTTTATCATATTAATCATTACTCAAGTTAAATATTCACTTACTTAAAATTTAAAACTATAACTATTCAATATAAGATTTTTTGGCACTTGAATTTTAAGCCTTGATTTACAAAATGTCTGAGTTTCAATCAGATTTTGATGGAAAGCTTTTCTTTGTTTATAAAAAAGTAAATATTAAAATAAATTTACCCAACACTTTAATTTAAATTCAATATTTCCATTGTATTATTCTCTATTTTAATATTATTTCATAATAAAATTTTTCTTTTAAACATTTTTCACTAATATTAACAAGTTTTTCGCACAAATTTTAAACTATGTTGTTTAGATGTGCATAATTTAAAAGTAAAATTATATTTATCTCTAAAAAAAGCTATTTAATCAATCTCATTAGCTAACCATTGATTCTAAATTTAGCATTCCAAATCAGAAATACATAAAAATAATATCTATTATTTTATTCCTTAATTTAAGTACAAAAAGATGCAAAACTAATATTGAGATAATTTAAAAGTATACAAATTTCCAGAACAAAATAACATAAGATTACAAAATAAAATTAAATGCTTTACTTATTAATATCCCTAATTAAAAGATCAAACTTTCATTTAAAACCTATTATAAATGTACGTTTTAATAACAATATTTCAATTATGTTCCACTTTCATAAATGAAATACAATTACAGCAAAATATAATCCCAAGAAAAATGATAAATGTTAAAATAATTTAAAATTTTGAAGTCATAATGTTTATAAAGAATTTTTTATTTTAAATGAAGAATTATATTTGATTACCTATTTAAGTAGGTTAGAATGTTAACAAGTGCAAAACTAAATTTAAAATCAATTGAAATGGGGGTTACAAATATCAAGAATTATTTTTATTGATTCATAGTTGATTCATCAATATATTTAATTCAGATTTATCAGTTTAGTATCCTTTGTTTTAATAATGACCAGTCACACATACACAAAAGTGTGTGTGAGTGTATGCATATATATATATATACACACACACACACTCAAGACCTTAATTGAGTTATAATAAACTAAATCATTTAAAAACAATTATTTATGATTTAATAGAAATCAGAAGAGTTTACATTTACGCATATATATCTTTTATAATTTTGAAAATGCTATGGATTAAAATAAATTTAATAAAATTATTTTTACTTGTAATAAAGCAAAGTTATTAATAAATAAAAAACAATTTGGAAACTAAAACTTTCAGTAATTTAAAAACTTTATCTATTATTATCTGTCATTAAGCAATTATTTTAAAATTAAGAAACCTACAAAACATTCTTGTTACCTAACAGACAAAATAACTTCTGAAAAATTTTTTTTATAGTACAATGTAAATAAATCTGAAATCATCAATATACAACAAAATTAACATTTTAAAAATTAAAGATGCTTATTTTTTGATAAATATTAATTTTTATAAGATAATAATCTTTAATTTCAAACACTTAAACATTTTTTTTAATTTTTCAAAATTAAGTATGTTATTAAGGAATTGATTAAATACTGCTTTTTAATGTGCTTACAATAGTAATTCACTTTCCAGGTAAATTTTTTTGCAAAAATTAAATAAAAATCTAATAGATGCAATAAAAATTTAAATTATCTAAGCATTTGCTTAAAGAAAAATAAGATTTTAGGATTATTTTCTATATAAAATTGCTCTATGTACTTACTATTTTCTTAACAATTTCAATATGAAATAAAAGGTTAAAAAAAAAAGTTTTTTTTTTTTTTTAAAAATTTATTATAATTTTTCTGCAAAAACTAATTTTAAGCAAAAATTGCAAATTTATTATTTTCATTCACTATAAAAAAAATGTGTTTTAGTGCATGTCAGTTACATTAACTCAACCATATCAAAAAAAAATACTTGAATTCTTATTAAAGACTTTTCCTTTTTAATGAAATGATATTTGAAAATAAACGTCAACAGACTGAATCACATATTTATATTGCAAGTTCTTTGATTCCTTACAAATTATTAAACAGCTTTGTAATGCAATATTTCTTATTAATTCTATACCTAATAAATTACAAAGCAAATGTGTATATAATTTCTTTAAAGTTACTTATTAATGCTTAACTTTTTGCATTCATTGTTATGATATATAAACAGTAGTATTTAAAAGCTCATATGGTGAAAATTTTTAAAATATATCAATATAAAAACAGCTATTTTATAAAAAATACTTTAATTTTGGAAAAAGGAGCTACATAATAAAAATTTTATTTAGAAATATTTTTTCTTAAACATAGAAGATATTTTAAGAAAAAACCTCATCTAACATTCCCAAAATAAAATTTAAAAGATAATTCATTTATTGAGAAAAATTTTTTTTTCATGGAACATATTATAATAATGCTGTAAAATTGAATAATATTCACATATAATGAATAAAATTAAAATTGATCAAATGAAAGAATTTATAAAAAATGACATGCCATATAGAATATGTAAATTAAAAATCTGCGATAATACTGAAAGTAAGGCAATTTTTTCTAAATAATTAAAATAAGGAATATATTTTTCAAAATGAAACAATTATTTGGAAAATAAATTTCAGAATATAACGACAGAAAAATAAAATCTCGATAAGTTGACCAATCAAAGATAAAACAAGTTTTATATTCGTGAATATGTTCGCGCAGAAATTTTACAAACTGTCTAACGGTGTACACTTGATTTATTCAAAATTAGCAATAAACATAGAAATTAAATTTCTTTAATTTCTATGACTTTTTCTTTTATTAATTTACTACCTTTTTAATGTTTATAATTAAAAAGTTTCAAGTTGGAAAAATAATTACTTAGTGATGGAGAGATGTTTCCATAATTAGTTAAAATCCTCAGTTCTCTAAAAATGTTCGATGTTTAAAGTGTTTAATAAAAATCAAGCAAAATTCAAAAGAATAAAATTGTGTTACAAATACTTCCGATTTTTCTTTATAATTTATTTTACGCTCTATAAAACACATAACTATTAGTGAAGAAAGTGTATATCATTTCCGGAAGAAACGTCGTGGCTCTAACGAGTTTAAAAATAAAATTTTTAGAAGTGCTACCTTTCTAACGACGTGAATTTATGTGCATTAAAAAAATTCACTGTAACTGGCAAAAATCGATACACACCTTCTTCTCTTAGCCAGCAAATAGCATTCGTAAATGTAACTGTTTTGAAGAATTCTCACATAGTTCATAATTCTGCGGTCTTTTTATGCATTCTTCTAAACTGGTATCCTGTTCTATCACATTAGGTGGATCAAGATTTTGCGATTGATTACGACGTTTAATTTAGCTCAGTGTGGCTTTTATACCGAAAATTAATGTGACTTGCTTGCAAGGAAAATTGAAACAAGATAGTATAAAAAGTGAGAAGACAAAAATAGCGTGTTTTTTTAAAATTCACATTTGGAGGAAAAAAAAAAAAAAAAAAAAAAAAATCAAAAATTTGAATAGGCAAATAATATTTTTAATGCAAACAAAATTCTTAATAATCATACGGCGACAAATTCTACTCATCCTTGTCGAAATGTGCAAAAGATTTATTTAAGAGAAAATCGCTATTATAAAATCGGATGACTTGATGCAGAAAAAAAAATAGCTATCAAGGATACAAAGTTTATAAGACCATTACGCAATTAGTACAGAGGAAAGGAAACAGAGGGCAAAACAGTAAAGGACAGGAAAAAATGAGTTTCTGTGAGAGGGTCAATTGCTACCACTTCCTATTCAACGCTGGTTTTTCACATTTCAGTAAATTGGACGAGAAAAGAAAACCGAGTAACTGAAACAAATTGAATGCTGGAAAATTACGCCTCACAAAGGATGCGCGCAGTAAGTAGACTCGCGACACAGCTGTTTATATATTTTGAATATAAGTTTATATTAATTTGAATTATCGAATGATTTACGAAATATCAGGGAAATATCAAACAAATAACACATATTGCATCATAGTTACAATATAAAATTCCATGTTCCACAATAACGTTCAGTGTTCGTATTTACAATATAAAGTTCGATATAGAAGTGTAATAAATATTCGGTAATATTTAATAATTTGCATGGTGGTATTTGTGAATACTCGTATTGAATACATATTGAAAAATATTTGGCCTGTTATCTGTTCCCATACATTTTAACGCCTTAAATCTTAACACACTAATCAAAAAAAAAAAATACTTATTAAACTTAAATATTTTATTGTAAAATTGAAAAGCGTTTTTATGGGGGGGGGGGTATCTTGCATTAGAACTAATTCGCCCAATTAAACTTATTATGCATACTCATACGCAGTTTTATGAACAAAAGATCTTTTGAAAGGAAGATGGAAAACCGAATTTAATTGAAAAGAAATTAGGCTTGTTCTTTTTCACAAATCTTTACAAAATAATTTAAACAGCAGAAAAAAAAAAATGCAAAAATAAGATTCTCTCGCGACTTTAATATTATATAAAAGAATTTCGCTTTTCATTGGGGAGAAAAAGGTAATGTATGCATGCTTTTTTGAAAATGCAAATGCGTTTAAAAATCATAACAGGCAAAAAGGAATTCTTCCAATATATTACACTTTTAATTTAAAAAAAAAAAAAAAAAAAAAAAAAAAAAAAAAAAAGCACAAATGTTTTTTCCAGAGGAAGAAAAGAAAATTTCAATTTTAGGTATATGCTAAGTTTGAGAATTTGGCTAAGACAAAGTAATATTCTCTGGAAATAATTGGTATAAAATCACTGTAGATATTGATAAAATGTTTAGATTCGACCAATGTTAGATTGATTACATCGGTTCAGAGTTACTGACGAGGTTGACTTTTGTAAAAGGAGGTATTAATTAAAGCACAATGAAACTACCTCAGTTCAAACGACGAGTTATGTATGATGAGTTTTCAATGGCAGATTGTAGACAGTACAACTGGCAATAGAGTCTATTAATCGATTGTTCCCTGATACCCAAGGAACCGTCCAGAAACAGCGACCTTTTAGCCGCCGAGGCGTTGCCCCGGGTGTACCACAGGGGGTGGGCCACCATCGCAGCCTCACACATGCCAAAACCAAAGATCCTCCTATCCGTAGTCAGGAACGCTGACCACTAGACAAGTTGGCCAGCTCAATCCTTTAAAGTTGTGAACGTATAAAATGCATATGAAACTACAAAACATATTTCAAAACGTATAAACTGCAGAAAATTTGTTCAGGAAGAACTTTTTATAATCTCAGAGTTTTCAGAGATTACGATAAACTACAAAGACATTAAATGCATTGAAAACATCATAAAATATTTCTCGGTCTTTCGAAATCATTATTCAGAAGTCATGCTTAACAATAGTAACAAAAAGTTTAGAATAAAAAAATTAAGTATATTGGTTTTTGTGGTGCAATAATATACATAATCTACATTCGTCACAAGAGTTTAAAATTAGAGAAATTCAGAGGTAAAAAATTATTCCATTTCAAACGTTCAATGTATTCATTTGTACATGGATTAACATAAAAAATAATTGCAAATTTGCATGTAAAATTAAAATGTCCTCCCAAATAAAGAACCTGCCCCAGATATGAAATAAATATTTAATTACTGACAATTCTGGTAACTATGCTGTACAAATCCAACATAAAACTTTCAAATTAGGTTCTTAAATTTAGATATAATATTTCATAATTCATTGAAAAAACTTGAAATCAAACTCGTGAGATTTCCTTACTTAAGCATTTAACTCTTGGCGGATTCAAAATTTAAATTTCTAAATAATTTTACTGTAGTCAACGTATATTTTAAGCAGGAATCAATTGCATACACCAGTCTTAAATTTCAAATAATTTATGCATATTTATCCTAAATTATCTAAGTAGAAAATATAATATGATAAAAAAGGGCTTTCATAGTTTTTATTTAAAACAATGTCGTTAAACTCAAACCAAAATGGGAAAAGAATACTTCTATATTTAGTTTTCCAGTAATCCAATATTTAACTGCAACCGAAAGACGTCGGCCTTTCACACAGTAAAGTTACTCAAGCATTTCTGAAAATATGATCAAGCGGAACACGAGAAGAAGTAGTCTTCGAAGATATAGCCTGAGTTTTATTATTATTTTTTTTTACATGAAAAAATTATTTTTAACGGAAAGGAAGAATATTCACATATGAGTCATCTTCTGTTGAAAGTAACAGCAACAAAATGTAGAAAAACATTTAAATTGCGTCAAGCATCGAATGGTTTTAAGTTAAAATTGTATCTTGGATTTTTTTTTCTTCCAAAGTTAGGTTGAACAACTAATTTCATCTTGAATCATAAAATTCAATTTTTAGAAAATCAAAGACTAAAGACTAAATGCAATCTTCTACAAGAATGGAAAAAAAAAAAGTATCTTCTAAATTCTCATCATTCTCAAATCAGTCTTGAGAAAATTACTACAACGATTATGAAAATGAAGTATACTTGAAAACTGATTTCTTTGAGAATGGAGGAAAAATTAAGGAGAAAACGAAAGCCTATTGAAACTGATGAAAAAACGAGCAATGACAACAAATAAAAGGATGATTTATCGCATCCCATTCGTCATTAATTTGTTATTTTTTTGCACACGAAAGCTAACTCGACCAGAATTTGGGAAAGATGCCTCACTCAGCGCGACAAAGGAAAATATATACGTATTGTAACAAATATTACCAAAAAATTTAAAAGAACCGTTCAAACAATTAAAAACAATTAAAGCATACACACTTACAAAATACTAAATGAGAATATTTTTTACTTATATTTATTATGACACGTACCAGGATTTTACTAAGTTATCATTTGGGTAAACATTTTTTTTTAAAAAATAATTAAAAAACATTGATACATACAGGACAATTTGAATAAAATCCTCAAATGTACAATTCCTTGTAGAATTTGTATCTACATAGATAACTGTTGAAAAATTAAAAAAAAAATAATAATTTAAATCTTTGAGTCTTAATTTTATACCAATATTCTTTATGTACAATTTTTTTTATGTAATCTACAATGGGTTAAAATTTTAAGTAAAACATGCTGTAAGTTTATTAAAATAATAATCAATTAAAAAAAAATCACCTATTATAAATAATCTGACGATGTTGAGCCAGACTGCCATTTGGCTATTACTATTTTAGATATTATTTCGCATGAGAAATTGAATATAAGAAAAATCTGCGACGTGTTTTGAGTGTCATAGATAATGAAATTTATTTCTGTCTACTCCAACCATAGAATAAACCTAAACAAGTTCCACATAGTTGAAGACAGCTCATCTAATATTTAAGAGCGTAACTGTGAGACATCTAAATTTACGCAACACTGGAAAGTGATAATGGAAATAAAATTAAAAAAAAAAAAGTTGCAAATATATGAACATCACTTCTCGTTTTAAGAACTCATTAATTGATGAATCATTTTCGTAAGTACTTCTTAGGAAGAAGTCAAGAAGAGAAGGTCAAGATAAAAGTTTATCTATTCAATTTATAACATGCCTTCTTTCGTCTGGAATGATTTTCTTGACAAGTACGTTTCAGCAATTTTTCAATTTGAAAAAAAAAGAAAAAAAATATATAGTTTTCCTTTAAACAAATTTCTTATTAATATTTCAATTAGAGTGAAATTAGTTTTTTCAATTGCATATCAAATGAATTTTCAAATGTATATAGTGCTGTAGATAATAAAAAATATTTTTAGGTAATCGGTGTATTTTACATTATAATGGTACGCTTTTTGTGTAATTCTTTAGTCACTTTTTGCACGCAAGGACTCATTCGAACACAGTGTTTATGGTCTTTAGACCATAAACACTTTAACCCTACCGCTTAAAGTGGATTCCGAACCACTACAAACATCCATGCCCACGGTGGGATTCGAACCCACGAACTGTTGAACTGAAGGCAAGAGCGCTAACCTAATTAGACAGGGAGCTACCCTTTAAAGTAGATTCCAAACCACTAGAAACATCCATGCCAAAAGTGGGATTCGAACCCACGAACTATTGTATCGAAGGCAAAAGCGATAACCATTCGGATACCAATTCACAAAACTAAAAGTCAGAGCTCTACGTATTTAGTGTATTACTGTAAATCCATGCTAAGGAGCAAGTAATAATTAAATTTCAAACAATTTTAAACACATAGCGACAGTTAACCAATAATCTTCCAAACAATCGAAATGCTTACTGTCTTCAACCAATCAGTATGGTTAAGGTAATTGATTAGTTCAAATCAATTTGAAATTACTGCAGTTAAAATTTGAAAAATAGATTTTCGAATTTTAACTATCACAATAAAGACGAAATATCATGCAATTTATTAACATAATTTTTATTAGCACGACAAATCTTGTCTGTATCTGGATCACACACAAGTTTTTGTTTTTCCAAATATTTATTACATTCTTATACAACTATTAGTTAAAAGAATATGAAATATTTTGATAGAATAAATTCAATAAAGAATTGCGGAATTTTTGATTTAAAAACGCGACATATAATATTGTAAAAATTTTCTGATATTATTCATCGTCTAAAAACTGTTTCACAGGATTTAAAAGACAAAATCATACGATTGCAATGGGTTGCGCAATTTCCTCAGCTTTCATTGAATGCTAGACTTGCAAGGCTTCGAACTTGATTATTTGCATTTCATTGCGATCTTCCAAACAACCAATCATACCTGCTAATTATGACAATGCATTCATTTGCCCCACCTTTCCTTCACTTCCACTTTCCAACTATGTGACGTCAGTGAAAAACAGAATAACCAGTTTGAGATCGTAAGGAAGAATACTGACAGTAACTAAGTGAAAGCATTCATATTTTTTCTTTCATTTTGGAAAACAAATATATTTTTGAGTTTAATTTCCCAGTAGGAAACATAAAATGTAACTTACCTTCAAATTCAATAATATATTTATAGTTTAATTATTACGTGTGAAATAGAATAAAAAAAATGAGTATCATTTTTAACACTGAAATAGAAAAACAATTCAGAGTTAAAAAGTTTGGGCCTTACTAGTTTTTTTTCTGAAATTGAACAACCTAATAGACGGAAGTTGTGGAAGGCTCATCCATAGCGTTTTGTTGTCTCTTCAGCTTATACATTTCAAACATTCAAGCTGTTAGTACTTTTTCCCTCAAGTACTGGACAGCTTAATATGTGAAAGCCACGGATGCGAAGATACTTTTATCTATTGCATGTCACACTTTTCAGTAAGCACTCTTTATTTCTTTGATATAACGCAAGAAATCAGGAAAACTATCAAACAACCAGAGAGACGAGTTAATGATGTGTATGCAGACACATGTGCGGAACTGATGCTACAGATATACACGGAGAAAGTAAAAGCTCTTTCTCTATATTACAAAGAATTGAAACACTCAGTATCTTCCACTCCAAAGGATGCAGCCCAATAAGAAGGTCACGGTGAATTTATATGTAAATTTTTCGGGCAATACGAAATAGAGAGCTTAACAACTAAAGTAAGTTGTAAGCAACTAAACGTTTACTCTAATGTGCCTTGTACTATGCCAGTTTAGAAGGAAATTTGGTTTTAAGAAATATTACAATAAACTTATAGTTACAGAGCTCAGAATAGAACATCTCATAAATTGAAGCATTAATCACAGTCTGAAAAGAAATAGTCTCTTATCTTTGGCCACTATAAACGATTTTATGTATCCTCCTTGCCGCATTGAACATCATTTCTTGAGATCAAGTCTTACACCTGACACTGATTTTGACTGTATCCACTTTCACACAGAGCTGTTGTACTCTGCCAAGAAAAGCATCAACAATCCAGAATTCATGAGACAAGTGGCCCTAGAAACTATTAACCGAATTCCAATTGATGCTATGCAAATCTACACTAACGGTAGCAAAAAGTAACGACGGCCACCCTGGTAGTGGTGTATTTATCACAACCCCTATGTCGACCCAAAATTTCAAGTTCAGAAATTCTGATTTTTGCTCTGTATTCAGATCGGAGCTTATAAGCATTTAAAAATTAACTGAGTTATGTTGAGAATATTTCTGAGCCTGATTTTGAGCATGTATGTATTCTGACTGATAGCAAGCGTTCAATCCAACACCTAAGCAATTGGATGAAGGTTAGTGACAGAGAGCTGGAAATTCAACATTGAATATGATCTATAGGCTCTCAAAGAATTTGGATTAATTTTCATTTTCAGTGGATCCTGTCAGACGTCGGCATTAAGGGAAACGAGATTGCTGATTCGCTGGTTAAGGCTGCCTTTTTGGAACCTTCACAACCTGGTTTGCCAGCCACCTTTGATAAAGTATTAACAATAAGTAAAAAAAAAAAAAACTTATTATGGATGTCTGGAGTTTTCCAACTACTGAAAAAAATACATATACGTCAAAAATAAAAAAAAAATGATTAAAAATGCAAACATGATGGTAGAACTCCCCTTTCAAAAAGCAAAAGTGTTCTGAAAGGAAAGATTAATATAATAGAGAAAGGAAATTAAAGTAACATTAGTGTGTCATGAAACTCAACAAAAACAACAATAGAAAATCAAAGTGAAAGTATAGAATAGAAAATGAGGAAACAGTTGAAATATATTTTAACCAATATTATTTTTTAGTTATTTCATAACCAGGAAAAAGAAAGGAATTGAAAAGTTGAAGGTCAAAAATTTTTTTAAATATAATAGAAGGCAAAAGAACTAAGATAGAACACTACAACTAACAGCTAAAGGAAATAACGTAATGCTTATAGTCAAGAACCAATTGCAAGTAAACAGGCAATTCTAATAGTATACATTCATGCATAGTGTATTGCGACATTTCCCATGAGGATAAAAATACACCGGATTTTCGAACATCATGGCGAAAAATTGCTATACAAACAAAAACTTGAAAGATATTAAATAGAAATTACAGAGGTGATATTTCATGAAAAATGTAATTTTACACAATTTAATTAGATTTTATAACAAAACGACAAAAATCTAAATTAATACAAAATGACATAATGCAAGTAGCCATTCATTTTCTCCAAACAGTAGATTTAAATTTGATTTGCTATGCAGACGAAGTCATTTTTGGAAAACAAGCGCTTATTAGAATGGCTTAGAATCATTCGGCACACAATGATTCATAGATATCTCAAGCGGATGCAGATACCTAAAAACATTAATATAAAAAATATCATATAAAAAAAGACACTACAGAAGGTGGGAATCATACTGACGCATTGTTGAACTAGATACATGAGTAGTTAGCTATTATCTTGAGACAATTTAGAACTATTATATGTAATATGGAGTCAATATAATGTTTAGGAATACAACATTTAAACATTTTTATATCAATCCTTAATTATTGAAGTTATTATATATTTCCTCATCGACTCATATTTCATATTTTTCATTGTGACAAGCTAGTAAAAATATTCTCTGCTTTTAAATTTAAAAAGCTCTTCTAAATTCCAATTTAAGAATGAGCATAATTCCTTAAGAAAATACGATTATGATTAAGTTAACGATAGCATTTATATCCAATCTCTTTACTGTGCTAAATTAAGGAAAGAATAACGTTCCCCTTTCATAATTTTGTTGGAAAAAAATGACACTTTTATAACGTGTCTAAGCGATATGTGATTTGCATAGAAAACTATTTTTAGCGCGTATTATTTACCGGAGATGTGCAGCAGGAAATGCAAAGTATAGTGACATTCTTGGTGAAGCAACGTTTACATCATGAAAGGTCAGGCATTGGCAACAATCTGACACAAGTCTTTCAGCGAATGTTCGGGGCAATGGAACTAAATGGATAAACGAGCTTCAAAATCATCGTAGCGTTCAGCAGAAAAAACAAAGCCGCCTTAAACCGTCACGCAAAAAAGTATAGGACAAAAAGTATGAACGACCTTGTCTGATGTCATGAGTTTTCTTTCAACGGGACGCCAATCATGTGAAAGGACTGATAGGTGACGCACGCGACAAAATGAGGTCCTGCAGTTTTTTTAGACATTGATGAAATTGACATTTTTTCATATAGACAGCAGGGAAAAATTAGGGCAAATAAAAGGAAATACTGTAACAATCATATATTTCGTCATGTATCTTAAAAACGTTATTAATTTTTTCCTTTAATACGTGAGAGATTCTAAGAGTTCAAAATATAATTTCACTATTAACTTGTTAAGAAAAACAAATTCATGTATTTCTTATTTAGAATTCTGTAATGATCTTATTAGTTGAAATATACGGTAACGTTTTACAAACCAGCTAAAAGAATCGAACCCACGAACTATTAAAGGGAAAGCAAACTATACAGTTATTAGCTGGGGAGAACATAAACTAAACATTTCCAATGAAATGCAAAAATGTCAAATTTAAGTTAATATGATATGTGATAATGATATATAATTAGTGGGAAAAAACGAATACAATTAGTGCATACGTATTAAAATAAGAATATTTTCTAAAAAAAATCAGCATGGCATAAAAAAATTATTAGAAATGCTACGGCTTCATCATATATTAGATATAAGATTTTTTTAACGAAAGACTCAAAATATTTAACTACAATTTTCAAGGCTTCGTATAAACTATAAATATCTTTTCTTCAAAATTTTGTTTTAAAGATGTGATTATTTTTTTCTTTAAATTTTAACACAAAAGAAAAGATTTAAATGTAAATAGCAAGCACAAAATATTAAGATTTATTACAATTTTGATGCACATGTGCGCATTTCTCATTAACTTATTCGTTATTGTTTATCTTTAAAAACTCAAATTAATATTAGACTTTAAATTAACTTTTAATTTTCATGTTAACTATAATTAAAGTAACAAATTTATACTCCTTATTTTCACTTTAATTTACAAAATGATTAATGAATGACAAAATTGTAAAATAGGGTTTATTTTTAATATGGGAATATCAGTAAAATTAATACAGTTGCGAAGTGTGATAAACATAGTTAATAACATTAAACATTTTAATTAGGAAGCTAAGGAAAATGTGTACATCCACCTATATCGAGAAAATTAATGACTACACTATAAATCTCGGTATAACGAAGTCCTAAAATTACGTAATAACATTTACTTAAAGTGAAAATTATTTATTAATCTTTTTCAATTTAAAATGGTAGTTTTAAAAAAAGAGGGTCCCAGGTTCAAATTAGTTCAACAGTGGAAGATAAATGTTTTCCGGGTCGACATCAGATGAGCTGGCAGTATTGATACTGCCTAATGGATAAATCAATGGTGGTCAGCAAATCTTGAAAATACAACATATTGGCCGACAAATTTTACAAATGCATGAAAAAAATTGAAGAATCAGCCAGTATTATAACTAAATAATTTGTACATATTCCAGTATTTTGATTGCACTGGTCATACCAAATTGCGCTGACGTAATGATCACCACATGGCAAACTTTTAACTAATGAAATAATTTTAATTAATGCACCATACAGTACTAATTTCATTGAGAAACCAAATAACGTAAAAATGAAATTTAGTTTCAAAATATTAGGATTTTTAGTTTCCAGATCTTTCAGATTTGTTAGTTTTACTCAGCCTTTGAAATAATGATTTATCAATTCAACATAAAATATTTAGGCGACGTTTGAATTGCACATAATATAAAAAATCTTCACAGTGGAAATGACTAAAAATTAAGCGTTATCTATGATTTATTGTTTATAGGCAAATTTTCCTGATAGGCGGGTCGGAAAGTCATTTGAATTTCGAATACGACAGGTCATTTTATTTGAAATTCTCTCCAAGTTTCATCTTCTAACTAACTTTTTTTTCTTTGTAACTTCGTTATGAGAAAGAATAAAAGTACAATTGTACTGAGGAAAAGTACAATGGCCTATTTATATCAACCCGGTAAATATTTTACTACAATCAATACCGTCGCACTTTTAACTGGATACTAAAAATAACGTACTTTTTTTACGTTATTTGAAGACCTTTCTCATAACGCAATTGCAAAGAAACGATGAAAGATGAAATTCAAAGAGAATTTTTCAAATAAAATGGCCTATTGTATTCGAAATTCAAGTGACTTTCCGACCCATCTATCAGGAAAACTTGGCTACAAACAAGAAATCACACATAGACATTTCACAGTTAAGCATGCAGCATTTAGTAAATATCCTGGTGGTGATGAAAGGAAGAAAGCAGTTGAAAAACTTTCGAACAAAGTAAAATCAAGTTGTGTTTAATTACTGGATGCAATCTTCCAATATTAATATTGTAAGCATTATGATTAGTTAACGGATTCCTTAAAAGAGGAAAACCATATACAGGTGACGAAAACCTAAAAAAATTGTTTCACAATTCAAACGAAAAGCTATATCGAGATTTTAAGAACAAAACGGATACCCTAGAATTTAATGTTAGCAATGTCTGCTAAAACAGTGAAATATAGAACACTCAAAATATCTTCGAATATAACCAACTAGCAAGTGGAAGATCTTGAAATTGATTCCAACTTATCACAATAGAAGATGAATAGTCTCTTATGATATAATATCTATAGTACAAAGAGAAATACTACAGGTCTCAAAGATCTTTCAGGATTGCCATTCAACGGTCAAACACGTGGAAAAAAATATAACAAATGCTGAAAATGGAGACATTGAAAAACATATTCCATTCCATAAAACTGCCACAAAAAAAACGGGGCGAAAAGTATGACCAATATAAAAACGGGTTTGTTGCTGTTTTGAACTAAAAATCAATCACGAGATACTTACTAAGAATAGATTCATGAATAAAAAGGCAATTTCTAACAGATATTTCCAGAAGAAATTGGAAAAGTTTGATAATTGGTGATTGTGAGAATATCAAATTTTACTATAATGAAAACACTTAATCATCGCCAGTTAAAAAAAAATTAATTAAAAAGAGTTAATAACATATTTTCTGTTGTTTAACAAAGTAGGCTGGTTATATAGGTGAAAAATTTTGAAATACTTTACGCACTTTATTAGAAATTAAAGTATTTCTCATTGCAAACAGGTTTAAAATCCAGAATTAAAAAACAATCAGAGAATCCATTCCAAATATATATTTCTTCATAATTCATTTTTCAGTATTTCATGTAAGTTAAATTGATCAAAAACTACAGGGTAAAAGATGTATTAATTGTTTTTTCGATTTAAGAATAAATTATTTCATTTAAAAATAAACTATCGGTCTCGTAATTTATAACTGGCATTTACTTTTTCCCATTCACGCTTCCCCATCAGTAGTAGGAATTTGAACGCTACAAATTAACATGGACGTACCCCCAATCCCCACAACTCTATAGCAACCTAGTGTAGGTGGATGTGGTCATTATCTCAATCCTTGTCAGTGGTTGCTTCACTTTGTTGACATTACGGGGTGCGGCGAGAAGATACTGAGCCATATGGGGCTCGAGATAGTATGTTTGATCTGTTTATCGCTCAGCGGTCATTTTTTTTTTCTTTTTCGCACACAAAGGCTAGTTATACCAGGACCTATAATTTAAAGTAGATTTCAAACCACTGCAAACATCTAACCCCAAGGTGGGAAGCAAACCTACGAATTGTCGAACCGAAGGAAAGATCGCTAACAATTCGGTTACCAACTCGGCGAAGAGGCTCCAGAAAAAGAAATTCGAGATTAATTCACAGAATGCTCTATTATGATAGGTTTAGAAAAGGAAACTTGTTTTAACATAGGGAATAATATTCCTCACCAGCTATACTCAGCTGAAAAACTAGCATTTGGTGTTCTATCCTCATTTGGCAAACTTTGCACATGTACACTACATACACGTGCAAAGTAGAATTCAAATCCACACTATTGAGCTGAATACTGAAGCCTTTCACATAAAAACTGTAAGCTCCATTAGATTTCAATCCAAATCGATTTTGTTTGCTGTAATGTATTTCAGCATCGCATTTTTATCAAATTTATCCCTGCGAAAAGTTAATTTTCATACTAAAATTTATATGTCTAATACATTTTCAATAAAAGCCTGAAATCATCCTCATTACTGCAACTCAAGATTTCAACAAATCATTAATGAAGTAACACAATTCGAGGAATACAATTGTAAATCTGCAACTCAGGGATAAAGTAAACACTTTTTTACTATAAGAGAAGTATAATTAAAATTATCTTCTCTTATAGTAAAAAAGTAACTGTAACTTACAGTAAAAAAGTAACTGTATCAACTGTAACTTAAAGTTGTTACTTTTCTTTTCATTATAGTACTCGACGTTTCTAAAGTTATTTCTATTCGAAAACATTTGGGATTATTTTACTTTATAATCTCATAACTGTTTTTTACCTACTAACTTGAAACAATCACTCGACAGAGTAGCCGCCCATCTTGTTTTGTGGTCAGCGTGCTACACTGCGAATAGGGAGATCCTGGGTTCGAATCCCAATTTGGGCATGGATGCACTTTCTCTCTATCCTGTCTTTGTCCTTTCCTTGTATGAATGGTTATCTACCCTATAAACGGGTACCTATGGCATGTGTGTACTGAGGAAGTCGGACTGCACACCAAAATATGGTTCAGCTGGAAAAGTGGAGCAGGGCACCCCATAATGCCAGCCTAGCTGGCATACAACAACTCGACAGAGTGCGAAAAAGCAAATAAAAAAGGAGAAGCATGAATCACACATTCGACGTGATTTATTTAATGAATACTAAGCGTTTTAACTATACAAAAATAGTTAAAAAAATTTTTTTCATAGGATTACCAAGTAAAATACTTTAAATGCAAAAATAAATCTTGTATAAAAATATACTGCACAGTAACAATTCAGAAATACATTAAAGCAATGTAAAACATCAAATTATTTAAAAAAAAAAAAAAAAAAAAAAAACATTGAATACGATTTTAAAATACAATAGATTATGCAAATTCAGCAGAGTATGGGTGTGGATTTCCATAAAGTAAAGCTGATTACAACAGTTCAGCCACAAATAAGGAATATTCTCCAACTTAAATAAGACATTACGTTAAATCTGATTTAGATAGAAATAAGCATTGAAAGATTTATTAAAGGAAGTCTCTTGAGTAACAGAACAGTAAAAAAAAAAAAAAAAAAAAATGTTTAGTCTGTTTAACGACCTACGTGGTTGTAAAGCACAGAGCAGAATTGAATGAAAAACATAACTGCTGTCTGCGTAACATTCTTTATTATGAAACTTCAATCAACGTTCCGGTCATAAAGCAGTTTATAAGTTTAAGACAAAATACCTCTACGCTCCTCGGAACATCGCTTGTCTGTTTAAACATCGGAATCTTTATTGATAAATGCGTTTATTTGCCGCAGCAGCAGCACCTAAATTAATCTAGGAATTAGAATAGTTCATCGTCCAAGCCTTGTTTCACATGATGTTTTAAAAGTTATTAATACCAAATCACAACAAAAAAAAAAAAAAATTATTTACGTTGGCTTACTTTAAAATAAACAAAAATCACATAATATTAGTATGACTACGTTTAGATTTTGCAATATTTTGAATTTACGAAACTTATGGTAAGAAAATAGAACACATCTTATTGAAGTAAAATCAATAAATATAAGATTTTTCTGAGTTGTTTCATTGTTTATTGTTCTGCGAAAATGTAACACTTTTTGTTTTACTAATGGATATTTCAAATGAAAAATAAAAAAATAAAAAATAATAATAAATAAACAAAAAATTACACATCAAGTAAGAAGAAGTTTAGCTCATTTGAAAATCGTTTTTAGAATTTTTTAGATAAAAATCTGAAACAATTGTTCAAAATTATTGGCCAGTTGCACTATGTTGAAATACACTGAAGCAACTTTTCAGAGAGATGAGAATTCGAAATTGCACGAAATATGGATGAAATATATATCGTTATTTAGAAAAGGAAACACAATTTAGGGGGGAAAAAAAAACCTGAAATCTCTAAAGGTATCTAAAGGTACACAATCACACAGAAATAAAAGCGAAGATAAAATCTAATTTCTTTTTTATTTTCTGTTCATTTATTTTTTTTGTAAAGTTTTATTTACAAAATATAAATGACATTATTCAACATTATAAAATTAAATAGTTAAAATTCCGATGAAAAATTTGAACTTTTGGCTAAATTAATAATATAATAGCTAAATAATATATAAACAGCTAAATTAATAATTTTAGCAAGAGATTTGCGAGTGCTAAATTTCAATATTTTATTTAATTAAAGAGTTATACATTAATGTTTTGATACCCGCTTTAAACATTTCAACAAAATTTTGTATACTTACTTTTACTACGAAAATATGCTCACACAGGTAAAAATTATTTTAAAGCACAGTATGACTTTAAATAATTTACAGCTCTATTTGTCTTATTAATAAAGAGAAATGATTTTTTTAAAAGTTTGTGAATGTTTTTTTTCCTCACATTTTTATTTTTTCATTGCATTAGGAAACAAAATGTGTGTCATTCGTTAAATACAAATTCACTTTCCTGAGTTTCGCATACGTTAAACGAATTTTTAAAAAAAATCAACTTAAATGGCTTGCAAATTGTGGTAGTTAGAAAATTCTTAAAAGTTTTTACTGTGTGTGTCTAGCTTTTCACTACGAAAATATTTCCAGCCATTTGATTAAGACATTCAGCTGCACACACATTTCTTGGGACGAAAGAACTTTTTTTGTCAAGGGATATTTTTTCCCCAACAATTTTCCTACCTAAAAAAGTGGGTTTTCAAAATAGGATCTTGCTTCTGGTTCACAAGATCTCAATTTATTTTTCATTAATTTGTCTCCATTTGCTCTATTTAACACCAGAAATTATGCTTAAATAATACATGTTATTTATATAAATAATAATTTGCTTAAATTTATTTATTCCCATTATCAACATATTTGAATAACCTTTTGTGCAATCGTATAACGATTTTACTCACTTATCCTTTGTGCCAATTTTATTAACAATTTCTTGAACATAAACCATTATTTGAACCGCTGAATATTAAATATTTGTTTTAAAGATTAATTAAATATTTCTTATTTGGTTGATCACCATATCTCTATGGTTAGAATTTAAAAATACGCAAGTGTCAAAACCGGATGTAATTAATTTATTGTCATAGCATTTTACATAATTATCAATATAATTATATAAGCTTTATAGTGCAAAATATACATTTTAAAAACTAAATTTCTTATGTTTCATATGATATTTTACAAGAATGTTAAATAAGGCTCTAATTACTTTTTAATTATCTATAGATAAAGCAAGGACTTTCACTAGTGGAAATTCAATTTACGATTAAGAATTTTATCGGACATATACAGTTATTAAATTGTATAAATGTTACTATAAAGATGCAAAATTATTTTTTAAAAATACAACATACAATAATTTAAATAAATCAAAATTTGTCTTTTAAAGGGAATGTCTTACTTTAATTTTAATCAAATACGCCAGAAAATATTTAACTTATATTTTAATAAAAATTTTTATTAAAATAAAATTTTCTCTAGATAATTTAAATAAATTTTCCTTTATAATTCGTATGTTTATGTGTGTTTATATATACATTTTATATTATTCAACATCTAGTTACCATTCTTTTACATATTAAATATATAATTAAAATCTTTATTTACATGAATGAAATTTTACATCTAGAAATAAAACCTTTATTTTGTGTTGGTCGAATTTTTATTCGGGTCGAAACTGAGAACGGCGGGTCCGAGCGCAATAAAACTTGTATCAAGATGTTGATTTTTATATTGTTTAAACATAGGTTTCATTTCTTTTCAAAATTTAACTGTACCACTTATGATTAGTTTAATTCGTAATCAATGCTGATATGAGGTAAACTGTAAAGCTGCTTAAGACACGATCCACACCATTCTAGAATTGTTAGCTTCAAGAATGGAACAGTGTAGTTCATTCTTTTACTTTAAAATTATAATCAATGCGTAATTACAGGGAATGGTGAAAATAATATGCACAATATTGGAATCCCCTTTTTTTTTCTATACATCTATAATGCAATGAAAAAAATATTTACTTGAGAGAAAGATAAATTTAGCAATTATGGGGAACATGTTTGCAGTTGGGAAATACACATCAGAAAGAGTGAAAGGATGGAAGTGAATTTTTCACGTTCCACACTTCATTCGATTTCTTTTTATATATGATTTATTTGTAAAATCTTACTACATGGTGCAAAATTAAGCACAAATCGCGGATATATTATTAAAAAAAATAATAATAATAACAGTAATAAAGTAGTTAAAAAAATCTTATTTTCTGAACAGCATATTTTTTCGAAAACAATGCAGGTATTTTCCATTAGAAATGATGGCCCGTATTTAGAAAATAAAACAAAATGCTTCGCGATGAAATATTGCATACAATTTATTCTGTATATAAACACATAAATATGGAGAAACAAAATCTGTTTAATTATTATGAGAAATTAAAGAAATTCATACTAAGAAGTGAAAATATTTATAATACATGAAACACTATATAAATTACATAAAAACAGATTAAAATGTTGAAAAATAAAGAATATAGAATGAAAAAATAGCTCAATTTATTTCACCATTATTGCGAGCTTAAATAATCAAGAATTATTAATTCATAAGATGAGTGTCTATAAATATATAATCTTTCTTCAGTGTAATTAGTTCTTCCAAAGGGGCGTCGGCTTGTGTTTGACCTTTATTCGTCATATTTGTAGAGAAAGGACGTGCGATTGATCCTCGCCCTTTATACACACTAAACTTAACAAAAACCTGAAGGCGAATATACAATACTGTATGACAACAATTTTCTGTAAATCCAAGATCGCAATAAATCAACAGAAAATATTTATATTCATAATCAAGAATCAATTTTAAAACAAAATTCAGCTGTTTTAAATAAACATTCTATTTGGTGCCTTCTATTATCCCATTGGAAAGATCAATAAAGTAACTGAAAATGTAAGCTACATGAAGCCGTTTATGAAGAACCACGTGAAATTGAGTTTGCATGATATCAAATATATCACCCCATGTAGATAGTCGGCTTATTTTGGGTGATTTTTTTCTTCAATTAATATAATTTGATATATTTCTTAATAAGCTAAAACGTGACATTTGGGTTCTTATTGTAATAGTAAACCATTACATTATTTTATTGCTATGTTAAAGCATGAAAATAACACCCAAAAATAGAACATTGCTTTTAAAAATCTTACAACTGACATTTATATTTTTAGAATTAGATTTTACCAATCGAAATCGTTTTAAGGAAATAAAACTGGAAAAATCGGATAAATTAAGGGAGTTTCTCAAGCATGACGTATCTGGTTTATTATGGAAATGCATACTTATTTTCTTTGACAGAACCAATCTTGTCTTGTAATTTTTTAACGCACGTGATAAGCTATTTTGATAATCATTTTCAAAAGATGTGGATTTTGCTTAATATATACATATTTTATTGACTTCACAAATAAACATTGCTTGTAAACTTTAATTTCCCATCACTTTTTAATTTTATATTTTTAGTTTTAATATAACGTGTATCTTATGCGAAAGTACACAATAAATGTTTTGTCGATGAAAATGAGAAAAGACACTCATTTGATTCATAAACTCAAGTTTTAGCCGTAGAAATTATTTAAAAGTTTGGTCCGAACTTAAAACGCTTTATTCAACGGCTCGACTATTATTTCTAGCCTACTTACTATCTTGCTCTGAATCGTTTTTTCATTTATTTCATGTTAATCCATTTTATTTTTAGATCTTTCTCATATGAAAACAACTGCAAAGTTCTTAATCAAAATCTCTTTATAAAAGTTTTAGTATAGGAAAATTAACCAACGAAATAGCTAGATATGTATATCAGTGCGAATGAGCAACAAATGACGTTCAAACAAAGAATTTAAAGTAAAACATAAAACGCAAAGTTGTATTATTTCTGATCCTATCTAGTTAGATATTTTAACTAACTAGATAGGCCAACAGACTAAACCAGATCCATGAGACTGTGAACAAACAAAAAATCCAAAAGAAAAAGAGAACTTCGAAAAAGTCCTCTTTGCCAAGTCCCAAGCAGGAAAGTAGATGACCAGGGGTAAAGTGTGATGTACCTGGGGAAGGTTTCTTTGGTCAGCAAATTAGTAGCAATGGCTCTTAGTTGAAAGGCACATTTGTTGATATTCAAAAATAATGTTTGAAAAGTATTAAAATATTTCAATTATTTATAATTAAATGATTTTTATCGATAACCTGCAGCTAAAATCTAACGTCACAAGTATAAATCTAAATTTTTATAAGTGTAGGAGAGGTTTGGTTTGCCGATCAATAAGTAATTTTTTTAACATGATAGTTAATTAAACCGAAATCTACAGTTCAAATGGATTCCGAATGGCTACAAACATCAAAGACCAAGGTGAGAACCGCACCCACGAACTGTTGAACATAACAGAACGCTCCTTTTTTTCCGAAGTCAAATGGTAGGGAAAGAAAGGAGTAATCTCAAATTAAATGATGCCAACATTTTGAGCTTTTCGGTTTTAATTTAAACTGTACGTAACTTTTTCATTCATAAAGGCAATATTTTTATGGATACACCTGGCCTATCAAGTGACAAGTACTTAAATATAAATTCAAGTACGCATTAAATTTGTAGGTAAAAGCCCTCCAAATGTTGATTTATATAATGAGGAACTTCGTTTCAATTTAAGCAAAGGATACATTTTATTTGCCTTCCTAATTTAAAAACAATGTCATTAATAGGCATTTCACATGCTTATTAATAACCTTTTATTCATGCAATGAAAAAGGAGACAGTAAAAAGAAACCTGCATAATTATAAAGAGGAGTTAAGCTTTTATTTTTGTTAACAAGGAGCCTGATAAAATGTAGCCACAAAAATGAGCTTACATAATATTCAAATGAACCCTCAATTATACAAACGTAACCTATTAGCAGATGATCAAAAAATATAACTTCAAAAATAAAAAAAAAGTACAACCATTAATATCACTTTTTAAGTTGCCTCTCGACATTTCAATCTTTTAAAGATTGGGGTTCAAAACTTTCAAGTTATTGCTTAATTTCTGTGCTCTGAAATCTGATATCACGATTCCTTCCATCTTAGAATACAATATTAAGTGACGACTTCATACGTATTATCAGACACAACCTTCAAAGCAAGTTTTAGCTTGCAAGATACAGAGAATATTGAATTACTGACAATGCAATGCAACTATTTTAATTCATATAAAAGATAAAATGTAATGTGTTATCGTATATTTATCTAATATTATTACCTAAAAGTAACCAAACACATTAAATAAATTTAAAAAATTCATTAAAAAAAATCGTTCGTGGGGGGGGGGAAGATAATTTAAAAACACATATATAACATTTTAGTATTGATCGTACACACAATTCACATAAGAACGAAAGTTATTCCTCTAATAATTTATATCAATGTTTAGAGTGGAATTAAAATTATTTATATTTAATTAAGTTCGAAAAAATTTATATTACGATCGAAACAAAGACTTATAATCAAATAACTAACAAAATCTGAAACCTAATAAAAATAAACTCAAAATATATTGAAATTAAGCATTTCCATTAAGTTATACTGCGAAAAATTGATGTTCATATTTATTAATTAAAGTTATAAAATAACTGAGATTAATGTGTTTGAAATAATATACAATTCTTCCATCACAGGGTCAGACTAAGGGCAATATTTCAATTAATTATAACTTTTATAAATTTTATATTTAATATAAAGATGGAATTTAGTAGAACGTCTCATTTCCTTAATCCAATAACTGGAAAAACAATCTTTCTGTAAATCATAAAAATAAAATAAGAATTTTGATCATCCAGCAGTACTTGATTTAACTATACTTCTTTTGTATAAATTTTTGAGACCAATTGTTCTTGAGGTCTTATAAACATGCATTTTAGTATTTAAAATTTCCCGTCGCTAGTTCCTGCTATTATATTTATTCTCAAAAAGATTTTAAGTTTTAATTTATTTCGCTAAGTCATTGTTGCGGTTTCACGCCCATTCCCTCGTTTTCTTGCATTTGTTTCACTCTGGAATATTTCATTTCTTAACATTTACAAATAATAAAATGCTTACACAATAAGGCTGCCCTAATTTTTTTATTTTTATTTTCATTGAAATGAACAATGCGATATAAGTAATATTTCTTGGTTATTTTTTTAATATAATCACGCATCTACGAATAAATTCGTGTTCCTGTTAAAGGTTTACATAAAAAACTTCTAAGAAATAAAAATTATAAGATTTATTTAATACGTTGTGCAAGTTTTATCCATCATTTAGAATTTCTCATTAAATAGACTTAAAAAAAAATTTTTTTCTTTTGACAATAATAGATTACTTTTTTTTTTGGTTCATTTCATTATGAATATGCACTGTAACATGTAAGCACTGTTTTTTTAAGAGCTTTTCTAATTTATGTTCATCTTACAGCAGTTATTAGATTTTGCTTTAGTTTTGTAGATATAGTAATCTCTTTTATAGTTTAGAAAAATTAATGTTAGAACTAAATTTTTCAAATATTATTATGGTATTGAAAAAGAAGTTCTAATGAATTACTAAGATTGAAATTTTTGCGTTTCGCTGCAGAAAATAAAATCCAATACAACATATCTTAATTTAACTAAAAATTATTTATAATAGGATAAAAAGAGCAAATGATTTAGTTACCAATAAATTATAGATAATACTCCTGGAAACTGCTACAAATGGTATCTATCATATATTAAAATTTCCACAATTGTATGAATTACACAATTTTGTTTAAATTATTTTCATTACAATATTGTTACAAAAGCTTTGTCAAATACTTCTGAGATTTTTCAATGAATATTATGAATATTACACCAAGAAACAAACATATTTAATAATAATAATAATAATAATAATAATAATAATAATAATAATAATAATAATAATAATATATATATATATATATATATATATATATATATATATATATATATATATATATATATATATATATATATATAAAGTAAAAATTAAGTTTCACTAAGTAATATAATAATTTAAATTTTTAAGGAAATAAAGATGTATTTATCAGTTATAGAAAGTCTAACCTTCCAATAAAATACAATGTATATATTTAAATATGAAAAACAAGTATTTTAACAAGCTTTTAAAAGTTGTGAGAAACTTAACTCATCACATTAACATTGATCAAATTATTAATCTAATAAAGCTCATCAAAACAATATTATATAAAAGATAAAATGTAATATCGGACATTTATTTTTTTATGTACAATTACTTTCTTATACAGTGATGAGAATTTTCACACATATATATTACTTCAATAAAAACATCAGAAATCTCTTGGAGAAAAAATTGAATTTCTTAAAATAATTTAATGTTTCACAAGAATTATAATTTCTCAGGCGTAGAGCTATAGCATTTAAAATTAATGGAATAAAATTTTATCAAATCTAATAATTAATGTTCTAAGAAAAGATTTTTTCTTGAATTACGATTTTTTTTTTTTCAAAAACTTATGGAATTGAATCTAGATTACACAAAAACCAACTTATCAACTTCAATTAGATTCTTAATTTGATGAAAATTAAAGCAAAGAAAAAACAATTAACAAAATTTTATTTCTCAAATTTTAAATTCATTTTTGAATTCTAAAAACCATAGCTCAATCAATTCCACATGAAAATAGTTTATAATTAACAATAACAAAATACTGTTTATTATTTATATATGATAAAAGCTAAACAGAGCAAGAAAGAGCATTCAAAACTTTTTATCTTAAGTTGCTAAAAAGGTCTTTTTAATATTCATTGCAACCATTTATTAAAATCATTTAAAAACATCAATTAGCAGGAACAAAATTACAGATTTAACTACAATGATTTAAATTTAATATATATTTTCATTTTAATTAGTCCCTTTCCTTACTTCAACAACTTTGATATTTTTCTTTTAAATAAAAAATCATCTACATAATTTACCTTAAATAGTATCACAAAAAGAAATGTTTTTCATTATGACATTCAAAAGACAGAGAATACTTTCACTTGTTCACAATTCAGTATTTTTAATATAATTTCATTAATTTTATTTCGGATAATTCATATAAATTTGAATAAGTGATTGTAAATAATGAAATAACTTTTTGTATTTGTTGTTTGTTTTACACTCTTCTGACACTTTTATATACACAAACGCTAACTGGATATGGATCAACAATTTAAAATTGACACTAGACCAGTAAGATAATGTCCAATCTGAGACAGAAGTTGAAATTACCAGGAATCTAACCATTTAAATCAATTTTCACATAAAAACACATTATTCTTTTCAGTATTTTATATAGAATCATATTTATCTTAGGTTATATACAAACACTAATGGATTCATTAAATAACACATAAAGGTAACAAGATAATCTATGTATAGTAAATATTGAAAATCATACTCTTTAACCTGTGCCATTTCAAGTATTTTGTAGTAGTGTATTAAAACATTTTACAATTCTTAATCTTTTAAATGATTAAGTAAAATTATATTTTAAAGTAAATTCAATCTATAAATGGAATTTTTACAGCCTTATTTGTTGCTGTAATTAAATTTTGACACTAAACATTCAAATAAAATAATATCAATGAATAAACCATTCCTTTCATATGTGAGGTATTTGAAAAAATTAATGTAAAAAGTACTTCAATACAAAATAAAAAAAGAATTTTCAAACATTACAGAAGCTTTTAATGCATTATTTTCTAAATAAAAAGTATATTTTTTATGTTGTTCAGTGAAATCAATAAGAGACATTAACATTTCAATGACACAATTTTACTTTTAATTAGGAAATCAATTTATTCTGATTCCTCACACAGAGAAATATTAGTAACATTTCAATTTAAAACTAATTCTAAAATGAGAACTTGCTTATTATTATTTTATATAAATAAATTTTTCTAATTAAATATTCAAATTTAAGTTTGAATTACATAATATATATAATACAAGTGTGTGTTATGTATTTTAAGATTTTTACTATTCTCAGTTAAAGTTTTTTTTTTCTATGTTAGAAATGTCTGATACAATTTTTTATTTGTTGTTTATTTATTCCATAAATTTTTATAGGGCACTTAAAATTATTAATTACATTGATCACAAATCTGATTCGAATATGAATATATAATAATACATAACATAATATGAATCTGGTGTGCCCTTGCCTTTAATAAATTGACTATTTTAGATATTCTTGCTGTGAGCACCTGTTTAATTAGCCCTCGTGTACAAAAAATGTCCATTGAGCGACAAATAAATAAGTAATTTTGATACAAAATATTTCACCTCAGCTCGATAAAGAGACTTTCTGACTTTTAAAAAAGTGGGAGATACTAATAGAAGTAAGTTATTTTGGATTTGGCACTTGGTATAGAATACTTTCATCACAGGTGCTGTAACTTTGAATTCAATAGAGAAGATACATAATAATAACATAGAACTTACAATATCTCAAAACTAACAGTGGAATACTTAAAAAGTAAATAGTGGAAACTGCCTTAAATCTTTCATGACAGAAACAATAAACACTAAATGAACAGTGGATATCCTTCTAATCCATTAATGACAACATTTCACTTAGACTTATATTCTTTATTTAGTTAGTACAAAATAAAATAATCAACTTCTATCAGAGGTAATAACCATTTTGGCCTTAAAATCATAAACTTTTAGCAATAAAGTAATAATACAACAAGCATATAATAATAAAAAAAGAAATCAGGTGAGATATTTTGCCATTTTTTAGTATTTTTTAAAATTTTTTGAATTGTGGAAACATACTCAAATTAATATACTTTCAAATTATAATTCTTTGTCAAAAAATAATCTGACTACTCTGATAATCTTATCAAATTTTGTTTTACAATAAAAATTTTTATTATTAAAGAGAGATCAACATATCTTTTCACATAAACTTCATTGAAAAAATATATTGTGGATTAAATTACTAATTATAAAAATCAAAATAACTTTAAAAAGTTGTAAATAAGATTTTTTTTTTTTTTTTTTTTTTTTTACAAAAATGTAAGAACTTATTTATTAAAATATTTACTTTATTTTTCTATAAGAAATAATATTCTTACCTATATACTAATAAAACATAAATATGTAATTTAGTGATTTTTCAGTATTTTAGAGTCAATTAGAAATAAAATGGTTGCATTAAATTTTTCAATTGCATCCACCATCTTTTCAATTTAAGTTTGGCAGAATCAAGCAATAGTACTTTCAATAGGCTAAACACAGAAATTAAAAGGAATATAGTAAGCAGAAACATAAATACTTAAGTATCTTTTCCTTCATATTTAAATATAAATTATTTCAAAAATGTAATATATTTACAATGTATTATATTTTCCAGGCCAGTCATTACTTAATGCACAAAAGGAAATGTCTGAGGTACATCAGATATTATTCAGTGATAAAAGTCTAATTAAACTGATAAATGCAAATATTGGTATATACAGAAATTCCTATATTTTACACCTTTACATTTCATTTATATTAAATAGAATTTCGATAAAATTCTGCAAACTTTAATGATTAAAAAATATTGCACATGTTCAAATGAAATCTAACTTATTGTTCCTTAAATATATATAAATATATTAATTTTGTATAATTTTATTCATAATCATTATTTAACTTGAATAGATTTAGAAGCATGATAACAGCTTTTGTTGCTGTGAATAATATGTAACTAATATAGATAATATTAGTTATACATATATTATCAATATTTCCAAGAAAAAAGCAATAATAAATAAATTAATATTTTAACATTATTTATAATAAATATTCAGTTTGAATTGATTTATAAAGCAAGACTATTGCTTTTATTGCAGTGATTAATAATTAATGTAGATAATAAATAATTCATGATAAACAAAAAACTATAATGATGAATAATAAATAAAAACATAATTAAATTTTATTTTAAAATTTGATTCATTTAAAATAAATTTAGCTTTTTTAAGTGTTCAAAAGAACTATTTTCTTCATTTACTAGCCTGCTGTAAGCATAGCAGTGCAAATGAGTTACGGACTACACCTTAAAGATAGAGAGTTTAGAATACTCGCCCATCACCAAACATTTTGTTATTTTAAGTCACAGGCAGGAAGACAATGTTAAACATTAGCTGGTCCCCTTCTCTCCACATCCACAGCACACCAGCGGAAGGATATTGGATGTCACTAATTAAAGTGGACATGTCTCCAACTCACAGAGCACCAGCAACCCAGTGAGGGTGAATGTGGTCAACCTCCCAATGATAGCCAGTGGCAAATGATGCTCATTTTGCTAATCTTAACTGGAAGTGGTGTGAAGCTATTGAGCCAATGGAGATCTTTTTTTCATGCATTTCACCTTTGCTTAAACAACCCAATATTCCTCAAATGTGAGGTTCAATAAATTATGGAGAATACAAACCATTTCAAATGCAAATAAGGTAGAGAAAAATCTTTATATAATTTATTTTACTTGTAACTTTCATAGAGAAACTTATAGTTATATTGCAATCAATATTGAATTTTTCATGTTTCAAAATAAGTAAAAAAGGCATTAGTTATAACTTTTTTAAAGCTTCAAAAACAGTAAATTCATTACATGCACAAATCGATTTTTTTAAAATACGCTAAGATTCAGAATATACATTATCTAAATATTCATGAAAAATGCTATTCATTTAACTTTATCGAACATGGATATTAATTTAAAAACTAATTTAAGAATTATAAGAAATTTAAATATTTTTCATAGAAAATTCTTTTACTGCATTGGATATTTCATAAAAACAATTAAAACTTTCACAGCTACTCTTATTTGATTTTTTCATAAAGTACATTTTGTTTAATTTATATAATTTTTTTTGATCACCATAAATAAAACTATTGGTATGCAAATACTAAATGTTGCATCTCTGTAAATGAATATCATTCATCACCTATATTTAATTTAATAATTATAATAATTTTATTCTAATTAATCAAGATGATGTTATTTGAAAGCATTTTTTACTCAGGCACTATATTGTTTGACTATGTAAATTATATAGTTATTATCCCATGATTCTGTAAAACCTAAATATATCTATAATAAATAAATCTTTGTTAATATCCAATGTGATTTTGATTTGTTTAAATCTTTGTAGTTCAATATTCTTTATGAAATCTAGTTTCCAATATATACTGATCAGTCTATTGAAAATTGGATTTCAGATGCAACTATTATAAAATCTGTTGTTCTGTGTCCTTTAATATCTATAATTGTTATACCATACAAAATATTTGGTAACATGGGAAAAATAAAACAATTATAGAGAGAAAAAGTATACTTAAGTAAAACTTTATGAATCTCTTAAGTACATAAATACTTTATTTAAAACTAAACTTTACTGAATCTTACACATTAATGATTATAAATATGTAACATTTAACAGCGTTATAACAATGTAAAGTGTATTTTATCAAATTTTTTAGCGAGCAAATCAGCTTCTAATAGAACTAACAAAAATATACAATTTCAAAAATTTATAAAAGTTAATAAGTGAGCTAAATTATTTCTAGAAAACATGTAAAGTTAAACTTTACTTTACTGGAACTAAAATAAACAACAGTGCTGTACTAATCTTTTATCCTCAACTTTATTTACTTAAAATAAACATATCAGAAAATCTATAAATCTACATCCTTTAATAAAGTATTAATAAACTTTATAAAAAAATGAAAAAAAATCTAACATATGAGAATAATATAACAATTTTAAAACAAATTATTATGTTTATAATTTTAATAACTGTAGAGCTTTAAATAAAGTAGTTTCAGAAAAGAAAAACATTACTAAATATTTGCTTGAATTCCTTAAATTATTAGCTTTACAATTCCTCTTGATTTGATTTTATATCAGTGATTTATTTACAAATCACACGGATTACAGGCAGATTGAAAACAAAACTTTAAAATCAAATAAAATACACATATTGTAATTTATTTCATTCTTCATGAAAATTTAAAGATTATATAACATTAAACTTACCAAAATCTGATGCAAAAGCTACAGTATCTAATATATTTATAACATAAAAAAGACACACTAATCCGAACACAACCTTAGCAGCCGCCATGTTTCTATTTTCTAACAAACAATTTATCACATGAAGCTGCCAACCACCATAAATATAACAAAAGCAAATTATAAAGACTCTGGCAACCCTACAAATTTCTAGAGATACCTTTTAACATAAGTATTCAAAATTTACAAAAAAAATAAAAAAAGAGATAAATAAAGTTAAAATATTTTCTGTTTTATTGGAATGTTCTTCATGTAATTATAAAAATTCGATTTATAAAATTCTCTTTTTATCTTTTCTGTTTTTTACATTTAAGCAAATATTTCGTCATGATGCTTCGAATTCAATCCTCACGCATAGGGTGATTAGAAATAACTTTGATAGAAATAATATTTTCTTTCTAAAAAATCAAGAACTTAATTTAGTTGGGATAAATTAAAATCTTTTTCTTTATCTACCATTATAAAATTATTTATTCTGAGTAGTGAACGAAGAAACTTGTGAAACAAATGTACGAAAATTAGAAAAATACCATTATGATTCATATCATTGTAATATATAACTGTATATCTTCAGTATACCATTATGATTAACAATAAGTTTACCATATTTCAGTTATAATAGCGAAAAAAGAGACAAAATGAGATCGTTTCATTTATAAGAAGACGCAAAAACAAACAATTTCTTACATAATCAAAAAGCTTAACGTCTATGAGTGAAATGATGACCAAACTAAAAAGAATACGAAATCATGCAATGAGTACCCAAAGAAGCGGCAATTTACTTGAATGAAATTTTACGATTTCTATGAGAAAGGTTCCCAGAGAAATAAAGATCAATTAAGGAACTATAAGATCTTGGACATCACCTTAATAAAATTAAATATAAAAGAACTAAACTGCAGAATGAATATTATGTCAGAAATGTTTTTGATCGCGGGAATTGATGGAAATAAAGTTTTATCACCAGAAGCTCACGACATTTTGCATTGCTGAACAGCTTCGATCATCTCAATTAATGGCTTCATCTTAAACTGGAATTGCTACAAATAGCTATCACTTTCTTAATTAATTGGTCTATATTTAAATCCCAAATGAAATACATTTCATATTGCACTTTTATCTAATTTTAAATTCCCTCCGTGATTTTATATTCCCCTTAGAGTATCCTTAATAGAAATAGGGAAGTGGTATAGTTAATAAATAATACATAATTTCAGGCATACTATAATTTGCAACAAAATTATAGTGAAAAAAAGTATATTTTTTAATTGATTGATTATCCGCTAATAAATTAGGATAAGTTTTTGATACGTTTTGTTCTGAAAGTAGCCTAAAATCACATACTCTTTAATTTCACTGTACTATATCAGTTTTTTTAATCAGTATTTTGAAAATCATTGACATTGACAAGTGTCATTTAAAATATTGTCAACGAAATCATCATATTTAATAAAAAATCAAATTTTACATGCTGGCAATAGCATGCATATTCATTGTATGTAAAATCACATAAACACGTAAACAAACGCTCTGAGTATTAAATTTCGAAAAAGAAAAACTAGAGCAGTTCTTATGTCACGTATAAGTTTTTGTTCGTGGTTTTAGTTTGTGCGATTTATTATATTGCTACTAGCAACAATATTTAAAACTAAATGTTTATAGTAGTAGGACTGTCAAGACGTTTAGATTTTCGTATTTTATAATCAGTATGCGGCAACTTGAATGGATGATTAGCTTAACTATATGTACTTTTATTACTTGATTCATGTGGAATTCAAATTTATATTAAAGAATGAACATTTTTTTCATGTAATGTATTTAAAGGCAAATAAGAAGAGTTGGTGAAATTCTTTCTCAACAGATTTTAATTGAAGTTTTTAGACATATTTGAATTTAAAACTTAGCTGGTGCAAGAACAAAAGTATATCAAAGTTCATTTTCATATAAATTTTTGTATGGAGGTGTAAGAACATTAAGGATCGGAAAAATAGATATTTTATTAATAATTTTGTGTCCATTATTTTTTTTTCGTAAAGCTTAATATAATATTCAGACAATAAGTCATTTAGTAAGTTAATGAGGGATTCTAATTATACATCTAAAAATAATTTTTTAAACTAAATTTTCCCTTAAAAAGTAATTTTTAAAAACTCTAAAAAGTAATTCTCATAAAAGTAAATTTATTGTGAATTGCTGAATTTAAATTTAAATGAAATATTATTGTGGGGGGGGGGGGAATGGAGCGATTAAATAAATGAGATAAATAAAAATTATTTTATAATTTGCTTAGAATTCAGATCAAAATCTTATCAAACAAATATTATGCTAAGTGAACATAAATAAATTGTCAACTGAAAAATAACTTTAGATGAGAGATTAATTATTTAAGTTAACTGTACAACCTGTATAACAATTTGAATATGATTGTATTGGATTTCTTTCTTCAATAATACAGGTAAAAAATAAACAAATTAGATTTATAAAATTTTATAAAAGAAATGTATCTTTCTCTTGAGTAATAAAATAATGATCCGTCCTTGTATCATTTTAAAGAAAAACTGACTGTCAAATTTATTTAATGAATTGCTAGTTGAATTCCAAAATGAAAATTATTTAATATTTTATCATTTTAGAAGTTAGATGGAGAATTATTACAAAAATCAGTTGAAAGTAATTAAAAGTATTAGCTTTGCATTTGATTTTAAAATTTTTCAAGAACTTGTTTATTGTTATCAATCACATGATTTAATAAGTGATTTTTTATAGTTTAGTAGAGGAGCTAAATTAACTATCACAATAATTAATTTAAAAGTATTTTATATTGTTATTTTACTGTGACAAAAAGAATAAAATATTTTTTGAAACATTTGCTTGTTTTAGTTGTCAGTAAAGGTTACTTTTATGATAAATTAAAATCATCAATGAAAAAAAAATTTTACTTTACTCTTTTTTTTATTCTTAAATTATGTAATATATCATGCTGATTATTCTTTTTTATTAACACCTTGAAAATTTCTAAATTATATTCAGATATTGTTTTATATTTTATTTAGTTTGCAATATATATATATATATATATATATATATATATTGAAACATATTTTCACAAACTTTATTATAAAATTAAATTATCTAATCATTATTCTTTAGATTATTCTTTATTTGGCAGTACTTTTTAAATGCATATCACATGTAGATTACTGTAATATATTATATTAATTTAAAAAGATAATTTCTAGTTGTTGGTTAACATCCTCCAATTGTTTTTAAATACAAATTGGATATTTTTATCAATATTAATCTATAATAAATAAAATAGTGAATTATTCAATAATTCACTACAAAATGTTAAAAATAATTGTCTGATCTACATAATTTTTTGTTTATATCAAAACTATTTATGCCTGAGATTAGATGTTTTAAAAGCTTTATTTTTATAATTCTACCATTTTTAATTTTTATAAATATTTTTGCCGTGAAATTTGTACAACATTAATTATTTTCTATGTTATGACTTAGGAATGCTGAAATCAGTTGAACAATTGCAGACTGGTCTTATCAGTCCCAAATCATTTCAAATTGCCACAACAACAAACCGAGTTTTTGATATGCAACTCAGCAAATTTTGTAAAGTGGAACGTTTCCATAATTCTGGAATTAATTCATTAGATATAGATAGAATTGAAGAACGATAGTAAGTAACTATTTTTGAAACAAGCACTTTTCATGTTAAAAATGAAGTGTATAAGTTTGCATTTTTAAATTTTTTTATATTTTTTATTATTTTCATAATGTGTATTTTAGGCTCGCACTGGCATTCACATGATTTCAATGCTTTATAGAAATATCTATTGTATATTAGATTTTTATAGGTGGATACTTGTTCTATGTGTTCAATTTTATATTTTAGAAACATTAGGGAAGGAATATGTCCTTAAACATGCATATTAAGTTTTTAAGAGAGGCAAAGTATCAGATTTAAAACTTATGTCAAATTAATTTTTGGCATTGCAATGAAATGAATGTTAATTGTTCTCTATAATCATCTACACAATGATTTGATTTAAAATTGAAAATTAGAATTATATTCATTTAAATTTTGTGAAAGTAAGTTTCAATTGAAAACATTATAAAAGCATATTATTTTGCTTGTTGCTTTTAGGTCATTTCTGGCACACAAAGGTCCACAATTTAAAGTGGCTTAACTAAATTCCACAATTAAATGGGAATTCCGAACCACTACAAACATCCACACCCTAAGTAGGAATTGAACTACAAGCTAATGAACTAAGATTAGATCATTAACTATTTATCTGCTGCCTTATTTAAGTGAGCACAGAGCTCATATCAAAGATTTCCTAACATGATATTTTATAAAGAAAAAGTGGTAAAGCAATGCAGGTTTGTTGAGAACTCCAATTTTTGTGACAACCACTGTACAGTAATCTTGCCAACCTAAATTACATCACTTCACACAATATCTGGCTATCAAAATCTTGGTTGAGCTCAAACTCACATTGTGAATATTGCAATCTGGCTTTTTTTTCAATTTTAAATATGAAAATTTTAAAATATTTCTTTATATTTATTGAGCACAGAAATGCTGAAATACTAATAGCCTACTCCTTGGTGCCAGTGTAGGCAATAAAATGCCCCATACTGGCTTGTTGCATCTGAATATTTTCTTGCATTTGTTCGGTAACTTACGTTTTATGAGTAAAATGATTGTGTATATGAGTGAAATTTGTTTTGTGTACTAGTAATTTTAAAAGTATTTGATTAGTTGTTTTTATTTGATTACAATTTAAGCTTTTGAAGTGTATGGCTTAGTGCTTATATTTTAAATTTTTAACTATTAGTCTCCAGTGGATTTTTTATTTTAACCTGCTTAGGTAAAATTTACTTTTGAAGCTTATAAAATAAATTTATTTGCATATTGGGTTAAATCCTACAAGTAGATATATGGGTGCCATGTACCCCAAACCTGTTGATAACTGCACCGAAATGTATTCTGGCAATTTTATACCATAACTTGATGTGTGCATGCATGAAATTTGCTTGGAGATTTAGTAACATTTGAAGATTTTGCTACATACTTTGTTTTTTCATTTATGAATGAAATTGGAGTGTTTAAAATTATATTTTGTTTTAAAAGTGTCTGAAATTGAAAAATTTGAATTTTTTGTATTTGCATGTAGCAAGGGAGAAAAATATGGATAGAAATAAATTGAATTTGCATTTTTTAAAGTTTCTTTTTAATTCTTCTGCAAGTAATGATTAGGTGAGTACTCTTATTTTAAGTGTTATTCGATTGCTGCAATTATGTTATAATTTATTAACTATTGAATATGTAATAATTTATTCACTATTGAATATGTAATGATTTGTTAACTATTGGGTAGAAATATTTGACCTGTGTATTTAGGTTTACTGTAAATTATAATGCTTGTTAATGAGATACTCAAGTTTTTATAAACATGCATCATATTTTATTGATTTAGCTTTATTGTTGGGGTGTCTTCCATGTTAGACTGTGTTTATATTGATGTTTTTTTTAAAGTAGAAATCACTGCCTGATTAGTTAAAATCCGAATTTCCCCAAAAATGTTTTGTTATGGATTTAGATTTATAGCATAGTTAATACCTACTTATTATATATGGTGTATTTATAAAGTGTTTGTATTCACTTGATTAAGTGAAAGATAATAAGCATAAAAATTTATTATATATATTTTATTGGCTCAGTATGAATAGTGATATTGATTTTTATAATAATTATATATATATATATATATATAAATATATTTATAATGTGTAACCTTCATAAATTTTGTAAAATTAGTTTCTAATTATTAATTGTGTAATTTTTTTGTCATAAGTAATTCTTATAAAGCATTTGAAATTTCAATATTTTTAATCGAAAAAAGCTAGATTTTGTGATATTCAAAGTTTGAATGTTATTTTTTTTTTAAATAACAACAACTACAAACTGTACAAAATGATGTTATTTTGGTAAGTGAGATAATTGTAGCATTTGATACGGAAATTGGAAATCACATCAAACCTGTATTGGCTTGTAGGATTTTAACAAATCATATATACATGTGACAAAGTGGAAGTTAAAATTTCTAAGTTCTTTGTCAGAAAATCTTGACACTTATAATGGTATTTGACAGGGTGATTCTCTATCTTATCTTCTTTTTAATATTGCACTTGAGAGTGTTATTTGAGATATAGGTTTCAATATCATTGGACATATATTTTCTAGATCAGTACAACTTCTTGAATATGCAGATGATATTGACAAAATTGGTCAATCCCTTCTCTATAAAGAAGCATCACTTGCTCTTGAGGTGATTGCAAGAAGAGCATAGTTATTAATGTAAGGAAGATAAAATATGTGCTCATCCTTGGAAGCAAATTACCAAACCCTTATCTTGAAATTGGCTTATATAAATTTGAAACAGTGAATTGTTTCACTTACTTAGTTTCAGTTATTACTAGTGGCAATAGAATATCACCTGAAATAAAAGAACCCGACTATTTTTGCCCTAAGAAGGTTTTATTAAATCTAGGTTTCTTTCTAATAATAGAAAGTTAAGAATAAAAACTTTTATTAGGTCTGCCTTCATACATATTTTTGAGTCCTGGACTGTGACTAAGCTGGTAGAAAATGCTGTTGGTGTATTTGAAAGGAAGATTTCGTGAACTATTCTTGGTAGTTTAGAATAGAAAAATAGCTGGTGAAAGAATTGTAATTCAGAATTATACAGTATATATAAATAACCTGATATTATTAAATAAATATATAAAATTAAATAGAATGGTTGAATGGCTTTTTTGCCTAATCGATATCTTGCAGTCCTTCACCAATATCTTGCATTCTCTCCATGGAGATCCCCATGAGGTCTGCCATGACTTTCTTTTGCAGGGTTAGGTCTGGTGATTATTCAAAATTTTTCAGCCTTAAAGCGCCTCTTAGTATCTGCGCAGATAATTTTGATGGCACAATTTGTGTAATTTTTATGGCCCTTAAAGCTGTCTCTGAGAATTCTCACAAAGACATTGTTCTTTTTATTGATTCTCAAGTAGCTATACAATTAATTACTGTCTATTGCCCATTTCCATCTGAGACTGAGTTTGAGTGTAAGCTGTGTATTGACTAATTTCAAAGCACTGTAAGAATAATTGCTCTTCAATGAATTTCAAGCCATTGTGGCATTCATGGTAACAAGCAGGCATATTTGCTGCCAAGAAAGCTTCGGGATTGCATTAATCTTGTCTCCCAATCCCTATAAAAAAGCTTAATGGCTTCTCTGGAACAATATCTGACTAATAAGAATTTCCATTCTGAAAAATATGGCAAATAGAACTTGGAATTGTTTCTTAATAATGAGACTTGAATGGAGTTCTCCCTCCTCTGTAGAGTTGGAATGACATCTCTCAGAATCATTGCTAGATTATCTTCAGGCTCATCTATTCAGGATTGAACTTGCTGATTCTCCATTTGTCTTCTCAACAATATTGTATCATGACTGAGGACCATCTTTTTAGTTTCCCTTTTTTTCATGATGTTCGTGGTCTTTAAGTTTTTGGAATCCTATCTTGTTCTGGTGCAGTCTTCATATTATATTGGACTGCAAGGCGTCTTATGCCTGTAAGCCATAAGGATGTTGGCAGGCATAATTTAAAATAGAAAAAAAAAATCACTTAGTTTGAATGCATGAAAGTAACATTATGTAAAATGATTCTGCACTTTAAACTTTTTAGAAAGCAGTGAACCATGGTTAAGATGGGCTAATTCAGTGAAGTCAAATTTTCTTATAATTAATGAGAAGAATTAGAGGTCTGGTCTTCTTCTAGTGTTGTCTTCATATTATATTGGAATGCAAGGCATCTTATGCCCGTAAGTTATAAGGATGTTGGCAGGCGTAATTTAAAATAGGAAAAAAGAAAAAATCATTTGGTTTGAATGCATGAAGGTAATATTATGTAAAAAGATTCTGCACTTTAAACCTTTTAGAAAGCAGTGAACCATGATCAAGATGGGCTAATTCAGTGAAGTCAAATTTTCCTATAATTAATGAGAAGAATTAGTGGTCAAAAATTTTTCGGAGAACGTCAAGGAGAAATATTCAGAATCTCACACTAGACTGTCTAGCTAATTAAAATGGTAATGAAGATAATATATATGCGATTTTAATAATGATTAAAATAATTTGATTTGAATGAAATAAAAAATGAAACTTACAAAGTATTGAAAATTTATTGCATAATTCTTAAATTTCATAAACTTTTAATTTTTCATTTTTTTTGGAATATTTTTGATATTAAGTTATAATGAAGCAAATTATTGTCAAAAATAAAGATTACTTACATTGTGAATCTAATTCTAAATATACTATTTTTTGAAAAATCAGTTAGTACTATTAAATTATAATGTTTTCATCAGTTTTGTAGCAACTCACAAACTTAAATATCTGAAATTATTTCTTATTGTATTATTTTTTCTCCTCCCCCTTCTATTATGTAAATGAGTATAATGCTTTTAAAACATAAAATTGCGGTTTCATGTAGAATTGTATGCAAAATTAATTAAGAAAATTATGAAAATGCAATTTTATCTTTCTCATTTTTAATATATTTCTTGTATAATAGGATTTTCTCTATGTTTTTCTCTGATTTTGTTTTTAAAATATTTTCAATTTTCTTTTTTAAAGCTAATATTTTCTGAATTATATTGTAGTTTATTATCTGGTGGGAAAAATGGGGCCATCTGTATTCATGACTTACAGAACTCTTCTGGAAAACTGTGTAACACTGCAAAAGCTGTGTGCAAAGTGAAAAGGTAGTTTTCTTAATAACTCATTAATCTTACTGAGTTAATTTATTAGTATAAATTTAATAATTTTAAGTATATTCATTTACTGTAAGTTTTTGCATTGAAAAATCACATTTAACTTAGTAATATCATTTAGTGTTTAATTGAAATTAAAAATAATTTCAACTGGCAAAACTCAGTATACCATTTGCATGGATATCAGATGAATATTCAGTAGGATGAGACTTACTGTGGATGTAGGAAATGAGCATCAGCAATTATATTGTGTATCTCTCTTTTAGATTACACAGATCCAATTCCTATTAATTCATTTGAAAAATCAAAACTATATTCCAAGAAAGCATTTTTTGCAAAATATCTGAATTATTTGCTTAAATTTGAATAAAATTTAGAAGCTAGAAAAAATTCAAACTATGAATATTCAAATTTTTATGTTGTAAAATGCATCTTGTTTGAAAATGGAGTGTTATTTGTAAGATTAAAATAATGATTCAAAGACTGACCTAGTTGTTATCAGTGAACAATTCCATCAACTTATAACTAGTATCTTATTCTGCATCTGTGTTGTGGATTGCATGTTCTGAGAACATTTCTGATTTGTTTACGAGACAATATTTTACAAGGGAAACTGTTATATAATATCTTTCTTAAAAGACTGATGTAACTAATAATAGCACATATTTAATTAGGAAAATATTTTTGTTAGTTGATAAATTTTAAGTTTCCTAATTGATATTTATTTTACACACTTGGGTATTCTTCACTGAACTGAAGTAAAAACTTAATTAAAAAGAAACAGTGCTAAGGATAGTTGAAATCAAGATATTCAACACATTATCCATGTTTTCTTTCATTGTATTCAGGCTGTATAATAGCATGTACATGGTTTGATAATCAAGTAATTTATATTGATTTGTGTGTGTGTGCAGATGAAATTTAAGACTGCGTTTTTGATAGCTCTATAACACATCACTCAATAAGTTTTTAGTCTGACACATATGTGGCAACATTGTTGACAGATTCATGTGATTTCTGAGTAGTACTAAAATTCAAACAATATATGTCAAAATTTCATGGGATTCTAACTATTCTTGTAGAGGTTACAGTAATTTTAGTTACTCCAATTTTGTGATTCCTTTAAAAATCACCAATTTTGTGATTTTTACAGGAATTTTATGTATTTATTAAACACTATTTTTTGACAAAGAGAAAAAATTGTGGGAGACAAACAGTGGCTTGATAAGCTTTGAAAGGGGTACTGTACTTGCTCTCATCAGACTAAAAACAACAATGCACCAATGATTCAAAGTGCAATTTGGAGCTATTCAAACAAAATAAAAAGAATTTTTCATCAGTATATAACAGTAGATGAAACATAAAGCCACTATATACTTGAATCAAAAAGATCCTCGGCTGTGAGTGAACAGCAGCTCTTGAAAATTGTGAAAAGTGACCAAAAACTCAAATTTTGACTGGCAAGATTATTACACCCAAATTTTGGGAGGTGCATGAAATTTTGTTGGTTGACTCTCTTGAGAAAGACAAAACTATCAATAGAGTGAATAATACATGGCATTATTGGATCGAATGAGCACAGAAATCAAGAAAAAACAGCTAACACATAAAGGAAGAAGTGCTGTTTCACCAAAACAATGTCACTTTTCATAATTCAGTGAAAACAATGATTAAATTGGATGAATCTAACTTTGAATTGCTGTCCTACCCACAGCACTATCCATATTTGTCCTCCAGAAAATTATGGATTTTCGAAGACATGAAACAGATGATCCAGGAAAAGAAATTTGGCTCAAATGAAGAAGTCGAATCTGATACTTAATTTGGAAGCAAAGACAAATAATTTTTTTAAAGGGCATTGAAAAGTGAGAGGAACATTGGAATGAATGTGTTACTCTTGAAGGAGAATATGTTGATGAGTAAAAAAAAATTCTTAAATTTATATAATATATTTATAATATTTTTAAATATATATTTATAAAATGTATATATATATATATATATATATATATATATATATATATATATATATATATATATATATAAGAAAAAGTAATTGCAATATGGAGTAGTAGTTTCTGGCTGTCAGCTCTTTCCGAGGTACCTGGAACTTGGTTCCTCAACCCTTGTCTGTAGCTTGGAATAGAGAAATGACTATAACTGAATCTGACTGGCATATTGTTGTTTAAAATTTACATGGTGGTTAGGGCTCAATAAGGAAATTAGCTATGAGAGTTAAGTTAATATTTTGGGTTTAAAAATTTATTATTATTTGTTATGCTATTTTATTTTAAATTACAATTTTTAATAGGATTCTAGGATTAATTTACAATAATTTATAGTTATATTTAAGCTTAAGAATATGAAGCTTGTTTGAGTGATTTATCATTGGTTAAAGTTTACATGGTTGGCAAGGCTTAGTATAGAATTTGCTTAATATTGTAGGTTTAAGAATTGTTATTATGTCATTTTAATTTAAATTATTATTTTGAATAAGGTTTTAAGTTAAATTTAAAATAAATTATTCTATTTTAAGTATGATAATTTTTAAGTTTAAGAGTATGAAGCTAGTTTGAATAATTTATCCATCTGAGATGGGATTTCATTTATTTCTTTAAATGAATCCCTTAGGGGGATACCTTTAAAAATTTGCTTTATTTCATTAATGAGTTGCATTAAATCATTTAATTAGTCAGCATTTGAAGAGTGCTGATTTGGTTCTTCAGATGTAAATGGAAGAGGGGAGGTCATAGCTTAAGTGTATGTTTGCTCCTTTGTAGCAAACATACACTTAAGCTATGACCATACACTAAGCTCTGGTGTGTGTCAAACTTTTTGTTCTGTTACTGATTTCTGCTGTTTTCCTGGTATTAAAGGTTTTTTTTAGCAGGCTTTGGTTTAGGGAATGCAGTGCATCCTCCATAGCTAGCTGGGTCATTCCATTCATTTTTTTAAAATTTTACTTTTAAAAATAATTTTTAAAGAAAAAATATATTTCTTCACCTGTTAATTTGACCACTTACATATGTACATACACTTACATACATTTCACAGAAGTATGATTTATTTATATCAATCATGGTTTTAAAAAATGTGAACATCTCAAATGCACTTTTGTAAAATTTATTTTTTCACTATTATTTATTTACTTTTATTTTTATAATTTTTATTTAATTTTTTAAAAGAAATAGTGTTTTTAAGAAATTATTTTTACTGACTTTGCATGTGTATAATTTTATTTCTGAAAACATCTGAAATCCCAGAAGGATGAAATTAAAGATTAAAACACTTCTCTTTTTTATGACTTTATTTATAAAAGTCTTATAAATAAGCTAAAATATATAAATAAGTATAAATGCTTTTTTATATATTTTAGTTTATTTATAAGACTTTAAACTATTTTTAACTTAACAACAAAATTGAAACAAGTTTCTTATTAAATAAAATAATTTTTCAAATTATACATGTATTTAAAAATTTTTTCAAATTGAATGCTAAATTTCTCTATTTAACTTTTTAAATGCTTAATTTATAGGAAAATTACTCTAAAATTTAAGAAATAGCATTTGGTTACTTAAAGTTATTAAAAATATTGAGCCTAAAACTCTTATGCATTTCTTAAACTTCAAAATCCTAGTAAGGAATGATGTTCAAAATGTTGGTTAAGTTTGAATTAAGAATATACTGAATCTCAACTAAATTGGTTTGAGTTAATTTTAGAGAAATCACCTCTTTGTAAAAATCAAATAACGTTTAGCTGTGATATTTTCGTGAATATATTTATCTTGGTAAAAATAAATAAATAAATAAAATAAAAAAATTCAGATTATTTTTTTATAAAACATTGTAATAGTATATTATCTACTGAAAGAAGAAACAAATGCTTCACATGAAAGGAACATTAAATATATTAGACTTATGAAACAACTAGTCATTTAAATTTTAAAATTATGTTACTTTAATTAACTGCTAATTCTGTTAATATATATGCTACATATATGTTATCAATACTTTAAAGCTGAAAAATTTTTGGATTTGGATAAAAAAATTGATTGCTTAAGATTGTTATTTTTTATAATTAAAAATACTAATGTTAAGAGATAGTATTTTTTATAAGAAATGTAATTTTGTGTTGCAAAAACTAAATATCAGAAATAACTAAAATAAATAATTCATTAATAGCAATTTATTTGGTATTAGTATTCTACTTCAAAATATTCAGATTTGAATTATACTGATTACAAAAACTAAATATCAGAAATAACTAAAATAAATAATTCATTAATAGCAATTTATTTGGTATTAGTATTCTACTTCAAATATTCAGATTTGAAAAGTTGATATATTTTGAATTTTGACCATATTTACTTATTTAGGCTTAAATTATCAAGTTTAAACCAGTATTTCTTATAATTTTTTTTAAAATTTCAACTTCATGTATATGGATAAAGTTTGAATTTGTTTTGATGAATTAGATTCACATGTTTGAAATAACTCTTAGATGCAATATTGTTTTGCTGTTTCTATCAAATTGATTGTTAAAATAAAATATTAATGTATCAATTATTATTTTCTAGTGGCTCACAACATGCGCATAGATTTAGTGTAATCACAGTACAATGGTATCCCTTTGATACTGGAATATTTATTACTAGTGGAATGGATAATAAATTAAAGTTGTGGGATACTAATTCTATGAGACCAGCTGATACGATTCCTTTGGAATATAAAGCCAGTTGCCATAATATGTCTACTATATCAACACAACATTCATTAATTGCTGGTAAGACTTTAAAACAATTTTCATTTTTGAAAATTATTGCAAAATATATTATTACTAACATGAAAATGAATTTAATAAATAAGTCTTTCAAATTATTTGAGTTATTTAGAATTTAAGTTAATGTATATATGTTATGAATATATTGAATGAATGATTATAAAATTATGAAATGTGCTTTTTTTTTATAAAGATTGTTTTCCATTGAAAAATTAAAAAAAAAGATTAATAATTTGATGTAAAAAATGAAGGGATATTTAGATATTATGTAAGTATATTTAGGAGGGGAAGTGTTTGATTTGTGTTTATTTTTACTGGTTACAAAGAGGAGGAGTTTTTAGTAATTCTTATTCCGGATTTGTAGAAATGTTTTGTCTGACATCTATGATGAATTACATTTAAGAAATGTTTTGCTTTCATTCTGCAACTCTAAACTGTAAATTAAGCTCAGAGTTTGATTCTTTGCTCAATCAGTGAAACTCAAACTGTTACTACTCTTATAAGTAAACAATTACTATAAAAATATTTATAATGAATTAAAGAAACATGATTTTGTACTATTCTTTTAATTTGCCACTTTTGTTATATAAGTATCAAGTTAGCTTTAGTGATTACTAACACAAATTAATGTACACTATCTACCAATAAGTATTTCAACATCCATGCATATTTTTTTAAGGATATCTACAATTCTGATCTTCATCACTATTTCTGTACTTAAATATTGTGAAGAAATTGTCATTAGTGGTTTGTAGTCATTGGAAAATTCAGAGTTGTTTAACTTCAAGAAGGTGTAGGTGTCATATTTCATAGAAACAGCCAATCTTTAAGGGTCATATCTAGTAAGTTAAACATTACATTTTTGGAGTGCTTTTTATGATTAAAATGAAAGGTGAGTGGAAATCATCAGAATGGATTTTGACGAGACAGATCTACAAAGCAAAGAGATAAAAACTTACAAATGCTGTACAAAGAAATTTAGAAAAACTGTAGTAAATCGATGACTCATATACTTCAGAGAGCCCAACAATCATTTGTGACTGTTATTTTGATAAATAACATTTGCCAGAGGAAGCACATTTACTTGCTTTCCAAGATCATGCTTTTGCCCATAGTCTTTAATTACAAAATCAAAGCAGTACTTGATTGAGGTGAAGCATGACAGGCCAAAATTGCACTGTAGATAAGTGAAAACAAATTCTCTGAAGTCATAAATACAGGTTTGCGCTCTACTAGTCAGATGGCAAAATTTGTGTTTCATGTATGCCTAGAGAATATTTTTCACCAGAATCCATTTTGCCAGTAAATTTTGAATCCATCAATCAAGTAAATTTGGGCAGAGATAGAATTATGGTCTGCAGATGTCTCTTGTGACTTGGACTAGGATCCATGATTCCAATTCATGGTAATCTCAATATCGTTCCTGCTCTTATTGACAACAATGTAATTCCTGTGATGTGGCAATTTTACAAGTTTTATCATTGTTACATACAGGATGACACCACAACGTGTCATGTTGCAATCTCCACTGCAGATTTTCTTGACGACACTGCATTGAACAGATAGGACTGTCCTGCCTAGATTCTATAGAACACTTCTGGAGTGAGTTGGATGTCCGAAATAAAGAATGCAGCAACAGTTAAAATTATTGAAAGAACTTATGTGTCTCCTCTCATATGAATGGAAGAAAATATGTTGTTCTGTTTATTATCCATATATTTGGTGAACATGCCTTGGAGAATTAAGATTGTAATTGTCTCATGTGGGGGGCTCTATCATTTATTGAATATGAATAAATTGTGATTATCTTTTTTATTACTGGTGTCCTAATACATGTTAAAAGATAGTGTATATCAATAATAATTTTTTCTCTTCATTAGTTTTCGGTCTTTCCCTTTAAGGAATGTTTGTTGTAATGCTATCAGAGTTCAAAATTAAAAAAGTAAGATTTTAAAATACTTTTTGTTAAAATATTATAATAGGGAAAAGTGAACCCCTGTTATAATAATTTTGTAATAGAATTGTAATTTTCCAATGTCTTTCTGAGCTTTATAAAATGAATTAACTTTCATTTTATAATGTTCAGAAAGACATTAATAACAATAATAATGGAATTAATTAAAAAATATAATTGGATGTTATCAACTTTAAACTAATAATCTATCTTAATTTCATTGCTTTCATGTATTATTTCATATATTCTCTGTAGCATAATTTCTTAATTTTGTTTTTATATATTTTTTATTATACCTTACAGAATGACACACAAACTTTGGTAGGGTAATAAAATGACCGTAAAACAATGTGCTTTTATATAAATCAACTTTTTTTCAGCTCCTAGAAATTCCTGAATTATAGACTTCTTGAACACTAGAGTTAAATACTGTAGAATCCATTCTGTCCATTATCTGGCATGAAATTCTTTTTGGGAATTTTATAATTCAAAATGCTGAAACCGTATTTCTTATAAATTTCGCTTATTTAATTTATAATAATTTTTCATTTTAAGTCTTTACTGGAGTAAAAAAAATTAGATACTTCTGTACTACAATTTTTTTTAAAAAAAAATTTTGGAAGTTAAAATTACAAATGTGTGCTAAATACATTCTGAAACAAATGAATAAACTATGCAATTCTTTTAAGTCTGTTATCAAAATTAATTAAATGATGGAAAATGCAACCCAAAGAAAAAGGAGGCATTAAACAACAAAAAAGCTAATTATTGGATTTTCTTCAAACCTAAATTATTTTTCATGCAAAGCAGGTATTTGAAAATAATTTATTTGTATTAGAATATTTCCGATACTTTTGTTTAAAAATTTGTTTTTCTTTTATCCACTGTAGGATTAATCTTAGTATCTTGTGTCCCTCTAGATCTTTAATGAAAGAAGATACATGGTTTAACAAATTTAAGAATGCGCCATTATCATTGAATCTTAAAGCATATTATAATTAATAGAGAGCTATTGCTTTGATTCTATATAACTTTGTGAGAAATAATTATTATATCATACATAAAAATTTACTAGATAATTTATGACTGTATAATTTTTACCTGTAAATTTGATATTGCGTTACCATGTTCTATTAAAGACCATATTTGATATTTATAATATTGTTGAGCTGCTTGTGTTGAAAAATTAACGCAATTGTATATCTTATTAAGAGATACTTAAAAACTTTATTTATCCACCATTTAAAATGAAGCTTTTTATAGCATACCCTCAAAACTTGCTAAGAATGAGGTTCATTTTTTTATGAAATGAGTTTTAACTAATAAAGAAATATAACATTTTATTATTATTTTATTGAAGTATACTCAAACATGTTTCTTGTTTAGTGGATATTGATATCACAAAAGAAAACACATAAAAAATTACACCAAACTTCAGGAATACATCTATAAAAAGCAGTTTTTGGAACACAATTAAAAATTATTCCTTTCTGAAGAGAATAAGGACCACATGAAAAATCTCATGTCAAAAATAAATCAAAACCTTACAAAGTAACTAGGAATTGCTGTTTTAATTGAAATCTAGACACAAATCTAATCATTGAAGATAGAGAAGGAGTTAAATGTTGATGTGCTATTTCATTAGTTGTGCTATGCATTGCATAAACTTGGTGTACATGTTCAGTTGTTAAGTGCTGCATGAGTTGACTAAACCAGGTTCAGAAACTCATTCAGGCTTGCACTAATCTTCTCGAATATTAATGCCAGGACAAAATTCTTCATGGCTCATGTGATTAAAAGTTTATTGGAATGTCTCTTGTGATTAAAAGTTTATTGGAATGTCTCTTGTGATTAAAAGTGGATTTACTGTAAACTGTAAAGAGGGTTGTTCTGTGCCCAGTTAGCTTGTTGGTAGGATTGCAAAGTGCAAACAAAAGAATCATACTTTGTATATATATATATATATATATATATACTTTGTTTGGTGGGATTACCGTCATATTATCCATAAAGAATATCTGGTAAAAAGTACAATAAAGTGTTTAGTGAGATGCTAGTCTATGTTAACACTGCAATCAAATCCAAACTGAGCTCTGTTGCAAGAAAATGTTTCATCAAGTTAAACTAAGATCATGTCTGTCTTCATTCAGTGGCTGGACTGCATAGACTCAAATGGGATCTTTTGGTATATCCATTATGCTGGAATAACATTGCTCGTTTGTTTTTCTAACATTTTTCACACATGTTGTTACGTCTTGCTTATGTTAACTTTGATTTTGCATTGGATCTTATGTGTTTAATCTGTTTTGGACTCATTGCCACCAAGTTCTGGGGTTAAAAGCCTTGAGTAACTTCCAAAATTGAGTTTCTGGGCTGGAGGCTTTGAATAACTACAAAAATATTACCAATTATAAATTTAGATGGTGATTAGTGCACTAAAGGTTCTTGCTTTCATGTTTTTTCTAACTTTGCTAAGAACTATTTTGGTGGCAAGTTTTCATTACAACCTGATGATTTTAAGTGTGTTGTTAACCAGATTATATCCTTAATAATTATAGGAAAAAAAAAAAAAAAAGGAAATCTCATGCAAAGTTTAACAAAATGCTCCATATTATGCAAATTGATCATTATTAAATGGGTGCAAAATAATACCATAAAAAATTCTTTTGAAAAATGTTTTAGATAAAATGAAGTTATGATTATTCTTAATTCCATGAGTTATCTGGAAGAATATTACTTAGAACTACATTCTTCAAAATTTCTACAAATCTTAGCGGTGGTATGTCAAATAGAAAAATTTACTTAATGTTGTTCCTAATAATTATAGAGTTAAGAAAAAATAAATAAAAAATAAATAAATAAAAAAAAAAACCTAAATTTATTGATTGAACATCTATTTATTTTTATACATTCTCTTGACAGTTAAAATTTTATTTCTACCAGACATCTTATTTTAATATGTATTATTGGTTTCAAAACAATGATTTAAGCAAAGATAAATATATTTTGAATCACCCATCAAAATTTACTTAGTATAAATGTCATAATAAATATTTGGAATTTACTAACTGGAAATACTGGAATTTGAATGTCATAATAAACTTTTGAAAAGTGATATGTCATAACAAATTTTGTAAATTCTATGATGCATGTCATGATTTGTTTCATTATTTGTTAATTTTTTGTTAACATTTATGTTATATATTTTCTGTGTTTGAAATCTTTTTAATTTAGTTATCTTTTTGTTATTTAATATATCAGTATTAAATAAAAAGCCTTATATTAATCTTTTAAAATAATTATATTTTTGTAATTACTTTTACAGTTATAATCTGGTATGTTTTAAATAGTAAATCATCTTTAGATACTACTTAACAAAATTCTCTAATTAAAATGATATTTATCTCTTCAAATTTTTATTTCATGTTTAACAAACTAAATATTTATTAGTAAATTAAAGAATGAAATTGCAGGAAATATATAAATAAAAGATTATTTAATGTTAAAAATTAATGCTTATTTAAATTTAAATTAACTGGTATAAATTTTAATTTGACTATATTTGATTATCTGCTATTACTTTTATTAACTTTTTAGGCAAAAATTTTTTTTCTGAATTTCTTTTAAAGATTATTTTAACTTTTTGATGATAACACTTATAGTTACTTAATTGATTCATTAGAGAAGAATTTTTATTACAATTTAAATTATCTTTTTGTTATACAATACAGCCTAAAATTATCAAGAATGTTATAACTTTCAATTTCTTATATCATAAATAAGACATTTGATATTTTATATACAGCTTATGTAACATATAATATATAAAATAGTTCAGTATAAAATTATTATATTCTTGTGACTCATATCACTTAGAAATATTCAAGAAAATTACAAAGATTATTACTATTTGTTTTGATGTGTCAAATAAAAATATAATTGACAGTTTTACAAATGTTATTAATGATGTTAAGAATTATTTGTTTCTTTATAGTGGCTCTTGGTTATCCTCATGTGGTGTTATTGGATCCAAGAACTGGTTCACATTGTCATGAGCTACGAGGACATCATGGTGCTGTCTCATATGTAAGATGGTCACCAATAAGTGAATATTTACTTGCTAGTGGTGGTATAGATAACAGGATATTGTTGTGGGATATCCGATCAGCTAAAGGATATCTTCGATCATTAGATCAGCATAATGGAGAAGCAATTGGTAACAGGAAAGATTTGAAAACAGCCCATGATGGATCTATTGTTTGCATGAGGTTTACAGATGATGGACTTTATTTAGTATCTTATGGCTCTGATTGTAATATTAGAGTTTGGGATGTTGCCCTGAGTAAAAATACATTAGTAAATTTTGGTACTTTGTATGACAACAGTGTAATTTATACTCGATCTATGGATTTATGCTGTGATTCTAGTCCACCTACTCTTTTCATACCCTGTAATAATTTCTTATATGCTTATGATCTCTTTAATGGATGCAGGATAAAAAACTTTGTTGGTCATTTCAGCTCAGTTAACAGTTGCGTGTTTCGAAACAGTTCTCATCATCTTTATAGTGCTGGGAATGACATGAATGTTCTTATATGGACGCCAGATGTTGAAAGAGAAGAAGAGGAACATTTATCTCGAAAAGAATCCCAAAAGAATGGCCAAAATGTTGATTCAGATGACTGGTCAAGTGATGAGGAGAGCTAGCATGATGCTAAAATTTGGAATGCAAGGTATATTTTGTGTGAAAGATTACATTTTAGTTAATTCTTTATTATATTTCTTAATGCTCAGAAGCAAACTAATTTCAAAATATTTTGTCTGGAAATTGACATATTATATTTATATAATTTGAAAATGAATGGAAGTTAATAAGTGCAATTCTTTTTGTGTTGAAATTTTGCTCATTAATTTCTTCATGTTTATGCAATATTTTTAATACAATCTTTACATTAATAACTGATTCAAAATATATCTTTCTCATTGAAAATTAGTGCACATTATAGATCTTCAATAAATGTACAATTTTGTGTAACTAAATTTACACCTGTTTTTTTAAATTTTGTTTTATTTAAATACATTTAAAACTTCTGCAGATGAATATCTTTTTTTGTATTCTTGCTTATTATTTGAGAAGATTATAATTTTTCTGGTGTTATTTTTAATTTACATTGTGATTGAATGAAATGGAGGAAAGTTTCGTGTTTACAAATAATAAAGTAAAATTGTTTCTGCATAAAAAGGATGTAGAATTTTACTGAAATACATGTAAAATATGATTCAATTGTCTATCTTATTTTCGCATTGGGTTTAAATCACTAACCACAAAATTAAATCAGTTTGTATTGTTTTTTTTTTTCTTAACTTTTTTTTAAAAAAAATTAGAATGTGCATTGAAATCCAGAGGATGGTCATGTAAATAATTTTACTTTTATTCAGCATTAAATCATTAAAAATTTATAATCAAATTTTATTATCATTTATTTACCAAGTTATCAGTAAAATTGATAAAGAAGGTATTTCTTAATATACTTGTGTGAGATTTAATTTATATTTGATTAGTGTGATTATTTTAGAAATTTTTTTATTTAACTTAAATGTTTAATTTCTGTAGTATTATTAAACAATTCATTTGTAAGTTTAGTTGTTTAAAATATTAAACTGACCAGAGGCCATTTTATATCGATTGATTTGGAGGAGAATGATGAATATTATGAAAACCTATTTTACTTTATATAATGAAAAAATTATATTGTTTATGTGTTTATATGAACTAAGCAATGTAAGTATGTTGCAAAGTATCTCTTTTTTGAATATTGTAAAGTAATGATAATACTATATAGCAGTATTTGTTATTATTAAGTAAGTTAATTATTCTGATCATTAAATAACTTAAATTTCTAAACTTACTGGATTTAGCACTGCTTCTAAAATTATGTTATTTATTTTATTTACTTTACATCTTTAATGTTTATAGGATGGTAAAAAACATAACACTCATGTTATTTATAATAGTTGTAACACATTTAAAATTTATGTTATCAACATGTGAATTATTAAATCAAATAAAGGAATTAATTACAAAATAAATAGTTATAAAAATGTAAATTATATAGAGATGAAAAATATATAGAATTACAAAAATGACTTTTTGAAAATTAATTTCAGATTGAAATAAAATTTCCAGTCATATTAATTCTTATTGAAAGTTACTTTTTTATTTTAATATTTAAAATTGTATGATTTTATAAATTTACTTCATTATTTAGAAGCAAATTATTTTTTTATGGAAAATATTACAGATATATTTTCCTTACTGATTGATGGATGTATTTGATATTTTGAACAGGGGAAGTAGTAATACAAATTTGAACATATGTAATTTAATTAGTTATTATACTAGAACTGTTAATATACATATAATTTTATTTAATTTTAAATAATAAAAAGGAGAAATGTGTGCTGTAATTAAAATTTTTTTGCTAATTATGAAATTTTTTTTTAATAAAGAAGAGTTTACATGTATATACTTAGTAAAAAATTCCGTTTTTGAAATAGAATGAGAAAATTATACCTAAAGCATCAAACAAAAATAAAAGACAATATTAAAAAATGTATATATGTTTATTTAAACTAATAAAATTTTAATTAGAATCAATTAAGAATCTAATTATTTAACATAAATATTTTAATTGTATTGATGGGTTATTATTAATAAATTTAAATGTGAAGCCAAATTTTTTATTTATAAATACTAAATTTTAAAAAGAAATTTAATTATTTAATATGAATATTTTAGTTACATAAATTCCAAATGCATTATTATAAATGAAATAAAATTGTCAGACTGATATTCTTTTAACTGATACTATAATTTATTTGGATACTTAAAAAGCTGACTTTAAATGTTTTTTAAAAAATGTTGATCTTCATTACCTACAAATTTTAGAAAGTTTGTATGTAAAGAATCATGACACATATATTCAGGATTTCACTGTGTCAATATAATTAAATTACATTTAATTATGTTTAATGAGTAGATGGTAAAGCCTTAAAATTATATTTTATAAGAATAAGACCCACATTTTAAGTGAACACTCTCGAAATTGCAATATGAAAAAAAGCTCTAAAAATTCCTGAATTCTAAATTTAAATTTTTTTTCCTTTTTTTTTTTTCTGTATTGAGATATCTTGTATTTGTGAAAACTGAATATATAATTTACTTATGTTTTTATCTATATTTTTTGATATAATATTTAAGTATAATTTTCAACTTTCCACCTCTATTTAAGTTTTTAAGAATGAATTAAATAAATTCAAAGGAGAGCACAAAGAAACTTTCCTATTGAGAGTAAAAATATCATGAGTATTATATATAATATAAAAGTTTGAATCACTCTATTATTTGCATAAAACATAATTTTAAATTGTCATCAAAGTTACTGTCAATTTTGTTAAAATATTTGTATTTTATTGGTATTTAGATTAATATATATATATATAGTTATAAAATATAATTTATATATATATATATATATATATATATATATATATATAAATTATATTTTATAACTTTGAAATTAAAAATTTATGCAACTTTTAAGATTTAAATAAAAGATATTCAAAAAATGTTGAAATTTCAAATTTTCATGTACCCACTTAAAATGCAGGGTATTTATTTTATTTTATTTATAAATTTTGACTTTTATTATAGTATGATATGATATTTAAATTTGTTTTTAGTTTATGTATATATATATATATATATATATATATGTTCTGCACAATGCCGGTCAATTTGTCTAGTGGTCAGCGTGTCTGACTACGGATAGGGAGGTCCTGGGTTCGAATCGAGGTTCAGGCATGGATGTACTTTCTCTCTCTCTATCCTGTCTTTGTCCTTTCCTTGTGTGCGTGAATGATGCCTACCCTATAAACAGGTCCCTATGGCATGTGTGAGGGTGCGATGGTGACCCACCCCCTGTGGTGCACCCAGGGCAACGCCTCGGCGGCTAAGAGGTCGCTATGTCTGGCCGATTATTTATTATCAGGGAACAATAGATTAATATACTCTGTTGCAGTTGTAACTGTCTACAATCAGCCATTGGAAAAAAAATATTCTGCACAAATTATTCAGTGCTCATAGGAAGGCTATTCACATAGATGGCAGTTGTCATCTATGTCATCAATAGAATATTTATTCATTAATAAACAAAAAAATGCATTAAATGCGCTATAATCATTTATAAGCCTTTGAAAATTAATTGTTCTTAAAATTATTGAATGTTAAATAATTTGGTTTACTTATTGCAATAAAATTTATAATATTTGAGTTAAAAATCTGCAAGAATGAAGTGAATAAAAGATCTTGATAATATACAATTTGTATTGCAGTTGTAATATAAATAGTATATTATGTATAATTTATATTAATATCTTAAAATGTGATACAAAACATGAAAATTGATAAAAATATAATCGTAAAATTGATTGCTACTCTTTCCTCTTTATGATATTCAAAAGTAAGTGTTGCAAAATATTGTCTTTATTTCATCATTATGTATAGAAATATACTCTTGTTATAAAAATATACCATTTAGTGGCTGTATTATAGTTAATAAATTTGAGAGGAGATGCATACATATACGAGGGTTACTGTGAAATTTTCGAGACACAACTAGGTTTTTAAACTTACAGTCACAAAATTTTAGGTTTGTTCAAAGTAGTCTCCTCCAGCTTCAATGCACTTTTGTAGACGAATTTTCCACAGATTAAATGCCTCAAGCCATTCATTCCTTGGAATAGATGAAAAAAAAATGCATTTTTAGCCACATCAATCTCTTCTTCTGAATGAAAACGACGTCCACGTAAGTTCTCTTTTAGATTAAAGAATAACCAAGAGTCGCACATAGCTAGATCAGGTAAATACGGGGGATGTTCAATCATTTTAAATTGTTTTTGTTTAAGAAACTCAATTGTTAATCCGGCTGCACGTGAATATACATTGTCATTGTGATGGATTAGTCTCCTAACATTCAGTTCTTGTAGAATTTCTGGAAGACATTTAGTGGTATACAGTTTGCTGTTACTGTCTTATGTCCTTCCAACTTGATGGCTTTGACCAATCCCGTACTTCTGAAGAAAACGGCATACATAACTTTTTTCAGTACATGTTGTTTTTTCACCATTGTCGGCGTGGGATCATCTTCAAAGACCCATACTTTGCTTTCTTGACGTGTTGGAACGTCAAAAAACGGTATGTACCTTTCATCACCTGTTACAATTTTAGAAATGATGCGGTGGCCACCATCATTTAGCAATTTAAGAGTTTCTTTACTGATTCTTGATTTGATTGACAGTAGCTCCTCTTTTTGGTGCTCAGTCAGATTATGGGGAACCCAACGCCAAACTACTTTTTTCATATGTAATTCTCCATGAATGATTTTGTGTATGGCTGCTGATCCAATGTTAATTTCCTTCTGTATCATTTGATAGGTACAGCGATTATCATCCATTAATATTTTTCGTATGACAGACACATTATCCGGGATTATTGCCGACTGGCGGTCTTCCTGTGTGTTCTTATCCTGAAGAAAATTGCAACCACTTTTAAATTCTTTAAGCCATCTGAATACAGTAGCACGAGCTGGAGATTCATCACGAAATGCTAATTGCAACCGTTGAATGCATTCTTCTTGATTTAATCCTGCTTTAAAATCGTAGAAAATCATAGCGCGAAAATGTCTCGCGTCAACTCCATTTTCTCTTCTGTTTAAAATTTATTCTATGCTAAACAAGTTGAAGGAAGTCAGTAAAAAAAATCGTCTTCTGTGTTAAAATACTTTGTATTTTAAAATCAAACCATTATTTTTATTTTGTGAATTCTCGTCTTCGCGTATCTCAAAAATTTCAGAGTAACCCTCGTATAATGTCATTTTTAATTTATATTTGACAGAAAGTACTACATCTTATGGTTGAAAAAAATATTCATTAAGGTTTATTGATTTCATTTTATTTTTCATCTCCTTTCTATTCTATTAAAAATTCGCTCTATTGTGAATTTTCATAAAAGTAATCTCATTGAAATATTAAGTAGAAAATTTTCAAAGGGCTATGAAGCTAATATATTAAGCATTTAGTTTTATAAAAATAAAAAAAAAAAAAAAACTCTCTGAGCTTATAAACAAGAAAACTTTTAATGATTTGCTTTGTATGACAACATAAAATGTTTAAGAATCTGTTTATACAGTTTTGTTATATTTATTGCAAATTGAGTTTATTTTTACTTATTTTCAAAAAAATAAAAAAAAAAAAAATAAAAAAAAATAAAAATAAGAGCTATTGGATGTGTTTATTAAAATTGCTTCCAGCACAATTATCATCCATATATTATACTTTGTTTAAAATATATGTTTTACATTATTTAAAACTTATATATATATATATATATATATATATATATATATATATATATATATATATATATATATATATATATATATATATATATATATATATATATATATATATATATATATATATATATATATATATATATATATATATATATATATATATATTATGTATATATATATATATATATATATATTATATATGTATATATATATATATATATTATATATATATATGTATATATATATATATATATTATGTATATATATATATATATATTATATATGTATATATATATATATTATGTATATATATATATATATTATGTATATATATTATATATATATATATAATATATATTATATATATATATATATATTATTATTATTATTATTATTAAAAATAAAGCTTTTTAAAGCTTTAATCATTTACTTGTAATCATGATGTTTTTAAATACTTCTATATTTAAAAAACACCCTTTTTTATTTGCATTATTATTAATATAATTTGATTAAATAATTTGCAAATATCCTATCTTGTTGAGTTTGATGTGGTTTATTGTTTATAAAGACTTTTTATATTGCATTTATGAATATAAAAAAGGCAAATATTGAATACATATGTATCCTGTATATTAGTATTTCATTTTTCAGTAATTTTGGAATTAGGGAAATTTAGATTTAATTTATTTTAGACAAATAATTACAAGGCTAAACCTATTATATACAACAATTCGGTTTGGTTTCTTGGATACTAGTTTATATCATTCTTAACTGTTTAATAACTAGATTTCAGTTTAACATTAAAAGTACATTTATTTTGCAAGATAAATTAAATGATATTAATACAATTTTTTTAAATATAAATTAAAAAAAAAATTGCACTGACTAACTTGTTTTCTTAAAATGTGTTTATTTTACTAGCCAAATTATGTCATAGTTATTCATTTGGCTTTTATACTGATTTGGATATTTAGAAATGTTCACAAGAAAAACGCTCTTGAGCTTTTAAACCAAAAGTTATAACAGTCAAACTTTCTCTGAGATATGGTGAATGCTATGCAAATTAGTACACACTTTCATAAGGATTATTATAGTAATAAAGACCAACATTAGACACACATCTTATTAAAAAATTGCTGATAATTACTGTGTGTGTTATGAAAAGAGCCTTATTTTTATTTACTGTATGTAAATTTGAAATTATAACTATATTTTTAAAAATTGCTAATCATAAGGTAAAAAATGCACTTGTATGTTTCTTTTATATGTGTACATATTTATATCTTTATATTGTGATATATTTTAAACAAAGTATTTCTGTGGCACTTCTGAGACGATTTTTAATAAAGTTATTCATTGATCAACATACAATGTTTGTATCTTATTTACTTTATTTCATGTCGTGTCATCGATATTCACATGAAATGATAACATACATAGATATTGATTTCCTTAGATATTGCTTATCTAAGGGAAAGTTTGTGTACATCATTTTAAAGTCTTGCTTAAAAATCTATCCAAAATAAAAATCTCAAATGTTTGTTAAATATAAAATTGATATAATTATTATTATGTAAAAATATATAATTATATTTAGCACACACACATTTAAGTAAAAAATTGTCCACATTTCGGTGTTTTATGTTCATTTGCTTATTTTATTATTCAATTACAACGATCGAAAGTAGTTATGATGTGGCATTTTGAAGTGACTTCATATATATTTAATAATCTAAGTATTATTTCTCATTAAGCTTTATTAGTGATCAAAAAGACGTCAATAATAACCAGTCACAGAAGGCAAGTAAAATCATGCACAATGCAGTTGAGCTAATATAAAATGTGTGCGAGGACTTCCTGAAACATTGCAATCGTTGACTTAATGTAGAAACGGATCGATTTATCCGACGTCCAAAATAGCATGATTATTGGCTCCCGGGTCAAGTGTGGAAGCACATCAGAAACGGTTAGGTTGAGAACTGTTCGCTTACTGCCTTGGTAAACTTATACTTTGCACGGCAAAATGGGACTGCCCAAAATTTGTGACGTGGTAGATACAGGGCACCACGGGCCATCGATAACAGGTGAACGACGGCTACGGGGATGCGTTCTGGCGAATAGACGTGTTACCATACAGCAGTTGGCCGTTCAGATGAGGCAAGGGATGCCATTAGTATCTCCCAAGCTACTGCTCAGCGAACGTTGCTGCGTCTGGGCCTCCGATGCTGACGCCTGGTACATGCACCTAAGCATACTGCTGTTAATCAGCGACGAAGGCTGGAATTCGCAAGCGAGTATCGCAACTGGACGTCCATTGAGTGGCGACAGGTTATCTTTTCCGATGAATTTTGTTTTATGCTCCAACGGACAGATAGATGTTGGCGAATACGACTTGAGATCTGTGAAAGCAAACATCCTACAATTATTGCTGGAATGGTCCAAGCTGGAGACGGGAGCAATATGGTTTGGGGTATGTTTTCTTGAGTTCACTTATCATTGTGAGAGACACAATTATCATGACAAGTACGCATATAGTACGCATTGCGAGTCGTGTCCACCCCTATTTTCGCATTGTTTGTCCTCAGTATGATGCAATATATGAGCAGGACAATGCGAAGTGCCTTATACTCGGTAGTGTGTATACATGGTTCGAAGAGCAACAGAATTATCTTTCCTCCCTTGCCAGCAAATTCGCCTGAGTTAAGCCCAATCCATCTTGATCAGGTTGTTCGTGGCGTAGGTCCACAGCCGCGTAATCTAGCGCAGCTGGCCTCGTCACTGGAACTGTCGTGGGTCAACATCCAAGTGAACACCTTCAGGAATCTAATCGATTCTGTTCTAGTATGTTTTGGGGCAGTCCGCTCTACGACAGGTGGTTATTCTGGCTTTTGATAGGTGGTCACATTAATGTGACTAGACAATGTAATTGTAAATGAAGTAAATGCAAGTTGTATTTGTTACATGTCTTTGCTGTTCTACAAATATATATAAATCACCGAAAGAACAAACTCAGATAAACATGGCTGAAAACGATGATATAAAATGTACTGTATGATTTGGTGTGTGATAACAGATGTTTTGTTGTCAAAGTATAAAATTGATTTGATTCAACATGCTTCCCCTAAATTTATATCTAAGAATTCTTATGATTCGAGGAAAATGTTGCAAGTCATTGATGGGATGTATTTTAATAAAAATGTGGATTATTTTATGTTCTTCTGACTAAACTATTCACATGTTGGAAGAATTCTGACTATTGCTTATGAGTATTTATTATATGAACAAAAAAAAAAAAAGTTGAACTATATGGAACGTTTGATTAAATAAATTTTTTTTATTAGTAACTTCGGCTTATTTTCCATATTATTGTTGATGTTTCTATCATAATACGCCCATACATGGTAATTAATCATGTTCAGGATTATGGATGGAATATTTTCTTTATTCAGAAATATTTTATAAAGTAAATTATATATATATTCCCCGGGAGCTAAGGTTTGAAAATTTCTCCCTGATTAGGTTTGGGACTCATGGGATTAATATCACAATTTTCTTTTACTGTAATTCATTCGCTTTTTCACCTCAAGTTTCAGTCTAACACAAAATTGATAGTTTTTTTTTACAACTTTTATTCATGATTTGGCATTCTAGAAGATCTCTTCGCCTGCCGTCCAATCACTACACTTCATTTCAGCTAGAGTTATAAAACATACCGGACTTTATTATTTTGTACTCTTTTATTTTCGAATACAAAAGCCTAATTCTTTTTTTTTTTATCAGTTTATGTTCTAAATATACTTAATAGACATACAGTTCAAGAACATTAAGCAAATGTGTCTATACTTTCGTTTGCTAATACTTCGTATACTGAGAACTAGTGTTGTAAAGGAGGGAAGAAACCGGGTCTTTTTCCTTTGGAATTATAAAAATTCCCCAGGAATTTCGGAAGTCCGTAAATTTTGAGAATTTTCAGGTAATTTAGAATTTTTAAAGTTTTTATTATTTTTATTAGATATTTCGTAAAGTAAAAATCCACTTATTTTTATGATTTCTATGCTACTAATTACAGTAATAGAACGCTTTCCAGGAAAAGAAAATAATTTTGTTTTAATGACCAATTTAGAATAACTTCTCGAAATAATGTTGAAGAAACATTTTTTTTTTCTTTCTCAGTACGAATTTATAACGACAGAAACATTGAAATATCAATACTTATTGCGACCATCCTGAGAAATATATCTTGTACAAATATATCTAAAACTAATTGATTATTTTTAACAGGTATTTTTGTTTTTCTCAGTATGAAAGTAATTAACTTTAGTACTAGAAGTTAGAATAGATATTTTTTTTTGTACTTATGCAGAGTTTATTTCACTTCTCTTCATAGTAAAGGCAAGACAAACCATTAAATGAAAGATGATTGGTTGAGTTTATTCCCTCAATATTTTCCAAAATAACTGAGTAAATTCCCCCTAGTTCAAAATACCCGGGAATTTTACACCTTTATTGATAACACACATTTTTAGATTTATAAAACTATTTCACACAATAGAATTTAGAAAACATTGAAAGAATATACCTTTATGGTACATTTCATGATTTTCTAGAATTCTTAAAAAATATATGTGCTTTTTGATAAAAAAATATATAAAATAAGTTTAGATTTCTTCATTTAACAATTTGAAAAGAATTAAAATTTTTCTAATTTTTTTTTTTTGGAATAATGTGCAGTTTATGTATTTGAAACATTTTTGGAACATATAACTAAAATATACTAAACATACTTTTTTTCTTTGAAAAAAGCTTGTATAGTTAACAAAAACATGCATTTGAAATTCTTTTCATTTCATTTCTCATCCCTGAATAAAGTTACTTTAAACTTTTCTCTTAGAGTTATTTTACAATTATGAGATGTTATTGAAAGTTTTATGTATATGAAAAAGAAATTACAATTTTAGATTAATTAAAAGAAGCGATATTTGATGATTTCAATGAAATCACTCACCAGCCGTTGTCAACCCATCTCCAACAGTTAAGCTAAATCCAAAACATGGAAGAAACTATAACTCCTTGTGTACCATGAATGATCGGTTATCTTATCGCCTTACATGTGTAACATTTCTGCATTACCCTACTTAAATTTTTACTTATTCATGTATAATTTTTATGTTAACTTGCTTAGCTTGGCTTATAGCTCAAGATACCTATATTCTGAGACCACGAGTTTTTTCTTCTTTCCAGTTTAAGGTTTCTCCTCTGGGCTATCCAAAATTGGCCCATATAATCTTAAACTAGCCCATCCAAAATTGTTTCTTTCATTTCGGATCATCCACCTACAAGTTATTTTAGGTCATAAATGATATTCTTGAGTGATCGGTCTATTTCATTTTCAGGACGTGTCGAATTCATCGCCGTCTCTTTTTAAAATCATTTGAATGGAACAGTGTTTCTCAATCGCCGGTCCGCAAAACATCTAGCTATTTGCCAAAATCCAAAGTGTCTACCTACAGCTGATATTTAAACAGCGCCTATAATACAATAAAAACAGTTTACCAGTTTAGAAAATAATATGATGGATGATGAAAAATATAACAAGCATGCGACTATGTACCTAATCGCCTTTCATATATGGGCGTACTGTATACTTAGTACACTAGTTAGGCCATGTTTGCCTCGAATATCGCTGATTACTTGAACGCAAATTATAACAAATAATAGGCTTTAAAAATTATTTATAAGTCTTCAGGATTTATTAGTGAAAACTCTACCAATGAGTGTCTAACTATGAACTTAACGGCCCGCGAGAGCGTACATAAATATTTTACCAGTCCTTTTTGAGTTAATCAAGTTGGGAAACAGTGGAATAGAACACATTTTAGTTTCTCATGTAAACAGTTAGTAACCTTTTATATCAACTTACAGCTAAACAAATATCAATTAATACAAGAAATAAGTTATTTGTACTGCTTAGCTGTAAGTAATTTTTGTAATCGCGTGGTTTAAATTGTCATTTTTATGCTAGCGTAAGTTGAATTTTCTATAGAGAATTATTATTATTATTATTTTTTGTAGTTTATATATATGTATATATATATATATATATATATATATATATATATATATATATATATATATATATATATATAGTGAGATATAAAGGAGCAAATTAAAAATTGAGATCTGTGTGAAATAATGAAAAGACTTAGCGCACGGAATAATAATAAAATACCTAATATATATATATTTGTATTGTAGATAGGAAAAAAGTGTGTAATAATTGAAAAAAAAATTCTAATGAAAAGTTATGAATGAATAAGAAAACCTCCTTAATAATTAAAAAATGATATAGCATAAAATAGATGATAAACGAAGAAAATTCTGATTAAAAAATGGAAAAAACGGATAAGAACAAGAAACGTATATATAAGATTTAACATAGTTTTGAATAGTTTAGGTAACAATTTGAATAGGTTTTATGCATTTTTTTCAAATTTATAAAATTATTTGTTACATTATTAATGAGTAAATAATATTATAAAGTGAAACAACAGTGGTTTAAAAACAAAACTGTTTGAATTTATTAAAAATTAATAAAATGTTTTTTTTTTAAAAAAATTACTTCAATTATTTTATTTTTCTCTCCTTTTCCCAAGTAATTTTAAACAATTTAGGCAATACATATTAACGATATAATTTGCGAAAACTACAGTTTTTAACTGAATTTGGCAATATTCCACATTAATTATTAAAAAACTAAATGATTGAAGTGAAGAATTTAATGCTCGATGGATGAATGACTCGTTCTCCTACAAAAACGAGTAGAAAAGAATTCCCCATACAAAAGAAATTTAGTTCTTTGGTGGAACGTTACAAGGGATTGAAACATTTGTTTGAACATTTCAGTTTGGCTATTTTTAGAAATTCTGAATTATTCCAAGCAGAGAAGGAAGGTACAAGTTTACAGATATAAAACATTAAAAGAATTTTCGAAAAATGTAGCATTGGTTGCGTCGTTTCTAGCCGCTTGAAAAAAAAGTTTTATTTACTGTTTGGTTTTGCTATTTATTTCTGATTTGTGACCGAGAAAAGTGCGTATTACTTTGGTTCGGTTTTATAGAAACCAGATACATGCTTCAATAAGTATTGTTTATGAGAGCTTGTAAATTTGGAATGTGATAATGTGCGTGTAATAACAAAATATTTTGTTGATTACAAAAATTGTCCCGGGGTTCCAAGTTTTATTGTAAAATCGTGGTCTCATTATTATAAACTAATGTGAATGATTAGAACTTTGGTCTTTAGTTCTATAGCTCATTCTCCTGTTTAATTTGCCATTTTCTTTGAACCTAACAAACTGGGACAATAGTTCCTTTAGCTAAACCAAAATTTTTTTATTGTTCATGTCATTTTAAATCTAATTGATCGTTCTTTTTAAAACATTTTTTACAAAAGTTTTGGTGTTGGAACTCTAAGGTCAGAAAGACACTTCAAGAGTCAAAGGATTTCTGTAAAGACTATTATAGTTCCAGAAAATTTTGGTAATTTATATACCAATCATATTTTTCGATAGAATCATAAAATGAATTGTTCCCATATCACCGCATTAAGATCTTGAGATATGGTTGACTAGATGATGAGCAAATGACTGTTTTATTCAAATTGTTCTTCCGAAAATATTTTAATAGAATGGAAGGTGTATTGTATATTGAAAAATGTGGTACAGTATGAAATGCTATAACCACTGTTGAAGGCAGACCATTGGCGACGATCTCTGGCAAAACTTCTTAGAGAGTGCCAAGTAAAGGTTTCTATTTTAACTGATTCCGAAATATTTCCATATTAAACCTTGTTAATTTTTTTTACCCAGAATACGTAATTATGACGGAAGATAATATTTCTCATAAAATATCAATGTATTAGTGGCTTAAAATCAAGTGGTCGCACCATTCTCTTTGTATTGAAAGATTCCGTTTCCCATGATTTCTGTTGTTGAAAATGGGATATAATGTTTCCTTTTTCTCCAGGCTCGTATTGTCAGGATGGATGCCTTTAACACCACGCATAGTCATACGGTCTAAGGTTGTTATATTGTATTTTTCATATTTACTACTTCCTTCTGGAAAGACTTTTCAAAAATAAGAAAATCATGCTCACGTATCGCAAAGGAGACAATCTGGAAAACTCCGAAGTATTCATCCCAGCAGAAGGACATACATAAGGCAAAATCCCGATATCCATTTTTCATTGTTCAACAGTAGTTTGTATGAAACCTGGTATTTTGCTCTGAATGACTATGCTGAAAGCATTGTGGAGGACCTGCAAAGTATAATAACCAGCTTAACAATCAATTAGCTGTTATAGGGCATTTTTAAGACCAGTATCGTAAACTGCCTCTATAGAAGGTATTTCATAGATAATGGGTCGTAATCATGAGTCAAAAGAAAAAATCTGGAAAGCATCCAAGCTTTCACTCCATTAGACGTGCATGCAAAAGGCATAAAGCAACACCAATTTTCTCTTTTCCAACAATAGCTTATATCAAACCCCAGATTTTGATATCAAGATCAACGTTGTGGCTGTCCTAATACTATGTTATGTTGACCTCTGGGATGTGTGCTCGGGAATTTTTCGAATTTCTTCTCATGTGATTCGTAGATACGATCCACTATCTATAAAAAAAACCTTGAAGGGTAGTATGTTGAATGCGAATTTACAGTGCTTTTACCTTGACTATTAGGCTGTCAAAATGTTATAGAGGTTCTCAAATGCAATTCAGACCTATTATGGCCATTAGAAGCGTTCTTATACCATCAGATCTTTCTTTAATATTCATATTGACTGCAAAGCTTTCGTGATATACAACCGCAATAATTTGCTGTTTAATTCCTGATTATAACGCAAGAATTCAGAGTATAAAATTGGCTTAATGAATAATACGAATACATTTGAATAAGTACATCATCGCAGACGAAGAATAGGAGCACATTGGATGAAATTTTGATTTATGCCGCAATTGCCTTTGATGGAAACAGCTATGAAATCCACAGATATTTGAAATGAGAGAGAGAGAGAGAGAGAGAGAGAGAGAGAGAGAGAGAGAGAGAGAGAGAGAGAGAGAGAGAGAGAGAGAGAGAGAGAGAGAGAGAGAGAGAGAGAGAGAGAGAGAGAGAGAGAGAGAGAGAGAGAGAGAGAGAGAGAGAGAGAGAGAGAGAGAGAGAGAGAGAGAGAGAGAGAGAGAGAGAGAGAGAGAGAGAGAGAGAGAGAGAGAGAGAGAGAGAGAGAGAGAGAGAGAGAGAGAGAGAGAGAGAGAGAGAGAGAGAGAGAGAGAGAGAGAGAGAGAGAGAGAGAGAGAGAGAGAGAGAGAGAGAGAGAGAGAGAGAGAGAGAGAGAGAGAGAGAGAGAGAGAGAGAGAGAGAGAGAGAGAGAGAGAGAGAGAGAGAGAGAGAGAGAGAGAGAGAGAGAGAGAGAGAGAGAGAGAGAGAGAGAGAGAGAGAGATGTCACTTGAGGAACTCAAAAAGATTCTTTTGAAAATTCCTGGATGTTCAGTAGTTAGTGGTGGAGATACAGGAGAATGGATTATAAGGGAGACTCTGGATTTCAAATTGCAAGTTTATTTAAAGTGTTGTTTAAGAAGGTGACCTTATTACCTTTTTAAACAACATTAATGTCCAAGTTGAAGCAGACTAGACCAACAGCTAGTGAAGCATTTGCTGGCTTTGAAAGTGCTTTGAAGTGGATAAAGCATCAGTTCGAGTATGACAGCCTACGAATGCTCACTGTCAAACTGATGCGCGACTTGGTTCTCCAAAAACGGATGAAGGCTGTTTAACAGTTTACTCTGACCAAGATGTTCAGCAAGCAATATTTTATTTACAGCACTGTACATAGATACTGAATTAATGTACAGAACTTGTAAAGTACCTTAACATGTAAAAGTATTACATTTTAATTTCATTGATTAAAAGTTATTTTATATTAAAATAGGTAGTTTTTTTCTCTTCCATTTTCTGCGTACAACTAATAAAAATATACTCTTTATTCTAACAAATCAATCATCCGAATGGTCCGGTCGTAATTGATTCGAATAATTGGATAACAATAGCATCATAATCATAAAAGCAATTTCTGAAGTCACCATGTCTTAATAAAAGAAAAAAATGCTCTTCGAAGCGAAAGGTATTAGATTCGATACCTGGTGCCATTGCAAAACGACGATTGATTATTAACTTTCTACGCGCGTTTTTTATTTTTTACTTTGGATTGGTGCTTAAAATTTAGTCAGGTTTTCTCCCATGCTACAACTGCTAGAGACACAGATGCAAAAGGGAATTTAATTAAATAAGAGCAATTTTTTTGAAAAATAAAAAATATAATAAAATAAACACAATAATAATATTTTATTGTAAAAGCTTTATAAGTAAAATTGTAAGCTTTTTGGATAATATGATAATGTTGATTTATTTGACTTAATTTCACACAATCTCTCTAAGAATTATAACAATATACACTATTCAATGACTCGCTGATAAAAACATATACAGATTGAAAAATTATTTTTTACATATGAAGCAGTTATGCCTCTGTCGGTAACAAAGGGCAAATTATGAACATGGATTCTTTTCCTTTAATAATTTCAAGCAGGCTGCCTTAATATATATGTCATTCTTAAGTTTTAATAATTTATTTTTAAAAGAATTATGTTTCAGTTTCCATAGTGCACGTACATTTGAAAAAAAAAAAGAGTTTTCTACTAAGATTACCAGCTGTTTTTAAAATTAAAGGTCTTACGTAATAACAATTAAATAGTTTAATTTTTAACTTGGTAGTTATATTCTAATAAAAATTTCTATCATAAAACCGATTTTTTAATCACTGCTTATTTATTAAATGGTGTTTGTTAACAAAATTACTGTTACAAAGTTATTTGTTCAGTGAGAGACTTTAATGAAAAAAGAATTTTGTTAAAAAATAATTATAAAAAATATTTCTATGATTATTATTCAAGGCTTTTCTCAAAGATTCAAATTCACATGAAAAAGCGAAACACTGACATTAATGCAAGATTTGTTAGAGACAGATGTGCAAAAGTGTTCTTTAATATTTTATATATTTTCTAATATATATATATATATATATATATATATATATATATATATATACATATATATATATATATATATATATATATATATATATATATATATATATATATAAGCACAGAAAATTCATTTTGCAAAAAGCTTTATGTATCATATTGTTTAAAAAATTGCTTAATTCTAATATATAACGTTAATCTAATGATGGGCCTGTACGAGTCGATAATATCAATCAGCTTTAAGCATAACAAGCCATGGAAAACAAAACTATAAATTAAGTATTGGAAAAAAAATGTACAAAAATACTGTAATACACATATATGGATAAAAAATTTCACAATTAATTCTTCTTATAGTGAAAATTTTATTCAACACGTGTTTATGTTTGATATTACACATGTGATGAAAATAAACTACAAGTTAATTAAAATGAATTAATTTGTAACATGCTTCGTAAAAATAAAATAAAATGACATCATTGTTATTTTAAATCACATCAAGCATCTCTACGTTTAAATGAGACTAACATTTTTTGTAAACAACTGAAAGCTATTTTCTGAAATGGCTTAAAACAATTAAAACTTTTTTAGAACTATTTGAAGAATCATTTAATTATCCGGCTAGACGCAATAGATAGATTTAAAAAAAACTTTAAAAAAATTATATTTAAAGTTACAAAGAAGTTACAAAAAGAAAAATAAATCTTGGCTAGAACAAAAGATATATGGTTTTTCAAGACCCCCCCCTTCCGCTTTTGAATAAACGAATCAAAAGAACTGATAGAGTTTAATCAAAATCGTTTTCTGCGTGAAGAGGAATCTTAATTAATTATTAGTCATTCTTTCTCGAATGATTCTCCTTCTGAATTCGCCATTCGAAATGATTGCTTTCCTGCCAGCGCCCCCCTTTTCTCGACTCCAGAATTAGATACTCCATATATCAAGGCCGGTGCATAGGGGGAAAGAGAGCGAAAGGGGTGCTGTGAAAGAGAATATCTTCGAATCTTGTTCGATGTGGTACATGGTCATGAATAAATGAGGCGACGCCCTAAGGATTTCGACCATTACCTAATTGGCCACGAATAACACACACACTAACGTCTATTGAACGCATCGGATGAATTAGAAAAGGGAATCGCCATTACAGTAGCAACTGGAAGAGGATTATAATTTAGTATCTGAGGTTAGTTATGTAATCAAACTTTGTCTATAATCATAACCAATCGAATTTTCAGTAGCACACGTCTTCTAACAGCTCCATTGTGCTCTTTTCTGAAATGTTTTCAATTATGCTGGCCCAATATTTGGGTTGTACTATGTAAATGGATATAGAAACCAAACTTTTGTGTAAGCACTCTCTCGTTAAGTTTATTTAGAAATGAGAGTTTTGATAATAATCACGTTTAGTGGCACTGTGTTTCGAACAATTCTCAAGGACTCAAGGTAAAACTATGTTTTCAGAACTAGATTAAGAGATCTCTGCGACTTAGAGAATAAGCGTACAATATTTACACTTAAAATTATTTGCTAATTTGAGAAAGAGGAATTGAGATTCTGGAAATGCTGATTTGATTTGAGACTTATACGAGATTACTTTCTATTGCTGACTGCATTAAACTGATATACTATAAACACGCTTTACTTTCATGCGTCTTAAAAAATAAGGTAAATACAGTTTAAAAATGGATTATAAACTATGATAAAAAAAATAGCTGTGTGTGTGTGTGCTGATGATCTTTGAGTTTTAAAGACTTCACAAATTGCAATTCTTAAAGTTAAGCAATAATTCATGCGAAAACAAATCATTATATATTTAAATAAACTGGTTATCATAAATGCAACAAAATTAATTTCTTAAACGAACAAATAGGTAGTGTTAAAGTGAGAATAAAGCGTTAAAGATCATATAGAAATGCTTAAAACTGAATAATCAAAGAATGTCCAGTAAAAATGTAGTTCAATAAATATTCATGTAAAATAGTTCCTATTTTTGGTTGCACTTTCCTGCAGATGCCAAAAAAGATCTTTTTTGGAGATGTTGTACCTGCATCTATAATTTAGAATCTTTGTTAATTAAATGAAAAAAAAATTCTAAAATTCTACTGGAAAGTGAAACCATAAAAGAAGGCAAATTATTACAAAAACAGAGTTTTTAAATAAACTGTCTGACATTGAAAATGCAACACCAAGAAAGAGTGGTCAGAAAATTATGCAAATTTCAAGGCACCTTTCAGAATCATGCAAATGATGTGAAATGTGCAATCTCTAGTACGCGTGGGATAAGATATTAAGTGAGGAACCGGCAGAGTGGGCAATATTCACACTGTTCTTGTTGTTTTGAAAATAATCTTTGAAAGTTTGTTCTTGTAGAAAAGGACGCTTCTAATTGCAGAGAATTCCTGGCCATAGTTGACGAATTCTGTTCCACCAGACAATGAGTTTACGAGCGGCATGGTGATCGGAGAAGAGCAGGTTGGTTTTTACGGCAAATTGCAGCTGATAGACACTAGAGCACCGGCTGTGGTGAAGATGGTTGGAAAAAAGAACTGTGGAAAACGTTTGTGAAATGAGTAACGTCAGCTGGCATGGATCGACACATCCGACGGGAGGCGGTGAGCACGTCTACCAAAATTCTGTAGCATGTACTAAATACCCTGGATGATCCCATATCGAGGCAAAACCATTTGCCTTCGATTGGTTGTTAGTGGCGTTTGCTCATGGCACCCGTTAAGAAGACAGCTATTGGCTCTTTAGCACTAACGCCAACGTCTGGAATGATGCCGGCTTAGAGCAATGTGCACGACAGAGTGGCACAGGATCATCTTCTCAAATTTGATACGTTTCTGTTTCTTCAGTGATAATCGCCGCGTACGAATGTGGCGTCAACGTGGAGACAGGTGCCATCATGCACCAATTGTGTAACGCTATACATCGTAACAATTCGGCATTATGGTTCGGATTACCATTGCGTAAAATTCCTGGTCACCTCTAGTTCGTATTCATGGAACTATGCCAGACCAACGTTACGGAAATGACATGTTGTGGCCGATGACACTCCCTTATCTTCAGGGGTGTTTAATGCCCTTTATCAACAGGATAACGCCCGACCCCACATTTTATCAGCCAACACGCCTTGCAAAGAGTATAGCTGCTTCCCTGGTCATTGCACTCGCCAGATCTCTCACCAATCGAACACGTTTGGGATATGGTTGAATGTCATTTGCAGACCCTGTCACTTCCTCCTTCAGAAGACGCATTCTGGCAAAAGGCCGACAGAAATTCCTCAAGACGCCATCGGTACTCTCATTGACTCTGTGCTTAGACGTGTTGCTTCGTGTACAGCCGTCTATGTTGATCCTACAACCTACTAATCTGACACCGTTCTTGCTTTCTATTATGCCTATCGTTTGGAAATAGAGATCACTTATAATTCGTTGCTGTCTTTCTCTGTTTGCCGAGTTTCGTTACTTTCTGGGAACTCTTTCTTGGCTTTGCATTTTCAGTGTCAGGTAGTGTATATGTTAATATAAAGGGTCTTAAATTTCGTGATTAAGATATAAATTTCTATAAATGTGACTTAGAAACTCTATAATTTACATGCTTAGCTTCATTTATTGCAAAGAAATTCATAAACAAAAGCAATTTCCTTTTAAATTTAATAAACAAATTTTTTAAGTCTTTAAAGAAGTTCTTTATAACTTATTTATAATATAAGATGAAATTCATATTTGATTACATTATTAAAATCTAGCTCATAATTTTAAATTAAGACATGAAAAGTAGTTTTTTAGTATCTTTAAAATATTAATTTAATCATGGCAACAAAAATATTGTTCATTTATTATCGAGTGTTTTTCAGTGAAATTTTCCAATAATGATAACTTTACGTTTTTTATTCTTGGGCATAATATCCAATGCAAATTTTAACGGTGGAAATATGGACACTTAATTTTATCCGAATAAATCTAACCAATTAAAAAGAACCTCTGGTACTTACATTTTTTTCTTGCTACTGATTTTAAATAAGCTAAGTTAATCTTTCATTTGGAAGAAAATAAAATAGAAAATGATATTCGAAAGAACCTCAATCCTTAAAAACTAAGAAAAATAATGTGTCTGATAACATTTCTTTCTTTTCTAAACATTTTTTTTAAAGATTAAATATTTGGTTTAAATCTTTTTTGAATTCTTAAGCCATTTTTCTTCTTTGAGTTAATTTTTTTCTATCGAAAATTTTATTGTTATCGAAATGATGATAAGTATTATCGTTTGCAATGACAGACGATAGGAAAAATGGAAATTAATTGAGCTGTCATAAAATATCTTTACGCTTTTCTTCTCAAAATGTTTTCACACAAGTAACTTTACTTTCAAGTCATTGACGTAAGTCATTCTTTTAAGTGTATTTTATATCATAAAATATATTGTAAATCGTTTGCAGTCATCGAAAGTTCAAAATCCTAATAAATTTTCTGAATTTATGGGTTTATATACATTTTTTTATACTTTGTTGAAAATTTTTAAAAATGGAAAGTACATTTTTTCTGTATTCATTTCTTTAAAACTTCCATTTTATTTTGCATTTTTTGTGTCACGTAATAAGGACGGTAAAGAATACTAAATAATTAATTACTAAGTACTGTTCTTTTAAATTTTATTTACTGTTTTAGTGACTTGTTGAGGGTTTTCTCATTTACATTTTACAAAACAAGATTTTCATTTTAAATTTATGAGGTAAATTTTATTTTTCTTTGAATTATTCATAAAGTGAAATGAAATATGCATTTAGATCTAAATATTACTTAATAGCTATAAGTATTGTTGTAATCATTGGCTAGTTTAACAGGATTTTTAAATTCCAAATCGATATAATCAAGTATATAATTATTTGGACTTGGGATCAACATGGTATTATGTTAAGACAATTTTCTACAATGTTCCTGAAATTTGATCCCAGTTACGGTTGGATAGTGGCTGATGGATGTTGTGTTTCTGCGTTCTGAATGTATGTCAGTCGGGGTTGGTGTAAGGAGTTTTCTAGTATTTAGATTTACAGCATGTAAATGTGGTTTGCTAAATATGAAAAGTCACATCTCAAGATTATTTGCACAGCGGAAATTTTTGAAGATGCTTACAACAATCTTGGGTCGTTTAGCATTCACCATGTAATATAAAATTATTGAAATAAAGCAAAGATTAGAAATAAAAACATTTTAAAGTGGAAAATTTACAAATTTGGGCTTAAAAAACCACCGAACTTTCTTAAAAGGGATCTGATTTCTTCAAATGTGTCTAGAGTTCAAGTGGTCCACTAATCTCACGCATTTTGAAAAGGAAGAAATTAATTCTTAATGTATACTTCAATAATTTAGAATTAATAGTGTTTAAGTTCGTTATATTTTTATACATATTGGTTAGGAAAATAGCTTTTATTCTTTATGTTCTTGCAATTCTAAAAGTAAAAAGTTGTAAAGGTCACTTATATTTTACTTAAAACTCAGCACACACACATATGCATGTTATATTGATTTTTTTTTCAATAGTTTATTAAGAGTTAAATTTGTAAGCATTTTTTTTAAATCTTAGCATACAAAATTGGATTGGAACAAACACAATTTCGCCCATCATATTATATTCTCATTTTTTTATCACGCAACTTGCAAAATTTTACAAGATTAATCATGTTATTTTACTAGGTGTTTTTAACTGTGCATAATATTTTATAAAACCTTTAAAAATTTTGTTTAATTCATTTGTTAAAGTCCTCTTATTTGTCTTATATATTTCACTTCGCTTCCCAATAAGATCAGCAAAGTGAAGCATCATTTGCCGTGGGCAGTGATTGGGAGGGTGACCACTTTATCCATCTCTAGGTTGCCGGAGTTAAGTGAGCTTGGCACTTGCCACGATAATCTGTGACGTTCAAGCTCCTTTCTTTGGTAGGGTGTGGATGTAAAAAGAAGAGTACCAGCTCAGGTGTGATCTCGTCACCTGACCGTGGTTCAAGATTGCGAGGCGCTGGGTGGTGGACAAATATTCCAAACTCGTTAAACTAAGATACAGTTCGTGACTCGCCTGCATTACTATGTATGTATGCAAGTACGTTTATTCATGTAGTTTTCGATTTTCTTCTTTTTCGAGTCTCGATTTTCTTCTTTGGGAATAATAATATAAAATATCCTTCTGAAAGGTAAAATGCTTTGAATATAAAAAACTAGATAAATTTAAGTTATTAAGCTATTCACTATGCTCTATCGTAACCATTTACAAATGGGATGATATATAAGAGCACATTTCTATAATGATAGACTGGGGATATGAAGGCTCTTTTAAAAGTGGAAAATACTAGATTATATCCAAGCCAATATTGAATAAAGGTATGTGGATTCTGTGCTTTTTCTTTCTGCATGCGCATGTGTCAGGGTGAGTGCTTGGGATTTTTCCAAATTTCCTCCATTGTGACACCTGAATTCACGATCTCTGAAGAATCCTCACGGTAAGCAATGAATGCCTAACCAAATTTATAGAAATTTCTGGGATGTGTGTTAGGTTAACTGCTATAACTATTAAATATGGAATAATTATTTACACACACATATGCATAGATATTGGAATAGTTAAATATTTGTAAAATTTTCAAAATATTTTAGTACAGATGATGTATAATCCAGGATGCCAAATTCTGAATTTTCTTAGCGGTGAAGAAATGTTATTAAGATGACGTACTGTGACGTGTAGGATGACGCAAATACTAGGGCTGCCAAAATAAATTTTTCTTCATAATTCTTACAGGCGAATTTTCTATGACGTAATAAAAACCAGGTTGCCAGATATACAAGAAAAAAGAGCCAAAAAATCACCTACCTCAGAATTTGGCACCGTGGATTATGCGGCATCTGTGCCAACATTTTGAATTCTTCACAAATGATATTAAAATTAAATTATAATTAGTTAAAATTATATAAATCCTATAAAAATATAAAAGTACTAAAGGAAAATTTATTTATGAATTTAGTGTTTCTTAAAATTCGAATTATCATACTGAAAATAGCTTCAGTATAAATATAATTTCAAAAATATTAAAATTTTTTAAATGTTTTGAATTTCTGAAAAGTAAACTTTAAAGAAACAATACTAAATTTAATTTATGTGAAAATAAATAAAGTAGTAATGCATAAGAGCAAAGTTTTTCCGTACAAATACAGTTTTTTAGAGCATAATCTACTTTATTTTAACACAATAAATTCTATTATAATTATTAAAAGAAAAGGAAAAAAAAATTGAATACTGATGGGATATTTCATGTATCTTGTATATTATGCTTGAATCGCGTTAATTTGTTGATGTAAAGAATAATCAAACCACATTGGGTGTATTTTAGGTAGGTAGGTCATGGCGGGCACTTTTGGAGCTTTATGCTAAGATGCTTGTAGCTCTCATTGAAGAAGGTATTTGGCGAGGATTTAAGCAATCAATCGACTAACCTTATTTAAGTAAAGTCAGTTGAGTTTGGTGATCACTAACAAAGACATCTTGATATGAGAAGAAAAAATTCGGATTTACAAATTCTGTTAGAAAATAGTTCAAGGTGGATTTTGAGTTGTAACTTTCTTTTTCCATTAAAATTAGAATTTGTTGGACAGGCGTAGAAAATCACAGCATGCAAGAATTTTAATTTTCGGATTTGTAGACAGTTCAAATTTCCAAGAGAATGATAATGCTCCTATTCCTAATTTTTTCCGTAGTTGATTCCTCAGATGTTGGTATAAAAGACAATCTAGGAGAATATGATCTATGGTTTCAGGTTCACCGCACTGATAGCGGTCTGTATGCCAGAGATTAAACCTAAATAGAATCGAATTAGTAGGAAAAGATCTTGTTCTTGCTCTGGTCAGCCATACGTCTTCTAGTCGCGATTTTGTTAACAGCCTATGATTTTTGCGAATAGATATGAGATGAGTGAATGCTTCAGCATATTTGCTATTTTTCCATTGATTGAGACTTTCTTTAAAGTAATGTTCCTTGACGTGTTGTTTCAAATCTTCTGGAGAAATAGATTGAATAGCATAATTACTCACAGTTGCTGCTTTCGCCAATGACTCTGCAATTTCATTACCTGCAATTCCTGAATGTCCGGGAACTCAAACTAACTGTATTGATAAGCACTTTTGAGTAGATTGAATCATTTGGAATCGAAGCAGTTGAATAATAGTTGGTGATGTCCAGGAACAATCTGAAAGAGCAGAGATGCAAGAAAGTGAGTCTGTGAAAATGACATACTTTTTGGGTTCAGTGCAAATTTTAGAAACTGCAATAAGCAGTGCCAGAGCCTCTGCTGAGAAGATGGAGTTTATGGAACTAATTTTCCCTGTTATTGATAAACTAGTTGTAAAATTGACTATTGCAATGCCCACAGTTGATCTCTGCTTGGAAGCATCTGTAAAAATCATCGTATCTGTCTGCCATGATGACTCACAAACCTGGTGAAATAGCTTACAAATTATATCTTTTGGCAATGATTTAGTTTGAAAAGGGAGACTCGAGGAGCAAATGGAGATTTTATTTGACATTTCTGGCCAGCCAGTTGGGACTTTTAATATGCCCGAGGTATTTATTCCTTGTTGGTCGAACCACAATTTGGCTTTAATGGCCAGAGGATGATTACGATTGACTCGATTGTAAGTTAGCTTTTCCCAAGCTGAAGCACAGGGGGATAATGATGACTTACTTAAATTTCGAATGTAAAAGTTTAAGGAGAGCATTTCATGTCTAGAGTGAAGAGAAGTTTCTCCTGCTTCTTGTAGAACTATCGGTATGGAGGTCCACTTAGGAAGACCAGTGGCAATTCTTAGGGTAGTGTGATATACAGTTTCAAGGATTTTACGGTCTGTTGTGCATGCTGAAGTAAATATATGACATCCATAATCCAGACTGGAGACAATAAAGGACTTCACGACTTGAAGATGAGCGGTACGAGAACCCCATCTATTACCTGCGATACCTTTTAAAGCATTCAACTTTTTTGATATAGCTTTTCTCTTTTCCTGAAAATGATGACGGAAAGATAAATTGTGTGAAAAATGCAATCCCAAAATTCGAATATTTTTACTCCAGGAAATAGGATGATTGTTGATGAACAAGTTGAAATTAGGTTGTTGTCGTTTTGAAGAAAAGTTAATCATAGAAAAATTTTGTGGGTCTATCAATAACTTCCATTCTTGACACCAATTTTGTAATATGCCAAGTGCAGATGTTAGTTTCTGCTGAAGTTTTCCCAAGTTAACAGATTCATATAGTAGAAATATATCATCAGCGTACATAAAGCATTTGATATCAAGGGAAAGGATAACGTAGAAGTCTGCCATAAGCACTGAGAACAGGAAAGGTGATAACACGCTCCCCTGTGGAACTCCCCTATATGAGGTGGCTGATGAAGATAGCTTATTTCTCCTTTTTACTTGAAAATGGCAAGCTGTAATGAAATGTTGAATCCACAAAGCAGCATTTCCTTTTATGTTTGCTTGAAGTAATTTATAAATTAGGCCGTCTGGCCAAACTGAATCATAGGCCTGGGAAATATCCACTGCAACCAAAATAACAAATTTCTTAGAGGATCTGGCAGAGATTATGTGATGATGAATGATGGATAAAATACTGTCACAACCTCGATGTGGCAGAAATCAGTGGTGATTGGGATGAAATATATGGTTGATATATGGTCAATAAATCTCTTCAAAATCATTCTTTCCATTAATTTACACATGACACTAGTCAGAGATATAAGACGGTACGATGCCACAAGATTGGCCATCTTTCCCTGTTTTAAGATTGGAATAACAATGGAGGATTTCCATATTTCTGGTACAATATCTGTAAGCCACGATTTATTCATCAGGGAGAGGTGGTATTCTAGGTTGGTAGTAGTAATGCCTTTTAATACTTTTGCAGATATCTTATCTGGACCAACAGATGAGTTTTTGCATCTTGCCAAAGCTTCTTGCAGTTCAGATGCAGTAAAGGGTTTATTGTAAGAAAAATCCCCACTTGTACTTAAATCCAATGGAATAACCTCTAAAATTGGTGAACGAGTGTAGAAGTCTGTAAACATATTAGCTTGATGAGTAGGATCTGTCACTGGAGAATTATTAGGTAATAGGATCATATGTGAAGTTGGAGATACTGTAACTCTATTTTGAAGATTTTTTAATAAGTTGAAAATATTTTTTGATGTTCCAGCTGAAATTATTTCGTCCCAATATTTTCGAGAGAGAGATATGAGTAGTCGATGCAGTTCTTTTATATGCCATCCAAACGTACTTATCACATGTGCGTTTAGCTTTACGCCAAAGACGTCTTTTTTGGCCAAGGAGATAACCACACCTAGAAGACCACCATGGGGAATAAGGTTTGCATGGCATTTTCTGCAATCTTCGAAATTTGTGAAGTTTATTTATGCAGAGATGATTGAATTGTTCAATAGAGAGAAGGTTAGAAATTTCATGATCAGTATTGATGGAAGTAAAGAATTCTGACCACAGGATACGTGATCTGTTCGGTATTTGGTGATCAATATCTCCAATAGCTATGCTAGTTTTAGATGGTAAATGATCACTTCCAAAACAATCTGGGTGAACTTCAATATGGCTAAGGTGATAAATGTCTGGTGATACAAAGGAGAAATCAACGAGTGAAGGTTTATGATGTGGGCCGTAATGTGTTGGAATTTCAGAGTTCAGGAGGCAGCAATTCTCATCCTGAATCCATTCAAGAAGACCATTTGCCCTTGATGAAGTGGAACAGCTTCCTAATGATGTATGTCTAATATTGAAATCTCCTATGATGATATAAGGAGGCCGAATTCCTTGAATTATACTATGAAGCCACTCGGAAGAAAATTTGCCAGGAGGAATTAATGATTGTTATTGTAGTCGTTGCCACTGTGATCTTGACTGCTAAGATTTCTCTGCCATCGTCTGAGTGACGGATAAGAGAAAATTGCCTTGTTGGAATGTTTTTATTTATTGCTAGGAGAAGGCCACCACCTCGGCTATCTTCTTTATCCTAACGAAAAATTATTTTGTTAAATAAAGATATCTTGTTAACTTTTTTTAACCAAGTTTCTTGTATTGTAATAACATCTGCAGAGTTAAAATAATGAAGTTTCATGTATGGGCGCTTATTGAGAACACTTCGAGAATTTCACGAAATTAATGAGAACCTGAAAAGGTTACAATTATTATGATTATAATTTGACTTCTAAGGACTGATGCGCCCAGTATAGAAGTTGTGTCCCATCTGTTAGGAAATTTTATTGCTTCCCTTTCTGAATTTTGTATTTTCAATTATTTCTGACTGTTCTTCAGAAGAGTTACCAAAATGAAATACACTATTCACAGGTAAAATTGGATTGAGATGAATGTCACTGTTACTAGAGTTTGATGATTGTTTTTGGAATCGACTACTTTTCCGAGTTTTCCTTCTAGCAGGGGATGATGAGAGACTTCTAGTTTCAAAAAGTTTGCTTACAGTTTCTTCAAATTTTTGGAAAATAGTATTAAGGATGGCTTCTTATTGGGTTTGGATAGCTAAGATTTTTTTGTCTATTGACTCTTCAAATTTCGTAAGAATTGAGGTGACTATATCATTTATTTTAGCTTGAGTAATTTCTGATGGTTGATTAGACTTTACAATAGTAGCAAAATTGGTTTTAGAGCTTCTAAATTGTTTTCTTGCTTCAATAAAAGATAGATGGTTTATTGCCTTAAATTTTAAAAACCGAGTTTCTTCTTCACGAGATGAACATGAAGGATCATCTGAAGTGTGAGGTCCTTTGCAGTTTGCACAATATGGGACTTTAGTTGAACAAGGATCACTATTGTGATGTGTGCCACAGAATCTGCATAAAGCTGATTGTACTTTGCATTTTTTTGTTGCATGTGTAAATTTAAAACAAATTCCACATTGACGAACTTTATCCACAAAAATCTTTACAATAGATAAAAGCACTTTAATTTGAGATGGGATTTTATGTCCGTAGACTCTTACCAAGATAGTTTCTGAAAGCTCCGAAGATCCCTTTTTATTAAAACGTTGTCTTTGAGATACAATAAGGCCATTATTTTCAATTTTTAATGCTAGATTTTCTAGACTTTCGTCCACTGATATGAACGGGATAATAAATTTCGTAGTTTATTGTTCAATTTGTATTTGGGGAATCACATGGACATTAAATACTGTTTCGATTTTACAAATTTCGGTTGCCGTTTTGTAATCATCTGTAGTGATAATTAGTTTTCCATTTCTGGTATGTCTGACTTCTTCAATCCCATTCTTGTTGGAAATAGCATTTAATAGTTCAGATTTTAATTGTGAAGGCTTCTTAGGAACCTAAGCATATCCTGCTGTAGGACACAAAAATATTGTGGAATTTGAAATTCCAGCTTCTGAAGCTAATTGTATAGCTAGAAGTGCATTATCATCATAGTCTACTATAGAGTTCGATGCATGTTTTGGTATGCGATATTCACACTCAATAAACGTTATATCGTCTAGCATGTCTGTCATTTTGAATATAACATTTTGTACGTACTTGAGGAAATAAATTAATAGAACCACTTGAGCTTGAAACTAATAAACTAATCAATAAATTAATTTTATAGGAATTCCCAAATTCCTACAAACTTAAATAAATGAAAATAAATTGCTTGAGTTCTTCTCAAAGATAATAAAGTTCGAAGTAGAATGTACGTCCTGGTAAGAATCTGCAACTTTTTTTCCCCAAACTTCGCTTAAAAGGGGTGTTATTTAAAACATTTATAAAAATTGTTGTCATTATTTAATGAAAAAAGTTTTAAATCGATCGGCAAAATTTCATTTCATTGGCAGATTATGAATATTGTAATTGCTTTGCCAGAAAATCATTTTGTGGATTGAAATTGGGTTAATTTACTAGTAAGATACTAGTGTCTTTATATTCATGTATTGTCTGAAGAAATGAGAGCTAACTCAGGCGTCAACCTCGTTATTATTTCTGCAGTTCATAGATGAAAAGTATTGATTTCAATTGTGTCGAAGAATATTATGTAAATAATCAATTATATCACACATACACAGCCTAGCTAGAAAACAGTTGTTGCGTTGATAATAAGACAATATTATATAATGATCATATAATCACAATATCAATAGTAGGTTTTTGATATGATTCATTTTAAATATTTTAAATATGGAAGTTTCAAGTATCTCCATAAGCATCAATACTTCAGTGTTTTAAAAACTTATAACATTGATTTTTTTTGCTGTCTTGAAAATAAAAAAATAGTGGTGTTTTAAATTGATAACTATTTAGGAACATTTTATTTATTATTTGGCAAATACAAATTTTAATAAAATTCTTCAAAGATATTATTAATGTAAAATAATTTAAATCAAGGTTTTATTGTGATTTCATATAACATTCAAATGGAATATTGCAATTTTTGCATGTGTGGAGAAAATATTTATAAATTTTTAATATATGGTTATAATATTTTTTAATTTTTTAAATGGATTGATATTTTGAATATTTTTTAGAATAATTTCTTAGACAAAAAATTTATATTACTTCTGATTTTGTAAACGTATTAAAAATATTTAGGTCTCAAAAATGTCTTATATCATTTTTTTAGAATTTTCTATTCTGACGTTATTTAAAATGTTTATCCAAAAAATAATTCCAAAATAACCGTTTAAAATACATTTATACTACATATTAAAAAATTGTGTTTTTAAAAGTGATAAAAAATAATTAAAAAGAAACAGTTTTTAAAATACTATGAAACTTTAATTATTCTAATATTTTTCATTATTTTTGAATTATAAAAAGTTAAAATAGTCTGTTTTTTATATGATTACTCTTTGTAGCACAAAAAAAAAAAAAAAAAAAAAAAAAAAATTAAGGAAAAAAATTGTTTGTAAAATTTACATAAAAATATTCAAAATTTTTGAAAAGTTCTTTATTATTTAAGTTTTTAATTATTTATCCATGGTTATTAATTAAAATTTTGTCTGTATTGATTTTAAATCAATAGATCCGAGATTGTATTAAGATAAATTTCTATTAAATTCATTGATTTTGAATGAGCTAATGAATATCTCCTCAATGATATTAGCATATCTCATCATTAATATTCGCAAAGTAATCTCATTTAATTAAATATTGTTTGCTATCATACATTATTTTTGGCTTTTGAATGGGTAATTAGGTTTTGATATACTTTTTCTAAACGATAAAGTTAATATGACGTCAGGAATAATGCCCTGACGTCATTGTAAAAGAAAGTTTACTATGTTTATAAAAAGCCGTCTTTAAATGTTACTTGCATGCGATTTTATGACGTCATCACGCAAAGTCAGGGTGGAACTGTTTGAACGTCAAGCGATTAAGGCATAATGGGTTCTTAAATTCAATTAGCGTATTGGATTTATTGATGTATTTTCATCGTTTTTTTTAAGGGGATCTTAATGGATCAAATGATTGTTACTTGAATGCAACCAAAGTGACGTCAGAATTTACAAAGTATAATACGTTTAATAGTTTGGTCATTACATTGAACAAAAGATAATAGTTTATGATTCTAATGTGCGTGGTAGTAAATTTCGAAAAAGAAATTTATGCTCTTTTACATTACTAAGCATATCATTTGTAGTCAATTTTATGACGTTTTACAAATAAAATTCGCGTTATTCATAAGACATCATAAAGTCAACAATTTGATTTTTGTGAATGATAAAATAAGATTTGAATAAATGGCAATTGATGAATTCATAAAAATTATCAAATTTAGTTTATTTTTCCTTGTATATGAATTCTTTTATTGGGAAATAATAAAATATTTAAAGATGAACTTTTAAGTAAAATTTATTAATTGAACTTTTATTTTAAACATAAAAATTTTGTTTCATAAAATCATTTAAAGAAAAATTGAAACATGTGATGTATGTGGATCTGAAATTAAGAAGTGTTGATTTTTTGTTGAGAAGAAAAGCAATGAATGAATTGACAGCCTTAATTTTCTCTCAAAATACTTGAAACCAATAACATTGATAAAGGCGAAGAGTGAAGATTTTGATGAATTCAATAATGATAATTTATGACTCTTATAAACTGATAATTTATGAGTGATTATAAAATGACTCTAAGTTATGAGCATGGATTCAGGAATCTTCTTACATATTAAAGTAAAAATAAAACGAAGATAAAATATTTTAGGATCTTCCTTCATTCTTAAAAAAATGAAATTTCGAGAAAATTTTTCCGGATTTAAATGAAAGTTTATACATATCTGGGTAATATTAGAATGATTAAAATTTTAAATGAAAAAGGTAGTTTGTTTCTGGAAAATTCACATGCATAAAATGGTTACTTTAAAAATTCGGTAACTCGTTTCTAAAATAAATATAGTTGAAATGGCAACTGAATTATCTGTTCTCTTGTTTTACTACACAATTTGAATGTATTGACTCCTACCTCTGGCAATGATATTTATTGTGATTTAGAATTTATTTTAAACTGTAGGTCCAGGGGCATATTTGACTTCGTGGCTAAGAAGAGATTGCGCATAAAAAGAAAATAAGATAAAGTAAATGTTTAGTAATATTTGTTTGTGAGGTGTGGCAACAACATCAAGAAAAAATGTTACATGACTACCATAAAAGAACATGGTAGTGATATAATATTTGTTCGTGAATTTGTTGCCATACTTTACGTTTGATGATGACTTTTAAGGTCTATTGGAGCTCCAACTGTTTTTTTTTTATCCTAATGGTAGACTTTTAGATTTTTCAAGCATGTAAGATGTCTAAAAGTGTGTTTTCGGTAATTCCTTAAATTATGAATTATGGATACATTTAAAAACTGTGGTGACATTTATCAACAATTTTTCTAGGATTTTCTGGCATGATAAATATTGTGGTATATCTCTGAACATGGTGAACAACTGCGTTGGACTTTAAATAGGACACAAAAGTTTTCCCAGGATGTCCTAGTAGTATAGGTGAAAGTTTCGATATACTTAGAGATTATTACTAGAGATTGTTAAAAATGAAAAGAATAACACATTTCTCATGAAAATTATAGTATATTCGTCCACAAATTAGACTCCTCAAGACATATCTAGTCTACAAAAATTTTTAAAATATTACCATAGAAAGAAACTTTGTATTTATCAGGGTTTTCGACATACAACATAATTTTATCTATATTCCACCATTTATACATAATTTATCTAATATAATTTTTCTTCTTGATTTATCATTATACATGAGATTCTGCACAATAATTGTAGATAAATAATGAAAAATAGTGATAAAATTTTACTGTCGTTTATTGTGCTATAACAAAGGATCAGGCAAATAATGTTTCGCGAACTACATAAGACAAAGTATCAACTTCTTCACACAGCCTTTATGAAATGCAAAGGCAGATTGCGAAAATTTTATGAAACAGTGATTTTTAACGAAAAATAAAAATTCCGACTTTGCCTTAGGAGATGAAGCTATGCATTACACATGAAAAATAGAATAAAATATTTGATCGAAATCAAACATAAACAACATGACTATTAATGTGTAAACTCACATGCATAAAATGATTATTTTAGAAATTTGGTAACTCGTTTCTAAAATAAATATAGTCGAAATGGCAACTGAATTATCTGTTCTCTTGTTTTGTTATAAGCAAATACTTTCTTCTCTTCCGCTGTCCAATATTTCACTTTTATTGTGCTCGTGTTTTAAAATAAAATAACCACTTTAATTCTATTATCCATACACAAATCACTTTTGATTCTGTTTGGAAACATGAAACTTAATATTGAATTGCCAAATAACTAAATACACTTTAAAACTTTATATCGTCTGAAGGCCTTAGAGAATAGAGTTTCTCAGGTAATGGGTCATACATTAACATACCACAAAGAAGAAAACCTGGAAAACTCTTAAACATGTATCACCATAGGTGCGCTTAAAGATAAAAACAAAACTACATCATATGTTGTTAGGGTGGTGTTGTTCCGATCAAAATTTATTTTGATTTCCCTCTTTTTCACAATCACATGGTAAAAAGAAAAATACAATATTCGGTAGCTTCTTGATTTAGATGTTATAATACAATTCCCAGAAGTAATTTTTCAACAAGATAATGACCAATTACAAGCTTATCTCTGGAGTGCTAGAAACAAGTTGAGAAAATTTTTCCCTTTCTGGAAATTTTGCTTCAATCAAACAAATAAAAGACTATTTTGTCTTTTAAATGGATACTTTTGTATGGTTTATTTAAAAATTTATTTGCAGAATTTGTAATCGAAAATTGTTCAAAATTTCTATGTGCTTCTTAATGCATCGTTATAAATACACCTAAATTAGTGGAAAGGAGCTTATGAAAATTCAATAATTATCGAGCCATTTTCAGTAATAATTAATTTTAATAATCTGAAATTTTAACGTATTATCAAAACGATGATGTAAAGATAACGGTCATGATAAATTTTAAATTTTTTCTACAAAAGCTTAGAAAAATAAGGGGTAACCTTAATTTCATTCGCTTCGAACAAAATTTTATGAATTGAATCTTATCGTAATCGTTATATTTACCACGTAGGGCCTTACATTCCTTCATTGAAGAAAAGTGTCATATAAAAAGCATAGCAATATTCGAGCGTATAATTTTGTGATGATTTTAATAATATCTTTTTGATAGTAGGAGCTCAGAAGATCTGTTATGTTGAACTTTGATTTTATTTTAATGTTGCTCCATTGATAGATTAAGTCTGTGATTATGTAAGCTATAAAAAACCAAAATTAAAAAAAAAAAAAAGAATGAATATTGTATAGAAATGACGTATTATAATAAATTGCAAAGAAACAAATAATCTCAAAGTCTTGATCTATTTCTTATGATGTATGTAAAATTAAATGAATTTTTCTTCTTAACTTTAAATTTGTTTTTAAATATCTAAAACCGCTCATACGAATGACAGCTCATGTAATGAAATTTAATTACAATTTGTTATAATGGCTTCAATTATTATATAAAGCATTTTAATTGAAATCTCTGTGTATATTAATTCTAATATTACATTTTATTTTGAAAAATTAATTCTTATTTGACTTTCAATTTTTGAATTCAATATTTTGAGTTTAATTATTACGAAGTATGTAAATTCAAAACTTTATAACTTCTAGTGAATATATATTTCATGTATTCAGTACAAAAATTGGTTCAAGTAATTATTTTGGAAATTAGTTATCGGCTTATAAACCTGCTCGTAATTCGAAATTCTATTCGAATTATATTCAGGAATTTTACTTATTCAACTTAAGATAGTTTTGAATGAAATGTGTTGCTTATAGTTTTTAAATATTGCGCAGCTATTTGTAGAGTTAAAAAATAACAAATTCAAATAGTGAGTGTAATGCTTATAGTGATTTGGATCCTGTTATTTTAAGGGGTCAGTCTCAGTTGAAATACAAATATAGTTGTAAAAGAAAATGGCTGTTGTATTTCTGCTTTTTGCTAGCTTATCTGTCAAGATGGTGCTTAGAATTTCTTCCCTTTGAATAAGTATCATCTTAAAAAAAGAAACCAATTCAATAAGCTTCGAGACTGGAAATATCCCTCAAAAGATTAATTATTGATTAACATTGTAAAAACAGTTATTCAAGTATAAACGTTTTTCTTTAAAACCAGTTATAGTATTGTATTGTCAGCGGAAATAAAACTGGAAACGGAATAACATTATATTTGAACATTGATAAGTTTAATTTCGAAATAGCTTGACTAAAATCATTGTTGCCAAAAATAGCGATGAAAGAATATTTTTCCTGTTATTGGTTTTTTATGTTTTTTTCCCAACGGCGGGTAATTGGCTGACGAACCCAATGCCACAACAAGGCCAGAAACTGCTACTCATTTGTCGTTACTCTGCGGGCACCTGTGAACCAAGTCACGGAGGCGAGTAGCGTTGCCCGCGCCATACCACAGCAAACCCTTTTTTAGGGTGGGCCACATCCATACATCATCACAGAAGAAAGGACAGAGAAATACAGAGAGAACATAGAAAGAAAGAAACATCCATGCCTGAACCAGGATTTGAACCCTGGACCCACAGCTCCGGAGTGCTAACCACTCAACCATCGGTCGGATTAGTTTTTTATATAGAAGAAAAGATTGATTTTTATTAATTAAAAATTTATCATTGGTCACAGTTTATCATACTGTTCAATTAAGGCAAATACAATCTCTTAGGAGCATGAATAATTTTTCATTATAGTATAATATATTTTAATGAAAAATTATAAAAGACATACAATATTTTTTGTTAATATGCAAAAATAAAGCTTGACTTGTATTATAAGCTAAAAGCTGTGTGCGCTGTTCCTTATTTTCAATTAAAAATTTTGAGAATAAAAATTTCTTTTTAACATTCACGCAAGGGAAAATTTTTCTTTGAAGTATGGTTTTAATTAAAAAGATACAAGTATTTATTCAGGAATGAAATCAAATATTACTGAAAGTAAAATGTTGCCAAGTCTAAATCTGAAATAGTAAAAATTTTATTTAAGCAATTAAGTGATACGCTTGTCGGTTGAGATAATTGACAATTCAGAATAAAATTATTATTTTCACAATTCATATAAAATTATCATAACTCTCTCTCTACCATTTCTCTCTCTCGTTTCTCATTAATAATTCGCTTTTCGAAAAAATGAATCTATGTTTCTATCCTTGATGACAAGAATAAATTTTGACCTGTCTCAATCTTTCTTTCCATTGCATTTAAAAGCAGTTTCCCGGTCTAATCTCTGAAATTTAACGCATGGGTAATTATAGTTGTTTTATAAATTATATATATATAATACTGCAATATGAACATACTAGATAAAAAAATTAGCAATTTAATGTTGCTATTAGAATTTTATTTTAAGGTGATCATTACTTTGAAAATAAGCGATGTTTAAATATTTTTTCCCTTTTTTATTTTAGGTTAAAAATTATTTTCTTTATTAATAATATATACAATTAAGTCTGAATCTGTTTATTTGTCCATTCAAAATACACTACTGGCCATTAAAATTGCTACACCAAGAAGGCGACATGCTACAGACGTGAAATTTATACGAAAGGAAGAAGGTGCTGTGATATGCAAATGATTAGCTTTTCAGAGCATTCAGACAAAGCAGGCGCCAGTAGCGACACCTACATTGTGTTTAAATGAGGAAATTGTTCACCCAGTTCCTCATACAGAAATTGCATTTGAATGTTGTTGCCTGTTGAAAAGTTGTTGTGATGCCTCGTGTAAGAAGGAGAAGTGCGTACCAGCACGTTTCTGACTTTGATAAAGGTCGAATTGTAGCGTACCGGGATTGCGGTTTATCTTATCGCAGTATTGCTGCTCGCGTCGGTCGAGATCCAATGACTGTTAGCAGAATATGGAATCGATGGGTTCAGGACGGTAATACGGAACGCCATGCGGGATCGCCACCTATCACTAGCAGCCGAGAAGACAGGCATATTATCCGCATAGCCGTAATGGATCGTGCAACCACGTCACGAGCCGTGAGTCAAGAAACGGGGTCGTTTGGAAGACAAGTGTCTGCACGAACAGTTCGACGACGTTTGCAACAGCATGGACTCTCAGCTCGGAGACCATGGCTGCGGCTTCCCTTGACGCTGCGTCATAGACAAGAGCGCCTTCAATGGTGTGGTCAACGACGAACCTGGGCGCGCCCACGAATGGCGAGACGTCATGTTTTCAGATGAATCCAGGTTCTGTGTACAGCATCATGATGGTCGCATCCGTGTTTGGCGGCATCGTGGTGAACGCACACTGGCAGCGTACATTCGTCATCGTCATACTGGCCCATCACCTGGCGTGATGGTATGGGGTGCCACTGAATACACGTCTTGGTCACCTCTTGTTCGCATTGACGGTCTTTGAACAGTGCACGTTACATTTCTAGTGTGTTACGACCCGTGGCTCTACCCTTTATTCGAGCCCTGCGAAACCCTACGTTTCGGCAGGATAATGCCCGACCACATGTTGCCAGTATTGTACGAACCTTCCTTGATACGGACCATGTTCGGCTGTAGGACCATGTACGGACCATGTTCGGCTGGAGAACGTGCTAGCCTTGGCTAGCACGTTCTCCAGATCTTTCACCAATAGAAAACGTCTGGTCAATGGTTGTCGAGCGACTGGCTCGTCACCAAACGCCAGTCACTACGGTTGATGAACTGTGGCATCGTGTTGAAGCTGCATGGGCATCTGTACCTGTACATGCAATCCAATCTCTGTTTTACTCAATGCCCAGGCGTATAACTGCTGTTATTACTGCCTGAGTTGGTTGTTCTGGGTACTGTTTTCTCAGGATCTATCCAGCCAAATTTTTTGAAAATTTAATCACTTGTTATTTCTAGTATAATATATTTGTCTAATAAATATCATTTTGTTATTTGCATTTCTTCCTGGTGTAGCAATTTTAATGTCCAGTAGTGCAATATCGTCAAAAATAAGAGAATATTTGGCAAACAATTAATCATTGAAAACTATTTCTTAATGTTTTTTCCTTTAAATCTTCATTTTTTAATGTGTTATTTTAGTCTCTATGTGTTACAATATTTGATCCTTTTTAAATATCTAAATAATAAAATTTGGAAAATCCTTATTGGAAATTTTCAATTACCTTACAATGATGACAAAATAGAAATAAAATTCAATAAAATGGATTTGTAATGGACGCAATTTTAAAAGACATCTCATTATATTGAGAAAAAGGAAAAATGTGTGTCATATTGAGATGCTTGTGGAGAATCTTCTATTATATTAAAACATTTACTGGAATCCAAACTGCATTTCTAACATACAACTAACATATAAAACGAAAAGAGGAAGCTTGATATTCTAGAAGTGTCATAAAATTATAGTGTTTAATGAATGCATATTAAACAGTTTTTATCGTATATGAATAAATAGTTCGTTTGCAAGTTTAAACATATTATTGAAAGGAAGCAATGAATATATCTATATTCATTATGAAAATGAAGATAATATCATAAAATTGTAAAAATAAATATACTACAAAATTAATGATCACATCATAAACATATTCTCTTTCTAGGAAAAATATTTTTGTTTATTCCTTATATTTTAAGTAATAAATAAGAAAAGATAATTGAAATTTGTTTTAATTAAAAGCTATTTAAACATTTATTGTAAATTTGATTTAATTTCTGTACATATACGTAATATTACCAAGCATTTTTTCCGTGTAATTTTATTTCAAAGCAAAATTTGTCAAATGTAATTTTATTGAATTCAACTAATAAAAATGATTATGATAAAAAATGATTTTATTTATGAAGGCAGGCACACACACACACACACACACACACACACACACACACACACACACACACACACACACACACACACACACACACACACACACACACACACACACACACACACACACACACACACACACACACACACACACACACACACACACACACACACACACACACACACACACACACACACACACACACACACACACACACACACACACACACACACACACACACACACACACACACACACACACACACACACACACACACACACACACACACACACACACACACACACACACACACACACACACACACACACACACACACACACACACACACACACACACACACACACACACACACACACACACACACACACACACACACACACACACACACACACACACACACACACACACACACACACACACACACACACACACACACACACACACACACACACACACACACACACACACACACACACACACACACACACACACACACACACACACACACACACACACACACACACACACACACACACACACACACACACACACACACACACACACACACACACACACACACACACACACACACACACACACACACACACACACACACACACACACACACACACACACACACACACACACACACACACGTAGGTTTGGTTGATCATTCAATGTTAATTTTTTACCTGATGGTTAACTAATACAGAACCTACTGTTTAAATTGGATTCCGAATCCCTATAAGAAACAAACTCTTAGTGGGAATGGAACTCATGAACTGTTGAGTGGAAGGTTAAACATGCACCTTATATATATATGTAGTTATAACCAAAAATAATAACCTTACAGAGATAGCAAGGATTATTTATCTGTTTTTTAGTTTGTTCATGTTTTATTCGAATAAATTTTATAATTATTGTCTCGAAAAGCCTCACCGCGTGTTCTATGGTAAAACACCAATTATAAAAGCAAAAAAGGATTAGGGTTCGATCCCAACTACTGTTGAACAATGGGAGATGGATGCTGCGTGCACTTCTAGTTTCTTCATTTACGTTTGTGAAGGTGGGTGTTTCGTAGTTTTATTTTTTAAGACGCATGAATACGGTTCTCTATTTATAATAAATTCTCCTAGAAGGTATTCTTTGTCCCAGACACTAAAATGCATTTAAGCGTCTTTAGGACGTTAATCTGTCCAATACGCCGTGTTAAACAGAACCTTTTAGGACAGTGTTCTTCTAAACGAAAGGTTCCAGGTTCGATACCAGCAGCTATAGACCAATGGGAGATAAATGTTTTACTTCTGTTTTCAACATGAATGTGTCTTGATGTTTGAAATATTTTCGTTTATAAATTCGATAAAATGAATACGACCCAATATCTATGAAAATCCCATCCCCCACCCCCCAGAAGGTGATTTACGCGTTGTATATTAAATTGCCTTAAAACAAATTTAAACTGTTTAGTTGTCTACTTAACGCAGTGTCCAAGTAAAATCTCTGATTTTTCACTTAAGATATTTTATTTATTTGTTTTACATATATGTACACAAGATAGTTTACAATATATCAGTATATGCCCCAAAATTCAAATAAATATTGGAGTAAGTTAAGTAAATTTTTTATTAATTCCTTTGTGAAATCAAAGAGTTTCCTTATATTGAAGAATTTAATAGCCCACGTAAAGTAACTATAATATAGTAAACAACTACAACCATTGCTTAAAAAATAGTTTTAGAATTAATAATATTTAATAATTTTTACTAAAAAATTTTTAAATATAATGAATTAACCGAAAGATTGGAGAGAGAGTTATTAATGTATAATTATTTATCATTATATCAAGAGATTTTATGTTGTAAATTCGAAATCTTATTATTTGAGCGCAATGTTGAATCATTAAAATTAATGGCAGTATTTAAGAATCTTTATGCATATTTTTATGAAACACTTTAGTATTGAAAAATATTATTTATAAATATTTTTTAGTGAGTGTAGGGATAAAATTTCCCTGATAAACAAAAAAAAAGCTTTGTTGTAATCAAATTAAATATATATTATGAAATTTCTGAGGAAAATTTTTATTAAATGCACAGATACTTTTATATTTGAGAAAAAATTAGAGAAAATAAAATAAGACACTATTAAACCAAATTCTTAATGAAGTTTAATATAAAAATGGACTCTTTGTTTAGATTCTCATTTCATTAAAAACATTAGTTATAATAAAATTATTGTAAATAATCTTCATTTCATCATTGTAGTAATTTTTAATCTGAGGATTGTAGTTTAGAAATGAGCCAGGCAAATTGCTTGATAAAAATACCTGATTCCTCATTATAAATTCCATCTGCAGATGGCGTTTCACCAAACAAATTGAAAATTCTTGATGATATTAAGCGTTTGTACCTCTCAATGTGTTTCTCACAACCCAAATTTCCGTTTTCCAGGACATCGAATTCAATCATTTCCCGCTTTTCCGTCGTTACCAGTCCCACAACCCCTTTCGTCTTTTTCCAAGAATAGCCCATGACCTAGTCCATCGATTCCATGACCGTGGTGGCCGGAACAAAACTTTTTCCTCGGAAGAGTTTCAAGAGAGAAATTTCTCTCTCTCACTGACTGGATTGGAAAGTGAGAATGTGACGTCAGTTTGAATGGGAGTGGCTCACAAATCGATTCACTTTGGCGAAGGTTAATTTTCATCGAAGACGATATTTCGAAGGGCCATTAAATCAAAGTGAAGATCACCTTTCAACTTGTTTTTGGTATTTCCAGAACTGTGATTCGCTAATCGCTTACGTCACGTCACGTTAAACTCAGTTTGTGTGTGGCACTGATCAAGAACAAATATTATGTATTTTCGTCGGATAAACTTTGAATTTATCCAGTGAAACTCACCAAGTCAAGTTGCTGAGGAGTTAAGAGATGAAATAGTGCATGAACACATAAATGATGTTTGTTTTCATGAAAATGATTGCATTCTTTTAACCCATGCCGAAATCTAAAAGTAGCATCAATTAGTTAAAAAGTGAAAAGATAGATGTTTTATTTGGCTATCGTTATTACCTTAAATGATCTTACTGCTATAATGTTTTTTTTTAAATAAATGGAATTCACAATAATATTTCATTAAACTATAAAATATATATTTATAAATTAGATAGTATTTTTTTATTTAAGGATTATATTTTTTATAATGAATAAAATTATTCATATTTGATACTTAATTTATGGGTACTTTTTTAATATTGCTCTAAATGAATACTGTCACGAAACATTAAAAATTATTTAAAACAATATGTGTTTCTGTTGTTATTTAATAAATAGATCCGAAGAAAATTGCAATGTTTATTATGCAACATTAGATTTGATTATAGAATCTAATATTTCTTAAAGTTTGCAAAGTTTTCAGCTTTTAAATTATAAATTTAAAAATTATTAAGTAAAATTTGGTTTTTAATAAGACATGAAATTTGAGTTCACTGATTTACACTGCAATATACTTAAAACATGTGATGAAATTGTTTGAAGAAAATAATTTTACAATAATTTATCAATGTTTTTTTTCCACCTCATTTATGATTATTACAGAATAGAAATTCAATTTTAAATTTTAACTTATTCCCTTTATAAAACATTGCAAATTTAAACTATCATTTGTGATTCAATTTATCATGAAAATTATAAAATTTAACAAGATTTAAACAAATGGAAAACTGAAAAGCTTAAAATCTCTGTTTGGCTTTACATTTGATTGAAACAATATTAATATAGATGTATATAATAAAAACTTGCATTTACATATTTAAGGACTCTAGTATCAATGTAAACTATAGTATCAATATAAACTCTGATGAATACAATAGCGAAAATTCATTATCTGAGCAGATAATTTTTAATTTTCATCCAAATATTCAGTACTTTGATGTTCACTTAGTAGGCTGAATCGTACAATTTGCCATGTATTGCAAATTAGGGATTTTTTCATATAAGAAAACAAACATCAGACGAAAGAAATTTATATAGAAGAATAAAATAAAAGTTTTTTTTTTTTAAAAGAATTACTCCCGCCAACGTCCTCTCAGACATAAGGCGCCTTGCATACCGGTACTGAAGCAGTTTTACAAGGCGAAAGTTGCCGATATTCATCACTAGAACGAACAGCCAGAAGAAAGGAGCAACTAAAGAGATGTTCCCCAGTCATAGGTGAGGTGTCACAGAGCACACAAATAGGTGAACTGGTCAGGTTAATCTTACTCAAATGTGACTGCAAGTAGTCATGACCAGTAATAATTCTAAAACAAGCAACTCCCTCCGACCTGGGAAGGAGAGAAAGACGAGAGCGCCGCTGGTCATTAAGAAGGCAAGCCCAAGATTTTCCATCAGCTGAGTCCCTAAGAGCAGAAATTGAATAAAATAAAAGTAAGAGAACACACAAGTATAAGATAACGATGTCAGCATCAACATGTAGTAAAACCATGTTGGTGACGATTTTAATGCTTCTTTTAACACTGCAACATGAACTGAAGCACTTGTAGTAGTGTGGCGTGTGAGAACCACCTCGTCTTTTCAGATGAAGAAAAGATTGAAAGTTTAACTTTAAAGTGGATACATTCTACTATATTTCTCAGCATTCAGAGTATGGCATAAATTATTTCGATTCCAGTGACTGCGAATGAGCATCTTGTAGCATGTTCAAATTGGGATCTTGATCATCCATAAGAAAACAAGTATATGTTACCAGAAGATTAACCATGTCAGGAATACGATGGATAAATAGCAGCAGGACGCTTATCGTGTCTGCTATACCTAATTGATGCACCTGTAGGGGTATGGTAAACAACCTGTGTAGACTGGACAAATGAGAAATGCTACCCCAGATTCACAATATGCCATAGTGGATACATTCAGTTTGTTTTTGCCATCGTCATGAGGAGACAGAATTTGGCGAAAATGATATAGAACCTAGTCATTTCAAATGGACATCGTATAGTTTTTGCCATCGTCATGAGGAGACAGAATTTGGCGAAAATGATATAGAACCTAGTCATTTCAAATGGACATCGTATAGTTTTTGCCATCGTCATGAGGAGACAGAATTTGGCGAAAATGATATAGAACCTAGTCATTTCAAATGGACATCGTATAGTTTTGCCATCGTCATGAGGAGACAGAATTTGGCGAAAATGATATAGAACCTAGTCATTTCAAATGGACATAGTATAGTTTTTGCCATCGTCATGAGGAGACAGAATTTGGCGAAAATGATATAGAACCTAGTCATTTCAAATGGACATCGTATAGTTTTTGCCATCGTCATGAGGAGACAGAATTTGGCGAAAATGATATAGAACCTAGTCATTTCAAATGGACATCGTATAGTTTTTGCCATCGTCATGAGGAGACAGAATTTGGCGAAAATGATATAGAACCTAGTCATTTCAAATGGACATCGTATAGTTTTTGCCATCGTCATGATGAGACAGAATTTGGCGAAAATGATATAGAACCTAGTCATTTCAAATGGACATCGTATAGTTTTTGCCATCGTCATGAGGAGACAGAATTTGGCGAAAATGATATAGAACCTAGTCATTTCAAATGGACATCGTATAGTTTTTGCCATCGTCATGAGGAGACAGAATTTGGCGAAAATGATATAGAACCTAGTCATTTCAAAGGGACAACGTATAGTTTTTGCCATCGTCATGATGAGACAGAATTTGGCGAAAATGATATAGAACCTAGTCATTTCAAATGCACATCGTATAGTTTTTGAAATCGTCATGAGGAGACAGAATTTGGCGAAAATGATATAGAACCTACTCATTTCAAATGCACATCGTATAGTATGTCTAAATTAGGAACTTAATGATCTGTATGACAATAAATATTGATTGTAGATAGAGTGTGAAGATATAAGTAGCACACTATATTGACGCTTTGAGACGAATATTGGAGTTTTTTCTTTACAGCTCTTAACATAGACTGATACAGTTATGTATAATGAACAATGAAACTTAAGGTACAAAGAGCAAAGAATGTTTTTAGACGAAATAAAATTAACAGTTTAACATTATGATGGGCTCACCAAACCCGTTTTTGTCACATAATAGGGATCCAAGTATTTGGCTTGAATGATATGTATCTTGATCACTGTAAGCGAATTTGGTTCATTTCTGTAAAAGACACTAACAATATAATTAATCTGTTCGGAAAGTAAATCTTTACAAATGATTATTTCACGAATTTTAATTCTTATCTGATATCGTACAGAAGATAGAAAAGATAAAATTTTAAATGGTATAGATAAGAGTTAATAAAAGATTTTACTTAAATTTGTATTCAAATTTTTGCTTCATTTATGAATTTTTAAAATTATTTCTAATTATTAATTGTTCTAACAACTACTTTGAATTCTATTTTGATTCTAAATAAATATGTTTTATTTTAGTCTAGTAATTTCATCTACATTTTGAATTATAATAGGAAATATACACTTATAATTTATCCCAAATTAATTTTGACTTGATTTAACTAAAAAGTTATAACTCCATATATGCTAAAATATTTCAGTTAAGTTGTTATTTCCTTCTTTTAATGTTATTTCAGATTATAATTTGATTTCTCTAGTTTTTGTGCATTTTAATTTACCATTATTAAGTGGAAAATAAGTATAATTCTTGATGAATATTTTTCCTTAAGTTGTTCTCTCAAACGTGATTTTAAATGTCTTCCATCCGTTTAATTCTTTGTTAAAAAATACCTAGATATAATATATATATGTATATATATATATATATATGTATAGAGACCATTGAGTGACAAACCAGAGAAGCAACTTAGTTAAAGCGATGAATTTATGTGATTTATGAGGTGATTGATGATTTTACATACTATTCATGTTTTTATGTAATATTATATCTTATTATTTTATTACTTATGATATGCATAGTATTACATGCTACTCAAAATATCTTCATGAAAAACTAGTAATAATTTTTTTAAGCTTGGGTTTAGTTATTAATTTAAAATTGCTTTATTAGAAATTCAATATTGATAACTTAATGTTCGGTTGTTAAATTTATGGAAGATGAGATGTTTGGATTTTACGGTTTTATTTATTTCACATAAATTTTCACTATTTATGTTTTTGTATAAAATTAAGTAACGATCTTTTGAACCATTTTAATTATGTACATAGACTTTTTTAAATGCTAATAAAAATTAATCCCTTTTGTATGATTCAAATTTGAAAATTAGAGGATAAAAAGTTGAAGTAGTTAATTTAAATATATAAATGTTAATATAAAAAGATATATAATATCAAGACAAAGCATGTAGTTACTTTAAGGAGAAAATAACATTTTCTCTTAAAAATATTAAAGTATTTATGTATTCTTTTGAAAAAATAGCAATTAATTAACTTTTTTGAAGTATCATGGGACATAAAAGTCTACGAAATAACTTTCCGCAATAAAATCGCTTTTGGAAACTCGAACACCTTTTATTCTTTTTACCATTGATACAATACTTCTCATAAACTTATTAAAGAAAATAAAAATTTAAATATTGCTAATCTTCGATGACTTCTTTGTCTTTGATTAATAATAACAAGAATATTACTAAGTCTTTTTATAAGACATTTTTTTTTATTTAAGACTGAATTTTGTATATCTCTCTCTTTGTATTTTACTGTTATATTTAAGATGTCCGCCTACGTTAAAAAAAGGATTTTTGACTACATCATCTATTTTTTTTTATTTGATAATCTTGTTCTCAGAACTTTCCAGCTTCAACAACAATTTACCATTTTATTGTATATCAAATAAAAATTAAGTTATAGTAATTTTAAAATACATCTCTATTTTAAAAACAAACTAGATGTGTAAAAGTGGTTTGCATTTTTAAGTATTTTTTAAAGTTTATTTTCGTTTATAATGTGTTGATTTATAAATTATAGGAAGCGATTTTTGATGAGTTAATATTTCATCCCTGTTAGCAATATCTTCTTCAATAATAATTACATCTTTATCATCTTTAGTGTCTCAGCATGTTTCACTAACAATAGTGTTTCATTATATTGTTAGGAATAAATAATGTATCGGGCCATGTTTAATCAGAGTTAATATATAATCAGAAATTTAATTTTCTAATTCTCAGTTTTTTTAAAAAATTAGTATTCGGTTGTTACAAGTCTTAAACCTATTTCTCAGCGCTTTTGTTTGTTAAGAAGCAAGTTTACGTAGTAAATGACAGTCTAAAAATAATCTGTTTGAAACAATTTAAATGTTTTTTTCTTTAAACTTAATAAGGAATTTTGTAACATTTATTTATGATTATAAAATTGCTTATGAATTCCCAATGAGCATTTTTTAATCCTTTTGTCTTAAAATGTTTTCTTATTTACAATTATTAAAACAATTATATTTTTTTTGACCGAAATAAGCAGCTTATGCATTTTTTGTCTTATACAAATACATCGTTTCTAAATCTTTCATACATACTTTGCATACTCCTCAAACATCTGCTTTTCATAAGGAATGCAGATGTTTTTTAAAAATAACTGATGGATTCATTATAGGGTATTCATGAATTAATTTATCGCACGCACGCATGCACGCACACACACACAGATATATATATATATACTTTTACTTTACATACATACATTATTCGATAAAACTTTCATATATATATATATATATATATATATATATATATATATATATATATATATATATATATATATATATATATATATATATATATATATATATATATATATATATATATATATATATATATATATATATATATATATTAAATTCATTGTGTGATATTTCTTAACAAAATATTTTTGTATTTAAAACTCGAAAATTGTATAAATTTGAAAATCTAATACTAATAATGTTAATTTTTAGCATTACACATATTTTGCAGTTTTTGTGGAAATTAACTGCAACTAAGTTAAAATTATTTAGAATTTAAATTAATGTATTGTTAAAGATATTTACATATTACTGTGAAAGTATTCGATAAAACTTTCGTATAGAACACTATTGTATTATTATTTTAAGTGTTTGTGTAATATGTTGACTATTTCTTTAAAAATAATGTTGTCAAATGTTACTGTTTAGAGGCTATTCTAGCTTATATTTTCTATTGTATTTAAAGTCACATTTTATGTTTTTTTTTAAAAATTTAGTCTGATACAAATTTTAAATGTGTGATTGAAAAATTGGAATAGAATTTAACAATAAAGTTTTCATCACTTTGTTTTTAGGAAAGTAAAAGTTAACTGCTGTGTTTTTACCTATAATTTTGGGAAAAAACTATCAAATTTTTAACATTCGACAGTAATTTTTTTAAAAGTAAATAATTACTGGATATATTTGTAAATTATATATTTAATATTCAATATATATACATTTAAAGTAAATTGTTTGCCGCTGCACATCTTCCATTATTACGTATTGGTTTGCACATCACTGGGCTGAATACTTTGGAAATATATAAGTATTCACTAAAATCACCACCTAATTGTTGAAACATTTTGCTGAGTAAGGATCTATTATAGTTACTGTTGAAAGTTGAGGGCTGGATTCTCGTTTTCGGCTTCCTATGTGCACATCTTCTGAAATGGGTGTTTGAGAACTTTCCGTTTTCTTCTTACGTATGTGAATGGGTCTGATTTGTATTAAAAGTCCTTACAGATAAATAATATGATCGAGATTCTCCGTGTTACGTTATTCGAAAGCCAGTATCAAATCACTATTTTACGTTCACCATGGCCTGGTGATTATGCAATGTTACTAAAAAGAAAATATCTTGGTTTCGATCACAGCCATTTTTGAATGAAGTGGATGACTATGACATTCCTACTTTCTGTGTGCTTGTTTGTTTATTTGGTTGCTAACAAGTTTTCTGGGTTTTCTCCCATGCTACACGTGAATAAAATCTACTATTGATAGAAGGTTCTTCAAGAAGTTTGTAACACATGGATGATGTTAAAAAAACTTACAAGAGACTTCAGATGATAAGATGGTATGTCAAAAAATCCCTTTTTAATATCATTTTAAAGATATTTAACTGATTGTTGTTTAAGACTTCCTTGTTTGAATTCTGATTTATAATATTTAAAAATAGAGTAAATTAATATGTCCTGTTTGCTGTAATATACTATTTAATAAAGAAGAGGAAAAATTTTAAGATTCTTTAACTTAAATGTTCATTAATACTTAGTATATACTAAATTAAAAAAATCTATGATCAAATGTTTTGTATTAAAACATTTTGATTTTGAAGATATGACTAAGTTCACTTTTCCTCTAAAATGAAAAAATATCGCCGTAATTTATTTTTATATTTCGGATGAAATAACATACTTAGAAGTAAAATATACTCATGCTGCATTTATACCTAAACTGAGATATAAAATTTAAATAAAAAAATTTTTTCTTGAAGTTAATACTCAATATTATTATTAATACACGAAAAGAAAAATAAATTCTTTATTTTTATGTACTCCATAAGAAGTCTTAGATTAGTTTTAATTTTTATTTCAATTGAATAAACATTGCGCACACTTCGTATGTTTAAAATATTAAAAAATTTTTATTTGTAAGCCTGCATAAAATTATTCATGACGTTCAATAAATAAAAAGTGAGAAATATTTTCACTTAAGTTTAGTTGTTTTTTTGGCTGAAAGAAAAGCCATTAGAAAGTTTATTTTTATCAACAAACTTAAAATTAAAAGAAATTCAAGACCATACAATTGGTGAACTGAATGTCACTCTCAATAATATTTGTAAACTTTAGAAACTCTTTGGCATATCGGAGGATAATCTTTCACTTTTGAATCCTTTTAAGCTCAAGATGACACGCATACTTGACTTCTGGTCTCAGAAGAGCACCTGAAATTTATTTCGATGTGTCAACAGAAAATGAAATTTACCTACACTTAAATCTATTTTGAATAAAGCTATGATCCATCGAGTTTTTTAAAGTAATTTTTGCAAAATATAAATATTTTCTTTTCTTCTCATAGCTAAACACTAAACATATAATTTTCTAATTTTCAAAGGAGTATATATATATATATATATATATATATATATATATATATATATATATATATATATATATATATATATATATACATATTTATATATATATATATATATATATATATATATATATATATATATATATATATGTTAACGGATTAAAGAATTTTATACACGTTTTTAAAACGTAACAACAAAATATTCGCATGATGTCACAATAAACGTAACCTTGTGATGTTGTTAAAATTTAATTTAAAAGAAACTGTAATTAAAAGGTGAGATTAAGTGTTACAAATATATATATATATATATATATATATATATATATACACTGCTGGACAATTGCTAAGGACGGATAACACTATCATCCATAGAAACCACAAAATGAAAGGAAGCAAAATGTGGAAAATTAGAATAAATGTGGGATATAGTAAGAACTATGCGTATGCAAGATTTTTTTTTACGTCTGTTCATCACGTAATAGCGTTCATAAGAGCTTTAAAGGTTTTGTCGCGTGTGGACAGTTATTGTTTCAAGTCAAAGTTTTACAAGAAAGATTTAATAGACGTACTTGAAATTTTTGGCATGCCTTCCCGACATCACTTAGATGATTTTATGCATGGCTGAATTATTGGAAAGATCGAAGAAGGGCGAAAAATAACAAATGTTGTCAGATAGTTCAACATCGCTCACAGAGTTATTTCACGGCTGTGAAAGTCATTTAAAAATACTGGAATATGTAGTAAGCGTCACGGGAGAGGTCGTGTTAGAAGTACGACTCCTGTAGAAGGCAGATATATCGTCTTATCAGCAAAAAGGAACAGGTGCATCAGAGCTCAGTAGGTAGCAAATCAGTTTCTTGCTGCCTTAGGAAAGCAGATCTCCCGAAAAACAATTGACGTTTGAGGGGAGGAGGACTATACAACCGCAGAGACCTGTTGTGTGTGTCCTATTGACCAGACAGCACTGTACTGCTCGTTTGCAATGGTGTCGTGAGAATCGCAATAAGACTGAACAGAAATGGGCATGCGTACTATTCTCAGATGAGAGTAGGTTCAGTCTCTCATCGGATTGTAGACGCCAACTGATTTGGCGCGAGAGTGGTACTGCTTATCATCAGAAAATATGCAAGAAAGGGACCGATATCCGACATGCAGTGTCATGGTGTAGGCCGGCATCATGATCAATGGACGCACACCCCTGCATGTGGTTGCGGATGGGACTATGACGGGCCAACGATCCGTTAATGAAGTTCTACTTTCTTATGTTCGTCTTTTCCGTGGTGCTGTCGGTGATAAATTTGTTTTTAAGAACGACAACGCAACATGTCATCGAACACTCGCTTTCAGTATTGTGTAGACAGCGAGGGTGTTCAACGCCTCGTATGGCCATCACGTTCTCCAAATCTAAACCCCATTGAAAATGTGTGGAATGTTTTGGGGAGTCAAGTTGCTGGTCGAAACTATTCTCTGACAAGCAAGAACATCCTCATCCGTGCACTCACAGAGGAATGGGAATAAATTGCATCAATAGCTGCTGGACAATGTTGTGTAATGTTATGATACGAAGTGTGGAATGTTGCATCACACTCCACGGTGGACATATCCCGTACTGATACCTTTCTTCAAAATGCCTGCTGACTTTTAGATGCATTGTTCCATGCTTCCGTATGCAGCATGCAACGAACATTTTTTTCTTTCAGATATTTCAAAGCTTTTGTACTTTCCAGAACAATAAATATTCTTTATTCTAATCTCTGAACAGTGTGACTACTATATTTTATCGTACTAGGCCTTATGTATCGCTTAATGTTATGCTACATTGCAATTTGTGACCCGTCTTTAGCAATTGTTCATCAGTGTATATATATATATATATATATATATATATATATATATATATATATATATATAAACTTAAATAATAATTTAAGTAACAACTTGATTATACAATAAAATCTGTGATATAAAAGTAATAAATGTTGTTATAAATATAACATGAGAGAAATAAATAGAAACAATTTACTAAATACAGCCTGTGATTATAATACAGTCTGTGACCGTAATTAATTGTTATGAAGGAGTGAAAGAGAGCATTTGAGTGTATGTGATATACTAAATTTCATTGATGTTGAATTTCTCAAAATGTTTGACACAGTTGAGATATACGAAAAAGTGATCACATAATGAGATAAAAATATGAATATGTTTAATTAACTATGTATAAAAGAATGATAATATCCTAGATATGATTGTCTCCCGTGATTATAAACGCATTAGATACACAAAAGTAACTTTTGGAACTTTCGAAAGAAGAATTTCAGTCTTTGAGATTTGGTTGCCTCTCTATTTGAAGACAAAAGCTTGTTAGACCGTGATCCATGGTTTTAAATGGATTGCTACAAACATCCAAGCAAGAGTAAAGAATAGAATACAGAAATTATTGAACTAAATTCCAGAGCGCTAACCATTCATTAGCCAGCTCAGCTGAGTCATTAATTTCTATAGCCCATGTATGCAATGCAGTGTAACAAATGTAAAACAGATGTAATGGAGATGAATATATACTATTTTAATAGATAAATGTTTTACCCATGTAAATTCGAATATAAATATATTATAGTGGCTGGTATATCATGCTAAAGCTCCAAAGATATGTACCACAGGGACAACTAATAAGTTACTAAAATATTGATGTGTTCCGGGTCGAATATATAGTCTCAGATATGCGTATTCACAGATAAACTACACATTATCATAAAAATAAGTGTTATTTGTAAATTTTTCTACCTAATTTTTAACAGTTAGCGTTTGAGCAATTTTCATGCAATAATGAAGTTTTTCATGTGACCTTAATCTTCTTTATGAATGTTGAAATGTTAGCTTTATCTCACTTAAAATACTATCAGAAAATTTAGGTTTTTTCCTATGTGTCATCAAGCATCAGTATAGGAAATCAATCTTGAGGAAATAATGAACTCTAGTATTAGTTGTCTTATCTCTTATTTATAAGAAGAACCTATTTTCAGTATGTCAACAAACCTGTACATGTAAAAAGCAAATTTTAGGGCCATCCTTTAAAGAGTAGAAAATTACAGGCTCATTTTTAACCCTATTGAGCGATGAAAGCTCGTTAAAAACAATTATTGCAATAAATGCCGATATATCTTCTTGCAGCCACAAAAAATCTGAAATCAGCTCGCAAATACCATTGCTCAGCAACTGTGTACAGCAGCGGGGTGACAAGTGTTGTGGTTTACTGAGCCCAGACATCTTCATAAGGGTGATCTATTTACTCTCTGTGCTGAACAACTTATCCATTTGAAAGCTGGCCATCTGCATCACCATTTAAAATGGTTCAAAAAGAGCAATAACCTGACATCTCATAAATGAAATTGTGTCTTCTTTACGGAGGAGAATCTTTTTAATGCCATAAGTGATTTTTAATGCCAGTTAATTTAAAGAGGGGCCGAAACATAGCTTTATAGCAGGTAACATCACGGAACATTACAGTGCCACTGGAGTTGTTCACCTGTAGCGGCATTATGCTGAATTCACGTTTTTGACAGATTCTGTAATCGGAGATTGCTTTTGTAAGGAGGTGATACTTCCTCATGTCCATCTGTACTAAGGAGCCATTGGATGACTTCGTTTTTATATATGACAATGTATGGCCACACAGTATTTTTATTCTTTAGCAGCTATTGAAAAAAGAATACATTACTTGAATAGATCAGTGTTTTTTATCAACTGATTTAAGTACTTATAGAACATGTATAGGATGCTTTTAGGGAGACGTCTTGTATTATGGTTAGATCTTTCAGGGAACACTCAATAAATAAAACAGTTTTTTATGCAGAAGTGGGACTCTTACCTCAATATCTATTGGACCATCTGAATCTGAATATCGAAAGACCATGATACGTAATTATTGTATCATAATAATTTGAAGGTATATACCATACTGGAGAACATCTGCTTATTCTTCTTCTTGGACAAACAATGGTATGCTATGAGTTCTATAAGGAATTTCTGTTTCATTCTGCACTGTATGCATTGTATTCAATTTTGCTCAATTATGCTTTAAATAGCATTTAAGTACATAATGCTTTTCTCGTTTCTGAATATTATGTCCCTCAGGTGATTTTTCATATAGTTATGGCCAAAAATCACCTGTTGTTTGATTTTGCACACCATTCAAATTAATCCTTCTGTGTAAAAAGTGATGGTAGAAAGGATAAAATCAAGCACATGCAACCATGAAAAGACATTGAATTCTATTGATTTGTTAATGGGTTAAATTTTTGTGTAAATAACTAAAGAACATTTTTACAAGAACCTATAAACACATATTTTGTGAATATTTTTAACAATTAAATTTTTTAAGCACTAGATTTTAGCACTAAAATTTTTCTTAAGTGTAAAATTGTCGAATAAAACTATTAAGGAAATCTCTAAGTAAATTGACTTATGGATGACTTTTCATAAGTTTTTTAACATTATCTTTGAAAATTAACATAATGAATGAAGTTCAACCATTCAATTTTTTATTTGACAGAAAGGTGTCTTTAAAATGCTGCAAGAACATTGATGATTGACCAGAATCCACGACTTGTCATTTTATGAAGAGATTTGAAATTGGGAAAACGTAAAGAAGACAGCAGGTGTTATTATGGTGTCTAAATAAGATTATTCATAATCTGTGAAAATGATTTCAAAAACAGGATAATAAACGCCAACTAGAAAAAAAATGTTTAAATGTTTTCACGGCAAATAATGGCTGATATATCCTTTTAACAGCTTATTGAATAGAACAGATAATGCTATTCAAGTACAAAATTGATTTCTTTTGGTAATGGAATGAAGGGTCTTAAGTCAAACAATGGGAAATTTTTTCATTAGGTTGATCTTTATGAAGGGAGACAATGATATATATTCCAATAATTTCAAGATATAGTGAAGACAGAAGATAAAGTGCTAAACATTGAGATCAAATACAAAAACAATTAAAATCCAGTGCTTTATATTGACTATCAATTACCTTGTCACAGGACAGTACACATGCTTCGGTGTGCACAAAAAAGGGGCATGCGAAATAACTACATATATGTTCGAGGGAGATCGCATTAGAAATAAATTGATTTGATGGCATGAGCTGGAATCTATAGAGAAACATACTAACCTTCACATTGTCTGTAAGTTCAAGTTACTAAAACATGTAGAAGAGATACCAACTTTCTCATGAGATATATCTTATATAAAAAATATTGATGATTACTTTCTTTTAATCCATGAAATGACAAACTACAAGTTTTGCTGTTACGTAGATCATGTTTGTAACTAAAATTATACAGAGCAGAAGGAATGAGCGACCAGAATGCTTTCCTGACTTAAATGTGATTCAGCATGTCTCAGATGTCTCTGGACTCCATGTTGCTCTTTGAAAAAGTCCCTTATTTAGCGTTGAGACTTAGAAACTGAGAAAGAATTTCTTAAAATTGTATTAATGACCTTATCAAATCATTGCAAAATTGATACTTGCAGTACTACCAGTTCGAGAGTTCTCCCTGCCATTCCCAAAGAATATGTTTTTTTATATGTTTTATTAATGTGTGTTACCGCCAAATCAAATATTACCTTGAATCACCTTTTCATATATTTTCTACCATTCCAGAGAATAAAAGTTTCTACATAATGTTTTTTGAGTTTTTGATATATTTTATGCGCATATTCTTGTATCTTCTATCAGCGTTATACTTGAAGATTACTTCACAATTGAATTGATGTTCACATTAATATTATTTGAGTAGGTGTTTAGAAATTAATTGTTAATTCCTTTGATCTAAAGTAATAAAATTTTAGTACTTAAGATCTTGCTTAAGTTTAAATGTACAAAAATTAGATTTAGGTGTTATTTGATTATAAAAATATTTAAAATTTTATTGGTAGTGATATAATTTCGTTAATTATTAAAATGTCTCAATTCAGTAAAAAACAGTTAAAGTGTAAAAAAATTAAAAAAGTGTGCAATGAAAACTGTTTTGGCAAAAACAACTTGTAATTTTTTGTCATTTATGGATGTTTTTCGAAAACAATATAAATCCGAGTTTGTTTGTTGATGATATAGTTTGTTTTTTACCCAAAATTTGGAAAACATGGAATTCTAACAAGTAGTGCCCTGAGTCCTAAACTAATCCCCTGGGGATGGAGGAGGGATCAAAAGTGGCAGGTCGGAAAATAATCGGAGGGAGGAGCTTTGCAGCACACATTCGTATTTATTTACCTTGCACCATATGGTATTTACATTATCCTAAGGGGAAAATATTAAGCTCTTATTTTTGTGTTATGACTTACAATACAAATTTATGTTAGAATCTAAAAAAATTGAACTGCATATTCCTGGGAAATTTATTGTTTGAATTATCTTAAATAAAATACTGACTATTACTTATTCATTTGTAAAGACGTTTGCTGATTAATTTAAACGTTGTAATCATAATCTTTGGAAATAAATGAAGTCCAATAGTTTCAAAATTATAATTGACAGTAATCAACAACAATATATATATATATATATATATATATATATATATATATATATATATATATATATATATATATATATATGCCAAGTAAATGTATTCGTATATATCTATATCTATATCTATCTATATCTCTATTTATATATAATTCTTCAGACAATTTCAGCTTACCTTCAATGCCTCTATCGGAATCCAGAATAAAAAATTCTTCCAATTATATGAAAATAATAATCTGGAAAGCAGTTTCAATGAATTATCATATTTTCATTATTTCGACTCAATCTTTTTTCAAGAATCGAGTCAAAATATGAAGAATTATTTGTTCAATGTTCTGAAATTTGTTACCTGATCACACAATTATCATTATATTTTTAATCCTATACATTTTATTAGTTATGTTGAAAATAAGTAATTATTTTTCGTAAACATTTTCTCTTTTTTCCTTTTTAAATCTTAAAATCCATAATTAGATTTTTTTTCTATATTTATCAGAAATTTTATAGAATTTTCAATTAAAAGTTGATTCATTAATTGTTAGAACTGAATCTCCAGTTTTGAGGATGATGTCTTACTGATTAAATTTTGATGATAAAAATTAAGCTCTTATTACTAAGAGTTTTGATTTTTTAGTTTTTTCAGATGATTTTCTTTTTACGAATTTGCTTTTTGAAATGTTATAAGTTTTAGTTTGTTGGACAAAGGTGTCAAAATACATACATACATACATACATACATACATACATACATACATACATACATACATATATATATATATATATATATATATATATATATATATATATATATATATATATATATATATATATATATATATATATATATATATATATATATATATATATATATATATATATAATTTTAAGTTGGCTAAAGACAAGTATTTTGAAGTTTTGAAGTAAAGCCCAATTCCATAAGGGTAATTTAATTCGATATAAATTTGATTTCGTTAAGTCGTTCTCATTCAATACCGATCGTAAATAGGTAAACAGAATTAGGATTAAATGTACATATTTATTCTAAATCCTAATTTTAATGTTGTATTTGAAGACTGATCAAGCTGATTACCCTTTGTTGATTTAAATTCTTAGAAAGTATAAAATTCTATCATTACAAAATTTTAAAATATTCTTATGGGAATAAATTAGGATTGTTATAACATGATTAAATGAAATAAATTTTACAAATACTTAGATGAATCCTTGTCTATTCTACTTACATCAGATGAAATGTTCAATTCATAGGGTGTTCTAAAATTTCATATATTTATATGTTAGCAGTTAATTTTATACAGCAGAACATTTTTTGTAATGTAAGTGCTAAAATTTAATGATATAAAAGCATTGACTGTATGTTAAAAGACAGATCTTAATAAAAATATTTGTTTTACAAATCTTTTCTAAAAAAGAAATTTTTTTTACAGAAGACTAATATGGTTAATATAAGTGCAGAAAAATGTTGTACGATAGATTATCTTAATTTCAGTGGGTATCCAACAGTATGCTTAATTTATCAAACCACAAAAATGTGTATATAAACTGACTTAATTAATTTAATGCTCGAATTTACTTGTGTTATTATCAAAATATATGTTTAAATTGTATCAACTCAATAATATTACCAGCAAAATTTTGCATAAAATATTAGTGCATAAAATATTATTATAATAGTGCATAAAATATTATTATGATGCATAAAAATATTTCAAAAATATCCTATCTAGAAGGTAGTCTTAAATTTAAAAAAAAACGGCCTTTAATAATTGAAACTTTAATATATTGGTGAGAAATACACGTATGCACGCACGCACACACACATTATTTATTATATTATACATAGCGCTAACTAACATACAATATATATATACATATATAATATATATATATATATATATATATATAAATATATATAAATATATATATATATATATATATATATATATATATATATATATATATATATATATATATATATATATATATATATATATATATATATATATATATATATATATATATTATATATATATATATAGATATAATATATATATATATATATATATATATATATATATATATATATATATAAATATATATATATATATATATATATATATATATATATATATATATATATATATATATATATATATATATATATATATATATACTGAGTATTTTATTTTAAATAATTGCTTTGAGATACATATCTGTTTCAATAAACTGTAAAAGTGAAAAATATTTTTATTGTTTACGCTTAAGAGGATGATTTGATACATTTATCAATAAGTGTTACAAAATATTTATCTCATAAGAAAATTTATTTACATATGCCTTTAATAATAAAATAGAGCTGTTATCAGAAATTTAGAAAATATGTTTATAATTAAATATCTGAATTATATCATTATGTATTCTAACATGGAAACTTCAAAATAACTTAGGTTGTCGTCCCTAAAATAACTTGTCTAACACAAAAAATAAAATTTATTTTTGATAATAATAAATGTTTTATTTAAATAATTATCTCAATACATGCGTTTTTCAATAAACTATAAAATTCAAGATTTCATTTTCATTATTTTGGCTAAATAGATAGATTAAGACATTTATCTTACATATCTTTTCTTCAGAAAATTATATTTAACTATGAATTGTAGTAAAAATGTACAGCTTTTATCGGAAATTTTAAAAGTTTGAATATACGCAAAACCAATTATCTGTATTGTGCATTTTTATATTTTTAGAATGGAAACTTCACAATAGCATGCATATCATCCTTTAAAATTACTTGTTTAAAATCAAGGATAAAATTTATGTTTTATAAAATAATATAAATTTTTACTTATAATAATCACTTCGAGGCATATATTTTTCAATAAACTATAAAAGTCAAGACTTTATATTCAGTTTATTCTAAAAAAAAAAGATTTTGTGACATTTATCATTCAGAGTATTATAAATTTCATAACATCTTCAAAGACTTTCATTTTTAACTACATTTTTAGTAAAAAGATATAGCTTTTATAAGAAATTAAAGAATAGATTATACACAATCAATTATCACAAAAAAGCTAAAATTTATAATTTTTATATTGAATAAATTTAAATAAAATCTTTGACAATAATAAGAGATAATAATAGTAGAAAAAATATAAGAAAATTGAAAGCCGAATCACACACACAACATATAAACTATATTTTATGAAGGTTTTTATTGGGCACTAAACACGTAATAAACATTTAATGGGAAATTATTTTTTTTACCTTTTTTAATATTGATATTTTTATGAGAAATAGCGCCAATTTTATGTTCTTTTTATATGACAAAATCTTTACACTTGTTTTTATTGATGTAAAATATATATAATACGTGAGTAGTTATATTCAAAGGCTAAAATCCCTTAGAAAGAGAAAAAGGGAAAAATTCCCTTAGAAAAAAATTCCCAAATTTTTAATTGAAGCCACACACAATATTTATTTAATCAAACAAAATATATAATATCCGCACCCGAGCATAAATTGAGTTCAGTTTCACTGTCTTTAAATATTCATTAGCAACATATTTATCAATGTAGGAATTAAGAGTCCTATTAAAAATATTTACTTGACTTTTTGTTTAACATGGGAGCTACTAAATTTATATTTAATACTAAGGAGTGTATATAAGAATTCAGAGCTTTTATTTATCTCAATATGACCTATATTAAAAATATACAAGTAGAGCATAATATGAAGTCCTGAGCCTTAGACGCAGCGTTTCACGCTCCCAAGGCATAGGTCCGAGTTTCGATCCTTAGGCCGTGCAAGGTCAACTCAGCCTTTCATCCATTCAGTGAGTTGATAAACAGAGTACCAAGCATACTTGGGAACTAAAAACTGGTGGTCTCACGTTAGGCTGACAACCTAACTAGGACATATGCTTCTCATCCCGGGGCCCTCGGTTATTAAAACAGTTATGGGAACTGTAGGGTTTGGGCAAACTAAACTTGGAAGATTAGTTGTAGTTTAGAGCATAATATATGATTTAATCATTCACAGAGGTAGTAATAAATTATTTTGAATAATTGTTCAAATAAATCATTAATGAATCCATAATAATAATTGAGCTACACTCATTAGAAATAAAATAAAACCTTCAAAAATTATAAGTTCAAAAATAAATAAATAAATAAATAACAAAAATATAAAAGTTACAATACAGTAAAAATATTTTGTGCATATATATGACTTTAAAAAGTGGTGCAAGTTTTTTTAAAAAAATCATTATATTAGTTTATTTATTGCCTAGATACTTTTTGATTTTGTTTTTCTTTATTAGTGTTTTGATTCACAACAAAGCAAGATTACTGTTTAAATTTAAAAAGTATCCTCTATAACACATATTATATTTCTAATATAACATAACACGTTACAGAGTTTAAACATAGCATACTATTTACTGTGATCGATATCATCAAAACAATAATTTTTCCATTTAGCTAATAGATTCACGAATAAAGTAAATGGAAATATGATTCACAGTTTAACAATCAGAATATAAATTATTAAATGAGACATTATTTAACCAGAAATATCTTCCATCGCATTTCGTTAAGAAGCTCGATGTCTTAGTGGTAGCGTTTTGAGCACCCAAACCACAAGTCCAGGTTCGATCCTTGGGTTTGGAAAGGTTGACTCAACCTCTCATCCCTTCAGTGGGTCGATAAAACTGAGTACCAAACAACTGATTACCTAACTGGGACATATGCTTCAAACTTTAGTGTCCTCTGTCACGTAAGCAGATATGCGCATTGTAGGCTTTATGGGCAGATATGGGCATCGTGGGCCTTATGGGCAGATATGGGCATCGTTGGCCTTATGGACAGATAGGGGCATCGTGGGCCTTATGGACAGATATGGGCATCGTACGCTTTATGGGCAGATATGGGCATCGTGGGCCTTATGGACAGATATGGGCATCGTGGGCCTTATGGGCAGATATGGGCATCATGGGCTTTATAGGCAGATATGGTCATCGTGGGCCTTATGGGAGGATATGGGCATTGTAGGCCTTATGGGTGCATATGGGCTGTCTTGCCACAGGTTTAGTTTAGTGTTCCGTTACAATGATAATATTATTTTAAAGAATCATTAGCATTTAGGAACTTAAATGGAATAATTTTCTAATTCTTCGTTCTAATGGGAAATCATTTAACTTTTATAATTCCTAAAGTTGGATAAGTTTATAAGGTGTCACAGTACGTTTCCATCTACTTACTTAGAAGCAGGTAGACATAGCCAAACGTCTCGTATTTTTCAGCTACGGTCAATTGAAGATATCGACACCACAACTGTCATCTTTCTCTTAAATATAAGGCCCATTCGTAGAGGAATATTGTATTCTATAGAATGTTTAACTTGTATAAATTCCTTCAGCATGCATTGGTTGTGTGAGGTATCAAACCTGAAACCTTCCGACCACGATAACGACCTGTTTCCAACCGAGCTACCACGGCTTCAAATCAGGAGTGAGAATATTTATTTAAAATACTTGTCTAAGTATGATTTAATTAATGAATTTGATTTCCCTTCAGTATGATCAATGAGAAAAACAGTTTTACTAAATATTAAAAATGTATGAGATTTGTAGAGATTATTTTGTTGAATGCTTTTAAAGTTGACATCAATAATTTACATACTATCAATTTCACATTTCTCGTAATTTGCTTTTAGGAGTATAGAATACACCTAATAAATATGAGTTAGACTTTAAGGGATTAATTCAAAAAAATTGAAACATATGAATGATAATATTGAAACAAAGTCAAACAACGTTGAAGTTTGTTTTTTCGATATGGCTTCTTAAGTTGCAAGGTAAAGTAACAGAGTCGTGGATCCGGGGAAGGGGTTTGTTGTGTAAAAGTACACAGAAACTACTCAGTCATTCATGGATCATTTCCGAAAAGAGGCAGTCAATGACCAATGATGACGTAGAAAATTTTCCCATCTTCCAGCCAATCATATTTCTCTCGTACACTCACTATTGATTGACCGAGAAATCTTCCTTGGCAAAAGTTAACCAGCCAGCGCAATTTATCTCTCAAGCCTTGGCGGCGAAAACAAATTATAAAGTTTTCGAACCAAACGTAAAGGATATAAGCTAAAGAAGAAATCACAAGAAAGGGGTAAAAATATATTTGGAAATATGTCCAAGAAATTTGTGTGGTGGATTTGTTATTAATTATATTTTATTGGAATAATAGATTTAAATTATTGCTGTTAAATCTTAGAAAAAAAATGTGATAGGTGTTTTAAGATATTATATCTTATAGTCAGTATCGTGTTTAAGTTACGCTCATTAAGGTATCAGGATCTAATACATGCTAATATAAATTAATACTGAAAGAGATTTAGAATTTTTATATGTTATTAAAAATATCTTAAAATTCTGTGAATATTTGTATACATATAGTTGATACGTTTTTTAAACGACCCCATCCAGCCATATATATATATACACTTTATAGTAAATAATATATTTTGCAGTTATTAATAAGTTTATAGCTTTAATATAATTTTATAGTTTTAATAGTTTTTAGAAACTAGCGAAAGATGAAAAATCATAATGTAAAATTTTAAAATGTTTCCAGTGATTCAGCAATATGTAAAGAAATGTTTCACATTATTAAACAACTAAATATGAAATATTTTAGTTAGTTTTGAAATGTTATTAAATTTTTTGGCATTAGGTATTTCCTGTCTTACAGATTTTAAAAATATTTAAATATTTGAAATAAAACTGCTTTTTCTTTATGAAAGTTATTTTTTTCACCTTTTATCACTCTGTTGTTGTCGTTTACTATTTTCATCAAATGGTTAATGTTTTGTAATAGTTATTTGGTTATTGATTCTCCTTGATTTACAACTTTTAACTTATGATTATTAATAAATTTCTTTTAGTTAGTGGCACTAAACTTATTTATGCATTATATATATATAACTTATCCATATATGAAAAGTTAAGCATTTAAACTAAAACTTTTCATTTATAAAAGTACGTATATTTACGAATATTAAAGTAATTCATAATCAATGAGAATCAAAATGTATTTAATTAATATTTCTTTAAACTTCTGGGTATAATTTTAGATGCACAGTGTTTTTGTAAACTATTTTGCATGAGGTTTTTGCAATGCTCTCAGGAGGGTTTTCAAGAATAGTGAACTGAGTTTATATAGCTTAAAAGAAATCTGGAAATCTTCTAAGATAGATTTTGTATATGTTCCAAAACAGCAGAGGTACCATTTTGAGGTAGGATAGCAATTGTTTGAAGTCTGGGGTCTTAAATTGAATTCCACTCAAAGCAAAGTTTTCCGCCAATGTCTGTAGAAAGGGAATTTTTGGAATTTTCCTGGTTTTCTCCTTTTTCCTATTGAATACGCCCCACTATACGCTACACATTTGGAAAGCAAAACATAGTGGATGTATAAAAGCTTTGCAATGACTTTAAGCTATTACGCTATTCGCTTCATGATATCAAACTGATCACATTGTTCAACGTGTAAAGGTACCGAATCTATAATGTTTCATCAATGAGCTCCTTAATTATCTTCTAATTTAAATAAATATTCTTAATAATTTAATTTGAATCCTGATTAACTTATGATATAAAAAAGCAATATTCAGTCGGAGAAATTTAATGTGACAGTCATGTTCTAGTATTCACTCACTTAAAGATATTTTTTATGAATTTATTTCATTCAAGATATCATAAGTCCCAATTTAGCATTTCTGCATTATGATGGTTCAAATTTCGCAACGTTTAATATTCTCAGCAAATGTCTCATGGAAGTTTGGAAAGGAAGCTGTTGTCTCTTGTGTCGTCCTAGTTTTTTCACTATAATTACGATTTGGTTCATCAGCAAATTATTTGATTATTAATTTATTAAGTAGATGCAACAAAGACATTTATTCTGATCACGCCTAATTTTTTTTAAATTTTATGTTAGAGGTCCATTTTTCCCTTAGATACATATATAAAGGTGTAGGCGAGCTCCGGAACGTACCTTTAGGTCAACGTGTTACTCTGCCATCACCAAATGCCTGGTCATTTTGAACCACGGTCAGGTGACGAGATGACACATATGCTTGCACCTTCCTCTCCACATCCTCGGCACGCCAGCGGAAGGACTTTGGACGTCACATATTAACGTGGACACGTCTCCTGCAAACGGAGTTCCAGCAACTCAGTGAGGGAGTGTACATGGTCACCCTCCCAATTACTGTCCGCGGTAAATGATGCTTCATTTTGCTGATCTAAACGGGAAGCAGCGTGAAGCTAATGAGCCACTGGAGGTCACTGTTCAGTTATAGTATGACATTAAAATAAAATGTTATTATTTATTTTCGAAGAATGAATTAGAATAACAAAATATCATTTCGGCTTCGATGGTCTGACAAGAAAGGCGCCATTTTCGTGACTGGTAGCTGGTTCTATACATGAGGCTTCCAATGACAGTCATGCTAAGACAGCATTTATACTTTAAAATTTCCATTTGGTTTTAGTGTCTTTCTGATGATGTAACGCAAAAAAAGGGAATACTAACACAGGCGTCGACCTCGTCATTTGATCATGGATAAACATTACAAGGTATTAAGCTACCGTTAGAAGTTGTTTTAATCGATAGAAATAGGCAACAACTTACATTGTTTCATGCGTAACATACATCATATTCCTGTATTTAAATTGAATTTTAACATATTCAAAGGAAAATAAATCTGTGACGTGCTACCTGCGAGATAAAAATATCCATAAGCGCTCGAGGAGATTGATAACGAGTGGGTGTGATCCCGATACTGGAATATGATATCAGTTTCTGTTAAGAAGAAAGAGAAAAGTGTCACAGATTTGGATCACTGGATGAGAAATTGATCGCGATTACCTTCCAGCGCTGCTACCTCCATTGTAAAGAAAGATTGGAAGATATATCTTTCGGTATCCCCATCAACGTAGGCTGAATCCGGGAGTAGATATCTTAGTTGCCCACACAGCACATCTTTTACCGACACTCAAAAAATTGAATAAAATTTACTCAAATTTCGAATAAATACCTATCACCTTTACTTCACTTAACAAAATTTATTTTAACCATATAATACATTATTGTTATGTTGTTGTTACTGGTATAGACACATTTCGCTGAAGAAATTGATTTAGTTATTATATTACAAGCATTTGATATTTAACTGCTTTCTAACAATTTAATGAATATGCAAAATTTTTTGATTAGAAAAATTCAATTTAAAGCATGTAGTTTATTATTTAGTTATAAAAGTTTATAATTTTATCTGCTATAAAATAAATAAAAAAGGAAATTTATCGTTTTATGGCAAATGTTTTGTGATCATGACCGTAATGTCTTAACTTTTATGAGATAAATATATCAGAAAATTATGGGGGATAAATGCCGGCCAACTTGTCTAGTGGTCAGCTTGATGGACTGCGGATAAGGAGATCCTGGGTTTGAGTCCCGGTTCGGGAATGGATATACTTTCTGTCTCTATGTACCCTGTCTTTGTCCTTTCCTTGTATGAAGGAGTTGTGAATGGTTGCTGCCTTTATAAACGGGTATCTATGGCATGTGTATATTGAGGAAGTCGGACTCCTCACCAAAATAAGGCTCAGTTGGAAAAGCGGAGTAGTGACCCCCATAATAGCAGCCTAAGTCACTCTCGATAACAACAACATTGGATAATTACTTTAGCTCTGTGTAAAATTCCATTTTATGCATTATTATTATGCATTATTATATTCCATTTAATGCATTATTATATACTAAGCGTCACTTAAGTGTAATTACGTATTAATAAAAAGAAATAAAAGTTTCTGTGGTTTTTACAGATAAAAAGTAATTATATAAGTTATTATACAACAAAACGTAGCATATTTAATTATAACTAATAATTTCTGACATTTAAACGAAACTTTTCAATCACAAACGCTTTCTCCTTTTTAGAAAGATGTAGAAAAATAATTAATATGTAATGTTAGATAATTATGTAAATATTATGTTATACTTTATATTAAAATTGAAGTGACTGTAATACTTCAAACCTATTTTTAAAAACGTTTAAAAGTTTTCAATTACGTTTCACAGAAAAAGAATAAAGAAAAGCATCAAAGAGTACTCATAACTTATATTAAAAATATTTAAAGGTGGTAGATTACAAAAATAACATTAGATATAAAATATATTTGTAAAGATTAATTTTCTGAAGCATAATAAACGTTTGATGTAAATTTTTAACAATCGAGTGAAAAATTAAAAGAACAGAATTAAAAAAAAATATCACCATGACGAAAATTTTGCCAACCTAGAATTATTTTTTAACAAAATTAATAAAATTTCAGAATTATACTTCTTCTAAATGCTGTAATACCGTCTATTATTAAATATAAATTAGTGCTATTTTTTGTTTGTAATACTGAATATAAATATGTCACACTATATATACTGTTTCTAATGACATCCCTCTTTTAAATACAAGATAGTATTACTTTCTTGTCTATAATATTAAATGAAAAATACAAGGCTATTCTGTATTTTGTTTAAAAACAAAAGTTCAAATGATCTACATAAAACTTATAAAGAAAAAAATTTTCAGATGAGAACATTTGTAAATTTATGCCGATCATAATGGTCAGGCCTTACATTATAATCTCAAATTTATTTATCGTAATTTGATTTATGGTAATGAATTAAATATAAAATGAATGTGATTTTGAAACATATTCTACTTCATGCCTAGGGTAGGAAAACAATCATTGAAAATTATATGAAAATGCATTGAAAATCAATGTCTACAATTTCTTTTACGTTGTATAAACTAACTTTTAAATAATTCTCAATATTTGTCGTCTAAAAAATGAAAATAATTTGTTGAATAACCACAAATAATTGTAAAGACGTGTTTGAAATTAAAAAAAAAATAATTACACATTTTGCATACTTTTGTTTACAGTTTTGTACAGATGTATGTAATTTTCTGATAAACTTGATTCTTATATTTGATTTAAACTTAATGTTGCTTATAAATTCTACTTCAGTGAAATATTAAAAAAAAACATGTTTTTATATCATTATAAACCATATTCATTTTCAAAATGAATAAGAAAAAGTTTCTGAAGATTCATAGTAAAGAAAAAGTTCTAACTTGAATTTCGGTACACATTCGAAAAATTTAAGATTTTTCATGTTTTACTGACTTTGACTGATTAATTCTTAGGTAATTCGAAATTTTTTAATTTGTGCAACAAAAGAAAAATTAATTTATATTTCAGATTTCTTAAGTAAGTGCATTTTAGTTGCTAATATATATATATATATATATATATATATATTATATATATATATATATATATATATATATATATATATATATATATATATATATATATATTATATATAACAAAATAACTGCTATACTGCTATATATATATATATATATTATTTATATATAAATTTATATATAGTAGTTATTGTTAGCAAGAATGAATAGTATAAAAATAGTCTTTAATCCGATAGTTACTAAATATTCTTTCTGTAAAGCTCTTCTTCGGATTAAAGCTGACAGAAGTGCTCGAAAAAGAAACAGATTGATTGATAAGATACAGATTTTAGGTATGTTTGAGCTTTACTTGGCTTCAGGAATCGATACCACTAAGACATAATCGATGCAGACACCAAACACTTCCCCGTGCCGTTCGTGCTTTGGAGAAACTGAAACATCACGATATTCTGTATGTACTAAGTAAAGGATTTCATTAAATATTTATAGCACTGACGTTTTGAATCACAGATTTTTTTAAAAATAACTTTCACATAAACGTGTTGGATGCAATAACTTTCAAAAAGAATATGAGCGTTTTGAGTGTTTCATGAATTTTTATGTTAGTTGTTTATTAGATTTTCTATTAAAATGACAGAGCTTTAAAAGCATATACACAGAATGTTAAAGAAATGTTTACGATGATGTAATTGATTAATAAAATTAATTAAAAGGTTATTGAAATTAATTTAATATCAATACGAAATTTTTTCATTTGCTCATCGTAATTTCTTTTATACAAAATTTTGTTTTATTATTATATGAGTGAATATCTCTTCATCAATCAGATATAAATGTATGAGCAATATTTTTTAAATAATACTTTTCTTAGAGAGTTCATACATTGTAAATATTACTCACTATGATAAAATAAAGTTGGAGATACGATATAATTTTACTCAAAATAATAAGTTATATAAATTAAACTGGTTTCACATATTGTTAAATAAGGATGTTTAAGTAGAATATCTGAACGAATATTAATATTTATGCTTTATACATTTGCTATGTTTTAACAAAAAATGCTAATTTATTTTACTCTTTCCTTATCATGTTTTGTATTTCATTATATTCAAATAAAAGTTAAACTGAATTTACTTATGAATAAATAAATTGTGATTAATTTCTTGAAACAGTTGTTTTAATTTATAATTATTTTTTATGAAATTTCAATTTAAAGTTTACAACTATTTTTATAGCAATATTTAAAATATCATATTTATCTAATTAAAAGTGATATTTAGAGATTTTTGTGTAACAAATTTCGTTTAAATTTTTTTACTTAAAAAGTCATTTATAATTCTGAAAAAATCATAAACATTTCCAAGAAATATTTTAAAACTATTATATTTAAAATGCCTAAATTCAGTTTTTTGAAAATCTGCAAGCAAAATAAGCTTTTTTGAGGTTACTTATTCATATCAAGGTTTGTTTTTATTAATGCATAAGTATAATCAAAAATAATAATATGGTATATTGAATTTTATTTATGGTAAAGACAAGCGTGCATGTCTTTGAATATTTGAAGTGATTAATCCTTTGCAAGAATTAGCATGGATTTTGTATGTAATTCCTGGATTGATAATTTGTTTTGCTCGAATTCGAATATTTTAAATTTTCAATGAAATATGTTAAATACTTAAATAAATTTTTTTTATCAGGAATGAACACTTTTATTAGTTTAAAAATTGTTTTCATTAAGTATATAATGCTTTTAAGTTACGTAAAATATATTATAATAAAGTCTATATTAATCCATTTTGTAACATAAATTTGTGTTATTAATTTCAGAATACTCATTCTGATTATGAATAAGTTAAATTGATGAAATTTCCTCACTCCTTAATAATTGGAACTTTATAACCTATTGTGCTTGCAAGTAAAATGTTGAAAAGTTATTAGCTTTTAATATTTATGATGTATAAAATATTTTTTTAATAAAAGTTGCAAATTTCACCTGATTCTATAATTTTTTATGACAAAAAATTCCGTGATTTAATTTAATGCATTTGCTTGCATTTTATATCCAAAACGAAAGAAGTTAACAACCTGTTAAATGAGTACATTGAATTATTCTAATAACTACGAATTTAATTAAATCTATATAACTTGAAAAATATATCTAATTATATAATTTCCCCTCGTATTTTTTAGTTAAAAGTGTCACTTGCGTTTTTTGAAACAATTTTTAAATTTAAATTTTTGTAGCAAAATTCTAAAATTTAATTTCAATAATCAAATTTTAATATTAATTTAAAGAGATTTTTTACGTGTTTCATTCCCTTAACATTAGGTAAAAAATTAGGATCAAAAATAAATTCAACTATATAACAAAAAAGATAAAATATAATTAAAATTTTTTTAACTTTTTTAAATTAAAAAAAATTAATTTTATGCTAATTTTTTTTATTTAACCATTAATTTTATGCAATAAAATTTACTTAAATTTTAAAATAAGTGATATAATATTTAAGACAAACAACATTCTTTAAATTTTGCTTTTTTTCATAATAGACATTAAATTTTAAGAATTAATATCTTGACTCAATTAATATTAAAAATAATTTGTTTTTAATTTAAGATTAGTTTGTTCATTTTTGTCCGATATTCATTAAATTAAAGTTATATAGAAAATACGTTCGTAACATTGTTTTGCATATTCTATCTTAAGTTTAAATCTTTTTTTTAGACTTTTATTTAATTTAAATATATTTATTATTAATTCATATTTTTATTTTTTAAATTATATATTTTTAAATTTAATGATGCTAAACATTATCTATATTAACTAACACAAATTTAAAGCCCCAAATTGAAAAACAAAATAATTGAAGCCACTTTCGGTTTATTTTCGGATAGTGTAATATATAATCTTATGAAAGTTACGTCATATTGTTTGAAGGCATACATCCTATAGTTTACAAATGAGTTGATAGTTAGATACAATTTGCAGTAATTGCACTTAGGCATTTAAGACATAAACACGGAAAGGGAGAGTTAATTAAGATTAATTAAACATGGCTGTCAAGAGAAAAGTATTGTCTTCGAAACTGTATAGATAGACATTTTCTCTCATAATTAAACTGACTAGAGTTCTATAGCATTTTATAACGAGACAAGGTAATCTAATTTAATAATTGCTTATGTTGCAGAGTTTGTTTTAGAAAAAAATTTGGTACAATGATTCAACTAATTGCTAAGATGTGTGTATGATTTTAAAAAAATAATTATTTTATTTTTTAACTATAGTTATTATTTTTTTTAATTGAGTGATTGAATTTTTTATATGATTAATTTGCAGCGAATATTTCAGATTTATTTGTTAATTTAGTAAACCTTAAAATATTGAATAGTATTGAATGCTGATTTTGTTTGTCCATCGAATTTTCACCCGAGGTTTAGTCAAGAATATTTGCGCGAAGGGAATTAATATGGCATCAAGAAGTTCGTTTTTAGAAAAATTAAAATGTCGGCTGCATTTCGTTTCTAAAATAGGATTCCATCACGTGTATATTATTTAAGTTTTAATGATAACTGATTTTAATTTATTATAAAATTGCTTATTCCGTGATGCATTGAACATTACGGAATTTTGCTAGCTTCAAGAAAGAAGTCATGATGTTTCACCCTTTCATGATGTTTTATAATGTATGGTGAGCCATGTTGAGAGTAGTGATGAAATTTGCATGGTATTGAATTTACTCTTTTCCCTACATTCTAACTGCATAATTTTTTTCACACCACGTAGTAGACATCCTAACGGCTGAAATTCGTTGTGAGGCATTTTAGTATTTACTCCGTAAATTGTCTTCCAGGAAGACTTTTTACTGATTGTTGGCCGTATTTTTGCGTCCAAGAGGAGGAAATCAGAATAATCCCATTCACTCACCTCGTGAGAGGTGCATACAGAAGGCAGAGAAGTACAGCATTCAGCTCTTTATGTTCGACAGTAGCTGGTATCAAACCCGAGACATTTTACTCTGTAGTGCGATGTTCTATCACTAGGACATGTAGATCCTAAATCTAAATTTTTAAAAATGTAATAGTAATTTTGTGTTGTTAATTAAAAAACGTAATAATGATTTTCTGTGAACAAATTAATTTTGCAGATATTATTAATATATTGTTCTTTGTCTAAAATAAAACTATTAATTTTTTAGGTGTACCATTCTATATAATTACTTAAAAATTGTGTACAACTTTTTGGTGGTATTCTTAGATTTTGATGGAATTTTAATTATCCTCTTTCGAATGACTGAAGTTTATAATAATCAACCATCTTGTAGTTTCGTATCTTATTCAAAGAAGAAGTCAACATTTGAGCTAGCACATTTCTCTCCAAGCCAAACTCATGAAGAAATTAACGAGATACTGGGAAATTAGTCCGTAAAAACATAGAAATAGAAAATAAGGAGAAAAAAAAGTGATCAGCTTAATGTATTATACAATTACCTCAAATTGTCACTGTTAAATGAAACGGAAATTTGTACTGTTTAAATCATAGTAAAAAGCTTAAGCAATCATTTCGGCAAGAGGAAGACGTCCAATCAAAGACACTTTTCAAATTGGGTGCAGCTTTTTGAATTCATTGCGTACACTTGTATTTTATGTATCTGCACACACATAGATCCTCTCGAATTAGTTTAGAGAACAATGAATGGTAATTTGGTCATTAAGTAGTTAATAAGTATATTTAATGTAAAGTTCATTATTTAGTCAGAAAATTGTTTTACTCATATGACAACTGATAAAGCAGCATTGTTTTTGTTTAACAAAGATGTAATTCAAAAGAATCATGGTTTCTTGAGTGAAAGGTTCTGAGTTTGATTCAAACACAGTAACGGTTGATGGTATTAAGATAGAGTTTTCTGCATGCATATTTGTAGATATGAATTCCTGAACTTTTCCAGATTTCTCTCTTGCAACATGCTATTGCTTCCAAATAAATGCCTCAGACAATATACGATAAATCTATTAATGCAATATAATGGCTTTCATTTGATAGGGAAAAGTGGAATAAAAAAATAATCTAACATTATTTAATTAAAATGTTAATTTGCATGAAAACCTGTAACCTCGCAACTCACTTTCTTCTTAATGATTATTCAAAAATATAAATCGAAGTTATATGCTCCAACGATCTTACATTACAGGTGCAAGTAAAATTACAAATAAAAGAATATCTAGGAAAAATACATCTCAACAGCTTTTTTTTAATGCGAGTCCTTAAAGTCTTCTGAGTTAACGTTTTCACTTTCATACAAAGTATGAAAAGTATGAAGTAAGTTATGTAATCGTAGTATTCATCCAGTTACAATATGCGATGTCTCTTGAAACTAAATTAGATTAATGTGGTTACGGTTTGTTTGATAATCTACACTTTTTTTTGCTCACAAAGGCTAACTGGAGTTTTATCTACAAATTAAAATAAATTATTGTATCACTCTATATATCCGCAAACAATGTTGGATTTGAACAATTGAACTACTGATTTGAAAGTTTGACTATGCTTGTTTGTCACTCAATGGTACATTTTTGCGCCCGACGGATAATAAGACTGGGTTTTACACAATAAACTGGTTTTTAAATGACTACAAACATACAAACTTGATGTGGGTATCGAACAGACACACTGTTGTTTCGAAGAGCAGAGTGCAAACCACTTAGCTGCCAGCTTGGAATTAAAACGAAGGCTAGAGTACAGACCAGTCATCTGCTAGTTCGAATTTAGGATAATGTAGCTTAAGAAGTTCAGATTTTTAAAAATCGCAGTTTTTGTTATGTGCAGTTTTAATACTAGAAATATGCCAAAAATGTTCACATATAAAGTTAAAAATTGAGAAAAATATTTTAAATGATTTTGCCGAATAATATATTTTAATTGTTTTAATTTGAAATCATTTTAGAAATTTTTGTTTCAGTTTGCAATATATCAGAATTAAATAATTCTTTACAGTAAAATGTGACCTTAAATCAAAATTATAAATTAAATAAAAACTTAATAAATTCAATTTTATAATAAAATCATATTAAATAAATTTAGTACATAATAAAACGAAGTTAGGAAAGTGTACTTTTATATAGAACTAAGCATATATTAATAATATTTATAAAAACAAATTTCGATAAAGAATTTTATTAAGTAAATATCAGAATTCAGTAAATTATTTTCAAAATGTGTGATTTCGAAAGAGTGGCTTTCAAATAAGAAATATTTATTTTCATTCAATTTTAATGAATTATTGAAAATCAATATAATTAAAATTTCGTACTAAAAATATAAATTTAGATATTGTTATTCAGTAGAAAAAGCTTATTTTTATAAAAATAAAAAGTTTCTAAAATTTCAATAGGTAAATTCGTTCACATAAAATATTTCAAAGAGAAAAAGTAAACATTTTATGCGGTACCTATGATATAAAGCTCTCATTATTAAGATATTCTTTAGTTTCAATAAGAATTTTTTTATAATTTTCTATAGTAATTTAAAATAATTTTCTATAATAAAAATAGAATAAATATAAGAAATGCACTATTATTGTTCTATGTAAAAAATTGATTGAGATTCGATCACCTAAAGCGGTAATGTAAATTTTTAAGATATTATTGAAAAAAAAAACTTTTTTGATCAATTAAAATAAATTTCGAAATTAATTAATTAAAATGAGTTTGACCTTTTAATGGTACTTTTTTGAAATATAAAAAGTCTTTAATTATAATAACCACTTTGATTTTTAAGTAATTTTAATAAAAATATCGCATATTTTCTATCTTTTTCATAAAATATATAAATTCTAATTTCTTTTAATAAAGTTAAAATAATTAGTTTTCCATTCTCTTTCAATTATTTCATTGCTCTATCAATAAAGTGCTGCTTACTAAATTAAAATAGTTAATTTTTTATTATTTTTTCTATCATTTATTTGTGTAATCAATATATTATGCTGAGAATGTTATTAACCAAACTGCATCATTGAATATAATTAATTTGGAACTTGAGATAAATCTATATAAATTACAGCCATTATAGGCACAAAATTATGCATTTCTGATGAAGCAAAGCATCTTTTGTTCAAAAAAAGACATATAACTGTTAAACAAGTATATTTAAATTGTTATTATAAAGATATAAATTTCAGAAAGTCTTTTAACTGTATGAAAAAATTATGTCAGAAAACAAAAAAATCATAAGTGTACAAAGCACTTTTAGAAATTTTTAATTATTAAATATTTTAAATTATTTATAATTTTTTAGATTTAGATTATCAGACATTTCATAGTATTAAGCTTTTATAAACAAAGAATTAAAAGACTGTTTTTAAAGAAAGTTTTTTTAATTGAGGTAATAAAGAATGAAATTATGAAGAGAAAAATATTAAAAACTAAATATATATATTGAGTACTTTTCCACACACACATACACAATGATTCAAAACATCAATTAATTTTTTATGCTTCATTATTTTTCACAACTGATAGTGGGAAAATCTAAACACTTAAAATTTGACTTTTAGTTTAATGAATCGCAAATTAAATGTTTGGAACATAATTAAAAGCTTATGAAGTAAACTTTTCTTATAGGAAGATTTTATTTTGTACACTGTCTACTTACTTGTCTATGATAATGTAATTAACTGGAAAATATTAAGAAATCTTAGGATTTATGTCGAATCTAGTAAAGTCATTTTTACATGTTTTGTGAAAATGACCATAATTATACTGGATTATTCTTCTCAAAATTGACTGTAAAAAAATTTCAAAATCTGAAATTTAATGTCGCGTTTAATGGAGCACCATATTTATTAATTACAAATTTAATCAAAATTCAATGTCATTAAAAGATTTTATTTTTAAATTATCTAATTACTTTCTTATAATATAATTAATCAGAATAATTTTAAAATATTATAATTATTGCCCAATTTAGTATTGTTATTTTTATTTATGAATTAACTCATATGGTATAATTCTCCTAGTCGGATAAGAAAAATTATTTAATATTGAAACTTTTAATAGGTCTTTAAAATTTCGATAACATTTTTTCAATTTAAATTTATAACTACAAAATAATTATTAATTTCCTATTGTGTGTGTGATATATGTTTTAAGATTTTTACTATATAATATGTGAAATATTTTGTAAGCATTTTAATCTATGCCAAATATTATTTTATACTTAATTAAAAAATTTTCATACTTAGAATATTTTTAATTAAATTTAATTTTATCTCTCTCTTTTTAAAGGTTAATAATATGGGACGTTTTGCAGTCTATTTTAAGTATATTTGAACTAGTATAAGAAATAAAATGTAGTATAAATAATTAGGGACTGTAATTTATAAACATATTTACAACTAAGTCTACGGTCCATACAAACATACTCAAATGATATAACACTTTTTAGAAAACATTTATTTAAAAAAAGTAAATGTCCAAACCAATAAGTTGTTTTTTCTAACTTTAAGTTACTTTTCCTTTTCAAGCTCTGTAAATGTACAGGTAAAGAATTTCGAAAAAAGCCATAAAAGAACTTTCCCTGCTTCACTTGGCGACCAATGTTGGCGATACAAGTACTTACTACAACGCAAGAGTTTTTCTCTGCAACCCTGCGATTGTCACTCAGTGAGACAGAGACGGTTTTATCTGCGTTAAGAGTTGAATTTGAAATAGTTGGCAGCTGTTCGAAACTTTGTCTCATATATTATAATATACTCAAAGCATGCTCATCTGACAACGTGTTGTTGCCAACAGCTGTAGAGAAATTATTAAACTTCTTTGAAAATTACTTTTCTAGTAAAATTCGATAGGTAAGTTTTGCATACATTCAAACATTCATTATTTTATTTATTAAAATTTTAATTTTCTGAAAATGTTATAATAATTTTTGAAACAATATGAATTAATAAATCAAAAATTTTATTTTATATATTTATTTGATTTTTATAAAATAATGTTTATTAAATACAGGAAAGGAAATGAACAAAACATAAAGAGGGGGGTTATTAATAAGTTATTTATTTTAAGTATTAAAAATTATAGAAGTTTAAGTATATTAGTAATAGAAGGAAAACACCCTATAATTTATGTTATGCATTAAACAAACAAAAACAATAATAATGAATTCTTCAAAAGATATTAAGAAATTACATTACGCATGATGACAGAAATTATATAAAATCATTAAATGTAAATGAATATTTTAGTGCTTTTTCTTAAATTAGGTTATTTTTACTAATAATATTTGATATCAAAATTATATTCATGAGTTTACACTGTTCTTTTTAAAAAAAATAACGAAGCATTTTGTGGAAAAATACTCTTTTGTATAAAATCTATTTTTAAAATGCAAATAAATAATCTTAAAAATATTAGTAAATTTAAATTTTGGAAAAGTATTTGCGTTTGCGTTTTTTTACAAAAAAATTAATACAACCCTGCTTTGCTTGGATTTTTATCCAAAGTAGATACTTTTTAAAAATATATATTTTTGTATAAAATAGTACATACATAATAGGCAAATAAATAGAATCAAACAAACAAGTATGATATATAATTTTTATTTGAGAACATAAAAAAAACTTTATTAATTATAGTCATTTCTTACATCCGCAGTTAGTTAATAAACCAACAGTTTTGTACGTATAACCAATACTTATGATAACTAGTTTTTCTTAAAATAATATATAATGAAATTAAATTGTGTGAGATTTATAAATCATTTTATTATATTAGTAATTCTATGTAATTCTGTTTTGGTGAAACGAATAAATTTCCGCTTCCTAATGCAGAAAATTTGTGTGCACATATAAATTCATAATGATTATTGTGAGTAATTTTATAGTTGTTGATCGTAATTAGCACCCTTCAACACAGGATTAATCGGTAACTATCCACAATTATTATTATAATAGTACTAACTATGTAATTACCCACGATTAATTAAAAATAATTCAATTATTATGTAATGGAAGTCTGCTAAACAAATTAGAAAATGTTTATTTTTATGATTTGAATTACTTATTTATGATAATAATTATTTAATTATTTCATGAGCTAGGTACCCTAATTTCCAAGCAATAAGAATAAAAAGAGTTTTCATAGTATATAAGGTTCCCCTGAGTACCCAGATTTATTGAGTTTGTTTTAAATAAAAATAAGAATCTGAAACGTGTTCGTATTTATCATTTTTTCTTACATTATACTAGTTTATAATATATTATCAAACAGCTACAGTTTTCTCTGCATTCTTAATATTTTACTTTAATTTTATGCAATATACCCGTTTAAGAAAAATAAATAATCATTTCTTGAAAAATTAAATTCTAAAGCTAACATAATTGGATTATAGATAGGGGGAAAAAAAAAGAAACTAAATTTTTCTGTTATAAATGTTCAATGTTTGAACTTTTTGGAGAAGACGAACTTTCTTTCAAATCTTGTTTTCTTGAAAAAAAAAAGCTCCTCCATAATTAAATGGTATAAGTGTACATTAAAAAGATCAAATAAGTGTTTAGTACTAATTATCTAATCAAAGTGTTTCTTTAACACTGTTTGGAAATATTCAACTAGGCCAAACACTCTACTTACAAATCAAACATGCAATCTTAATTATCTGATAGTGAATCTTGCTCAATAACGGTTGGTAAGAATTTACATGACACAATTAAGATATTGGAACTTTACATCATTTGATTTCTTCTCACATTATTTTATCGAAAAATAACAGTTGTATGTCTTAATTATCAAATCAGGAAATGTGTTAAGTGTTTAAAATATGCCTAACTAGGGACATTTAATCATAAACTGTTTAGGAAAAGCTTTTATTAAAACTAAAATAGTTTGCACGTTGAACGTTTGAACCAAACAAAATCAAATATCTTTTATTTATACATATTATAGAGTGAAAAAGTTTATAATATATTCAAATTATTAATAATCTAGGAAAAATTGTGATTGGTGATGATAAGAGATTATTTCACTTATAGTAATGTAAATTTAAATAAAAAAAACTAGATTGATTATTGTCTATTCTGTATTAATTAAATTCTATAATATTAGACATGACATTCCGGTTTCTTTGTATGCTATTAAGCCTTTTAATACCTAAATTGCTTATTACTGATACAATAGAAAAATCGTCATAATTTGTTTTCGTCAAAATTTTAATAAGTATCCCACATCGTATCAATTAACTTTATTTAATTCCTTTTGTTGTAACCTTAGGCATTTAAAAGAATTCATTATTTTTCAGAATTCACGCAGAAGATATCAAACAAATAACTTCAACAAATGTGAATTTCAGTAGAATGTAAATGCTATGAACACAGATTATTTGTTCAGTTTAAAATATTAAACTTATTCCTTCACAAGCTATAGGTATTTTAAAATAGAAAAATATATTATTGTTCTAATTTTATGCGTGAATAAATCACATTTAACTCGACTGCACTATAAGCATGGAGAAATATACAATTTTTTTTTGGGATTGAGTGAGTTAAAGAGATATTTGTCTCTTCTATATTAATCTTCATTAGCGTAAAAGAGACAATATTTTCTCATTTCTATTGAATAAGACCCTTTTGTTCTTTTAAATTTTGATAATTAATTTTAATGACTATCTCTCTAAAAGGAGAGGTGTAAAAGTTAAAAATTAATTATCGTCTTTAATTCATTTGTTATTGTTTCTTTCCTTGAAAGTGCTCTGCTTGTATAATACACAATTGATGTATAAGATAAATTAGTGTTTGTTATTAATTTATTTTTTTATTAACGGATAAAATGTGATATTCTATTGTATTAAAACAGCGTAAAAAGACACTTTATTTATTAAGGTGAAACAAAATGCAGAAGAACCTCTGTGTCTTTACCTGGAATTTTAATAAGTCGTAATTAATCCGTCAATTTTAATAAGTCGTCACTTTTCGTTAATCTCGTTTTTTTATTTTTTATCATAGGTGACAATTTCATCTTTTATTTGTCATTCATTCAACCAAAATACCGAATAAGCCATAAATTAAAAAATGAATTGGAGTGGGCAAGTTATAAATGCATCACTTGATTGATATTTTAAAATAAAACTCCCGCAGAAAATATTTGAAAAAAAAAATTACAGTCATATTAAATTCTTGAAAAGTATTAAGACTATATCGAATTCTGAAAAGGAAGACGAATAAAAAAATTTAAACAAAATAAGATAAATATACAGGGTACTGAAAATGAAAATGTGCGGAACTTAAAAATATTAGAATAAAAGTGTTTAATAATTGAGTGCCACCAAATTTTAGAAATGTGTATAATTAAAATTACAATGCATTTTTATTACGAGTTATATAGTAAATATACTGTTTTTCTATAATACATATAATATTATGTTAGAAAACATTAAGTTATGTACGCAATAAACTTCTTTTCAGATTTATAAAGTAGATAAATTTTTTTTTGGCTATAAATTTATATTTGTATTGAAAATATACATACTGTTATAATAATCAATTAAGAATTATCATGAAAAATTTAAAATAATTTAAAAGCAGTAACAGATATTGAATTTTTTATTTCAAATAAATTATTTTTAATTATTGAAATATATAGTGATAAGTTAAAAATGTATGCGATTAACTCATATACGCAGGATTTTTAATTATTTAGCCTCTTAAGTCACCACTTCTCTCAAGTTACCGAAGTTTTGAATGTGATGACTTATTAAAAGTTTCACTAGATACTGTACTTAGAATTAAATTAAACTTGGTTGACTTAGGAAAAATTGACTTATAATCTATGCGCAATTTATAATGATTCTTGAAATAAAAAAAAGCTTTTTATTTATATTGCTTGTAAAGAATGAGGATCAGAAAATTAATATTGAAATAAATAAGCACTTAAATTATTTCAATATTAAGTTTTTGAAATTTTTTATTTTGTATGAGGCAAATGCAATTGTATTAGAATATATCGAAAATAAAAAAATCATGTATAAAAGAAAGTTTTGTTGAATGTTACAAAGTTAAAAATTAAAAAGTTAATAATAAAAATTTCAAAAATATGTACAGATAATTATTAAGAAAAAATTACATAAATGTCTTAATAGTAGATTGCCATGATATTAAATTAGTAAACATTTTTTGAAAAGTATAGTTTATTCCAAGTAAATCAAAAAATGTTTCGAAAAGTTAAATTTCACAAAACATATAAACTGTAAAATATATTATACTCAAGTGGGCTTTTAACTACTTAATTTAAAATTACAATACTCTTTATTGTCTCCTGTATTATTTATAAGTTTTATGCCATTTTAACTTATTCTTTACATTTATTTCGGTAACGAAAACAGTTTTTACTACGTAATACTTTTTGATTTCTTCAATTTTCTAGTACTTTTTCGGGTTTCTGTTTTCTTTTTATTGCATACATAATCTTTTCAAAAATTGATGTAAATTATATTTTTCTGTGCTATTTGATACTATAACAATAACGATGCGAAAAAAAAAGAATTATACTAGTAAATATATTTTTTTCTGCATTACATACACATTTTATACATTTTAAATTTATTTCTTACAGTTTTTTTAATAATTTTTTTTAAACAAAAGCCAATTTTATATTCGAACATTGTTTTAGATTTTCAAACCTAATATGTTGATGGATTTTTTCCTTGATTCTGTATAATCATTTCAAGTAGAAAATGTATATTAGATCTTTTTAATACTTATCTTTACATGAAATATCACTCATTATAAAAGAATGTCTACTCAGTATCTATGTATTATTTTTTAAGTAAAACATTTTAATGCTACTTGGAAATTGTGAGAGATCGTAATTTATATATGTCATAAAAAAGATCACAACTTGTCAGAGTTCGAAATGAGTAATGTTCTCAAGTATTTCATTTTCATCGCAATAAATACTGATGAATATATTTTACAAAAGAAATATATAAAAATGTTTATGCGGTATATATTTACAACTTTTTTGCATACTTTAAGACTTGGAATCTTAGATAATAACCATTATAAAGTTAAGAGGTATATAATCAAAAATTCCAAAGTCTGCTATAAATATTCTCAAACATTTTTTGCCCAAAAAACTATATATCAATAGCACTTAATACTTACAAATGCATGTTTATAACATGCATTTGTAAGTAGTAAGTGTACATGTACTAAAAGATTAATATTGTTCATTTAAAATAATTCAGAAATTAACTAATCTTTCCTGTAAATATTCCGTAAAATATTATTTCCCATACAGTTGAAATTACATATTCAATTTACAAATTTAAATAAACAACTTTTGTTCCCTGAGACAGTTTTTGATGAATTATAAATAGTAATTTGCATGAACTTAATTTCAAAGAAAATTTTTCTACTACTGCGAAGTATTATGTTATATTGCCGGAAATTTAAACTATGGTTTTTAGGAAAATTGAATAGAAGATGTGTAATTTAATAATCTAGAAACTAATAATACAGAGTTTAATAAATTTTTAAAATAAAAAAGTTGTATTTATATGTAAAAGTATTTATATGTAAAATTATTCTCTATTTATGTAATATATATATCTTTTAAAAGTTGTATGTATATATTGATGAAGATATTTTAATTAATTATAAATTTTATTATTTTATGAGCAATTGTGACTATTTTTCTGAATTAAAAGCATCTTTTTCACTGACTGATACTGAATTTACTTAAAGGAGGTAAGCAATTTAAATATATATTATTAATTTTGAATCTTTTTTCAAAACTGTAAAGTTGTTTTTGATTTTATTCTTAGGGAAGTATAATTAACTTCATCCTAGCACTTATAGTTACAGGAATTGCTTATATCCTTTAGAAACCTTTTACTAAGCCTACATTTTATTATGAATAAAATTATATATTAAACTTTAATAACTATAAATTTTTAAATTAAGTAAAATTTAAATAAATTGTTCTGTTTTTTTCAGAAGTTTAAAACATAAGTAATTTTATCCAAACTGTAACATTTTTTTAATATTTTATTTTTGATGTTGCGATTTTCATTTTTATGATCTTCTCCTAACATGTCCCGTGATCAAATTTCATGAACTATGACAGTTTATTTTAAAAAGAAACATATTTAAAATAAATAAATAAATAAATAAATAAAAAACATGCCTGAATTCTAAGGAAAGAAATGAAGTAATTTTGCATATCTTTGAAAAGTGTTTTAAATTTTCTAAGCATATTTTTGGTCAATAGGTAATTATTCAATTATAATGAAATTTAATGGCGTACAACAAGAAGTATGCGTTTGAATATATATATATATATATATATATATATATATATATATATATATATATATATATATATATATATATATATATAACACATTAATTTAATATATTCTTATCGATATATATATGACTTACAATCCGAAGGTTATAATATTATTGTTTAAATTTACTTCATCCTATGGCTTAAACTTACTTTTTCTTGTCTTTAATACAAATGTTTTTAAGTTCGAATACTACCCCGGTCACATTTGCTTCTGTTATTACTAATGACACTTGGACAAGCCAAGCTCTCTATGCCATGGTTATGCGAATTTAAGTCAATTGAGAGCGTCTTTCGTTTAATCAGAGCACCATAAAGGTGAAAGAACGACGTTTTCTCTTCAAATCCACCGATAGATGGCAGCACCAGAGGATTTACTCCCTCAATTTTGGCATTGATCTGAAGGGGGAATATATTTCTCATGACTATTGCACCCATGGTAACTGCTCAACGACCGACCACAGGACCTTTCGATTCCACAGATTTAACGAGCACGTACATCACATGTACTCGGTGGGACTTTGGCGGCATTGGGAATCGAATCCCACCGTTCCGGATGGAAGGCCGATACCCTAACCACTAGGCTACCACGGACCACTAGTAACGGTTGTTTGTAGTGGTTTAAAATGGATTTACGAATTGAGTCTCAGATAAATTAGTTCGTTTTTTGCAACATGAGGCCCTCAAGCGGTATATCACTTAACTAATCAGTCCTGGTTATCAACATTTAAATACATTACACATATATTATATTAATAAATATTACAGGATAAAATTTCATACTTTATTTATTAAATCTTTTGTGGAATACATCCTCTACTTGCTAATTAGTTTCAACTAGAATATCTCTCAAAAATTATATTCATTATAAATATAATTAAGTAGTACGAAGGGAGGGATTATTGTAATTTATTGTACAACGGCGTATTAACGGAAAGAACATTTCTAAAGTAATAATTTTGCTCTAAAACTTTTCGTTTATGACTTTCTTAATAATAGAAAAGATGGATGATGTCGAGTTTTCAAATTAAGTTTAATAGAACTTACCGATTCAAATTGTTGTATCATAAACCCTTTCTTTTTAATGAGTAAAATGGTACTAATAGAAAAGTTTATCTCATTTTACTAATCTGTAATTGGCGTTACATGTTTTCATGTTTTTTTTTACTTTAATGTTTGTAAAACAAATGTTAATTTTGTCTATTTAATTGTACATAAAATATTTTAAGTATTTTCAAAATGTATTTCATTAAAATAATTTTAATCTAACAAATATTAATATAAAAATATTATTAACATTTAAAGAAAAAAGAAAAAAAATTTATATTACAATAAATTTTTGAATTAATTAAATATAGAAATGAAAATTTTGATTTAATTTGATTATAAACATTTGAAATTTGCCAAATGTTTTATTCCTTAACACAACTTCTTATGTGCTAGACAATTTTATTGAATCAATGTTTAATAAAAAGGGAAATTCATCTAATTTAATTAAGCTAGAAATGTTTTGTAGAATTTTAATGTGAAAGCTATTAATTTAAAATTAAATTGCTTGAGTCTGTGATATAAAATGTCAGTCAATTCGTATTTAATATAAAGTCAATCAAATATATCAGTATTAAACTTTTCTATATCAAATAGAAATAGAAAAATTTAATACAATTATATGAATTATTTGTTATGATTAGTTGTACCATCTCCAAAATATAAAGTTTTGTAGTATATTTTACTTTTATATGTCATGACTCAAGTGAACATTACATGTATTTCCAGTATATTAGTCTCTATTAATTGTACTCTAGTAGTGATCAAATATTAGATTCCACTACCCAAGTAATTAAATAAATAAGTAAGTAGTGTTTATGAAGTAAGAAAAATATAATTTTCTTCTGTAGAGGTATATTTTCTTTTTAAATATTTTTTTATATTCTTATATTATATACTACATGCAGTCAAACTTGATTTGCTCAAACCAGGAAACAAATATCCCTGTACAATACAATATATTATTCTTAGAATAGTTATGTTAAATTGTTGATTTGGGAATGTTATCTCATGTTCATCTTAGAAATGCATTTTTATATAAAGCATGAGTTCATAGTAAGAAAAATTAAAACTCATGCGGCTGAGGAAAAACAAAAATCTATAAATAAAAAATTAAGAAATGCACAACATTTATATAAAATTACAATAATACTAGTAGAATAAGTTTTCTTTCATTTTATTAATCAATTTTTCGAGTATGTTTCTTTTATTCTTACGTCATTGAATAATCTTTTTGTCAAAGTAATTTGAAAGTTCTTTTTTCTTATAAAAATTATCTCGATTAATTGTTTATTGGTTGAAGACCAAATTAGGCCATGTGCTAAGAAAAAACTTGCATTGTTACAAAGCCGAAAAGAATATTCAAACATTTGGTTTGTTTCTTGCTCAATGGTAATCTTTTGAATGCGAAGGCTAATCAGGTAAAACAATTTAAAATGAATTCAGAATACTATAAGCATCCATGCTTAAAATGAGAATGGAACCCCCCGAACTTTTGTATCAATGGTCTAAGCGCTAATAATTCGGCTGCTAGCACAAGAAGAAAAATTGGCTAATTTCTTTTAGTAATTGCAATACCGAAAGAAATTTGATCTTGTAGGTTAACGCCATCTTTGCTTTTTTAGATAGTGTTAACTTTGTTAGTTTTACTAAATCTTTTTTTGGATATTCTAAGATTTAAAATTTAAAATATATCTCTGGTTTTTACCTTTGTAAAGGTTTTTACCTTTACAAAGGTAAAAACCAGAGGAGGGAATCGAATTCACGAATCGAAGGCCAGGAAGTTAAGAATTTATTTCTTTGTTTGGCTTCCCCAATATTAAGATGAAAGAAATAACAGTTAAAATGCATTACTTTAACAACTATGCTGCTACTATGAGACTGCTTAGTTACATAACCGATTAGTTGTTACATTAGTTGTTACCGATAATAGAATACTTAAAATATGTTATTTTACGCAACAGAACAATGCAATATTTAAAGATAGCTTAAGTAAACAATGTTATAGTTTATTTAAGTTATCTATATATTTTGTGTAAATAATGCTTATATTTCTGCAAGATGATCAACAGATCATGGAAAAATTATTTATTAGGTCATATTCAAAGCTCATGAGCATGAAATTTTAAATAACATTTGAAAGCGCTATATTTGCAATAAGAATACAAGGCAAACAAGAAAATTCTTGCAGTTTTCCTAATTCGACAAGCCCAGTTTTTTTCGCTACTATAGGAGTTATGATTAATGAACGTTCGCGGTAGACTTTTTTTTTTTATAAAGTCTGACATTTCTACTTTCGACTGACTAGGGTCTCAACCTTGTCAAGCATTAATTTGCGTACTTTTTTTCACTTCTTTCAATGGTAAAGTGGAAACGGCAAGAACATTCTTATTTACATTACAGTTTCGTAGTTTTATATTTGCTATAGTTGTATTTTCAGCAGAATTTTTAATATTTGGTATACTAAGCCATTTTATAGTAGCTTATTGATACAATCTATCAATACAAATTTTAAGTGTACAATACTTTATTTACATTTTTATTGACTAATTGTTTTTTTTAAATTTTTAGTCCCAGTTCAGTTCAAATAAAGATTCATTGTTCTTCTATCTTCTTATTTTTTATAAAATATCTATACCTGTTACTAACTAAAGTGAATAAACTATAAGTTATGTTTTATTTTTTGAGATTTCATAAATTTAAATTATATCATACTATTTTGAACTAATTGAAATGATATTTATTATTTTAACGCTAACATTAAGTGCAGTTGCTTTAAAGCTATTATTCTTTAAGAAAGTTACCTGTAGTGGTGTCTAACTTACAGAAAAGTCTCGGGGAATATGTCTCTCTTAGGAAAGAACTTGTCACCAGTTTTCAGTAATTAAAACAATTTCAATGTTTAATAGAAATACATAAATGTCGATATTTCCATTTTTATTTTAAGAGTATAATAGGAAAAGGCAATAAAATAAAATATAGAAAACATGTGCACCACCATTTAAGCAGGTTTTAAAACGAGGTAAATTTTAAAGTATCTAATAACAATCCATAAACATTGCAACCGCAAATATTATCTTTCCTAAAAACTACAACTACAAAAATATATATTCTTTACAGGTATTTAAACAGCAAAAAATGAAAATGTTTAATCATTTAATGGTTTGTGATCTAATGCATCCAAAGACGACATTTATTATGCCTCTAGTTTAGTGACTATAAATTATTTATTGCTTTATTATATTTTTCTTAACTTATGATATGTGGTATTGAATAATTATGTATACAAATAAGACATTTATTCGGTTTGTCCCATGTATTTTTGTCCGAGTCCAAATTTTGAAACAGCAAAAGGTATAATTATATATTAGAATGTTCATCTATAGTTCATATGTATATATATATGTTATATAATGTTTATATATATATATATAATACTTAAAATGTAAATAATCTTCAAAATATGATTAATAAATTTTAATTACATTCAAATCATCTCAAACAAACAAATTATAGTTTATACTTTTATATATGCTATGATATTTTAATTTGATAAAAGAACAGAAATAAATTCAACAGATAATGAATAGAATTGTATTTAATGAATAAATAAAAACATTTTAACAAAAATTTAAGTTTTAGAATATTTTCTTAATTTACTGCATGAATTTATATTAAATATATTCGTCGCCTAACTTATTTCAGTGATTTGAATACAGTAAAAACATGATTAAATTACAAAAATATAAATTATAAAAGCAATTTTATCATCCACACAATACCATTTCAAATAAAATACTCATAAAAAAACCCTATTCTGTATATTTAATTTAAATTAATGGTACTGACAGTAACAGTATGAAAAATATTAAGTTTCTTTCGAATAATGGCATCGGATTTATTTAGTTAACTTTGATTAAATTTCACAGTATTTGAATGCTTGTAATCTAGTTTAGAAATAATATGTTAACAATTAATTTTAATAAATGCAATTTCTAAAAATGCTATGAAACGTAATCTGATATTGAATTTTCTTATCCGAAAGCAATTTTTACACAAAAGAGAAAATACGCATTTCAAAACTAATCTTTTTTTTCATTTCTTTCATTTTGATTGGAGAAAGTAATATATTTTTTGATTACATCTTTATTATTTCTTCTCATCTACGTGGGATATTAGTGAGAGGAATAAAATATTATCTACTTTTGAGTTCAGTATTACACTATTTTAATACAGAAGAGTTTAACCGTAATTAGATGCAAAATAATATTTTTAAAAGAGAATTTTACAGTTCTTAGAAAATGATCGGATACCGAAAATATAATTCTAGTTAATTTTTCTTTGAATTATTTTTGCATTTCTCTCTCTTTAATTTTAAAAAAAATAGATACTAAAATTTATTAAAAATTGTGATACATAAATTCATTAAAAAAAGTGGTATTTTGCTTAACTGAATTGAAAATGTCATAATAATCTAATTTTATAATTGAAAGGTTAAAAATATTTTAAATATATTTTTACTTGGCATTACTGAATTTTATCTGCATTTTTGCGATTCAATAAAATTCATTAAGTACAAAGTTCAAATTATTTCTAATTAATTTCACGTATTGTTTGGATGAAAAATATTTCACATCCAGTTAAACTTTATGCAATTTAGGAATATTAACGAATACTATAATTCCTGTTTCAATTTTCCTTAATGTATTGTAACTGTTAAATCTATATTTTACAAAAAATGTAAATTTTTATCATTATTATTTTATTTGTGGATAAAAGTATTCAGAAATGAAACAAATACATCACATTTAAGGCCCAACCTTAACTTACATTCTTAGTCTGAAAATGTATTTCAAAATAAATTAATCACAATTTTCCCTTTACTATACAAAAAATTATGCATATTTGCCTTTATTATTATCTTTAATGTACAAAAAATTATGTTTAAATTATATATCTTAGAATTCGTTATGTTTGTAAAACGTTTTTGGCTGCCTATTTCTTCTGACTTATTAATCGCTAAACTCAAGGCAACTGCCTTTTAATTTTTCACAACAGTTAAGCAATGGGATCGACATTTGACCTAGCATCCTTCTTCACACGTCATGCTACTCCGTTTCTAGCGAGTGTCCTATCATTATCAACGAACACATCTATATTATTACTTACCCCAATGAACATTTGTGTACACATTGAATCTTTGGCTGAGTCGAGTATAGAACTCGTCACTTTTTTGTTCCAAGAATGACAGCCTATCCAGTCTAGAGCGACTTCTAAAATTCTGTCTTAAAAGAAAATTTTCTTGTTAAAAGCAAACACAGTGAAATTCTTTACTCTTTTATGAAGGAGTTCGAAAAACAACGATTCCTACTTCTCAGATTCAAAGAACTATAACAATGTAATAGTATTTAAACAGTTTTTAAATAAGTAATAATTTTTTTTTAGAAATCTTTAGCATTTAAAATTTATTATTTATATATTAATTTTGACATTTTGAACAAAAATTTGCGGCAAAACATTCAAAAACTTGTCACATGAATTTCTGGCTTTTAACTGTGAATAAGCGCTATTTAGTTTGAATAAAAATCCCAGAATCTTAAAATACTTATTCATATTATTCGAATTATGATAAATATATGATTATTTTATTCCCCGTGTTATACTTTTGAGACAGGAAGAATGATTAATTTTGCTTGTATGAAGAGAGACCCAGTAAATACAGGCTTTTAAATACGATCATACATGGTAAAATCATACAATCTTGAAATGAATGTCATTTGAATTGTAATAAAATATTAAAAAAAATCTTACAAAGGAGGCATAAATTTTTAGCTCTAAAGCTACTAGACTGAATTAAAATCTCATATTGGAAAAAAATATAATAGTTTTATTCAAGGTATATTATAATATTGTAACAAAATATTGGTAAATGTGGCACAGAAAATCCAGTCTCTTAATTTTAAATATACATGGTCAAAATCATAGATTTTAAAACGCATATTTATGTAATCAAAGTTGAGACAAAATATTCGAAAACCGTTCCGAACACAATGGATTTACTTTAAATAAAAATAAGAGAGATTCTTCTGAAATTTTACTTGCATACTTTCGAAAAGAAACAGGTGTTTCTGATTGTGGAATGTCTTGCAGATGTTTGCTTTAAGCTATCGTTCGTCATTTCATACACCAGAAAAGAAATTTTTGCAGTGCATATTTACGTGTTTCCCAAAAGAAACACAAGTTGGGAAGTATCTACGCGCATAAAAATGTTGAAGCGATTTAAAATATTATTTAATATTCATTACTTCTTTCTGAGATAGCCTTGACGTGAATTTCCTTTGAATACGTACAACAATGACAAAAGTGTTTATTTATAAAATTAAGAATATCAAGAAATATAAATTTATTGAGATAAATAAGTTAATTTCAAATGTTTATCTTAGCTTGTTTTCTGCCCACTTTTCACTTAGGTAAAGGAGTATTTTATCAATATAATATATTCATTGCCTAAAATGCGAATAACGAATTAAATCAACAGCCTCACCTTAGTCAAACAGGAAGATATATTCATGGGAATGGAAAGTCTGGTTTTAACCTCAGTCACTGTGAAACAATGAGAGACAGGATTTCTGTTTTCTGCATGTAAATCATAGTAATTAAATTTTGCTGGTTTTCTTCCTTGTGGTATACGAATATAACTGATCACGGAATGACCTTCCAATGAATGTTCAATTCCTTTGTTACTTTCTTCGTCTGTAAGGTTATTCTCTACCGGGTGTAAAAACAAAACTACTAATCAGCAATAAAAATTTTCCAATTAACAGCGATTGATCCTTCTTTTATCGATAGGATCAATATCATGGTTTATCATAGTAGAGATACCATGGTTTATAATATAAACATGTAAACTGTAGCGCTTCATACAATAATTATTATGTTTAATTGTTATTAAATCTCTATCTTTCAATTCAAGTCTTTATTTATTATAGGAGTATATTTTACCGTTGGTTTTTTTTTCACCGTGGTCAAATTGTAAGAAAACGTTCTTCGGTGCTTAAGATTCTGGATTCAATCCCAGCCACTGTTGAGCATATTCTTTCTTGGTGCACGATTTTTATTAGTATTTCTCCTAATGCAAACACATTTTTAGTGTCTCTAAAGGGATTGACAATATATTTTCATATTTATCAACTTTTGAATTTTGATTAACATTATGAAGTAATATTTTTAATATAAGAAATTCAGTGGTTTTTTTTTTCGACTCACTCTTGGCTAGGACAGTGATAAATTTCAATATCCTTTCTTGATGCACAATATTCATAAATCTTTCTGAAATATCCATAATTTGGTTGACGAAATATCCTCAAGTTTATTCTTCCTTCATATCTATAAAATGCTATCATTTTGAAAGTAGTAATGAGATGATTTTCATCAAATATTGTCTTGTATATTATGTATGGAAAATTTAAATAAATAATGGGGATTTTTACGAAGAAAAAATTTATATTATGTTCCAACAGCAACATCTAATATCACAATTGAAGTATTATAGGTATATAAAAATGTTGTTACTTATGACACTTGGACTAGACAAGCTCGTTATGCTATTAACTATGCGAATTTAAGTCAATAGGGCACGACTTTCGTTTAACCTGAGCATCAGGTAGGTGAAAGTACGACTTTGTTCTAAGTACTCCTCCGATAGATGGCACCACCAGAGGATCCACTCTTCGATTTTGATACTGATTTGGGGAAGGGGAGAAAATTTTCTCCACGCCATTACACCCATGATAATTGCTCAACGACCGCCTACAGAGCTTTTGATTCCACAGATTAAACAAACACGTATATCGCATACTCGGTGGGTCTTTGGTGGCATTGGAAATCGAACCACACCATTCCAAATGAAAAGCCGAAGCCCTAACCACTAGGTTACCATGGTCCTCGATATGTAAAGATACTTATTACACGTGTATCTAAAAGACTTTTTAAAAGACTAATTTTAAAGTTAGTTTTAATATGCATTGAAATTCACTTTGATACATACAACTAAGAAATATTTTCTTCTTAAGTTATGTGCTCAAATAAAAGTAATATCCTGAATTTAAGAGATAGATTCTCGATTAAGCAGTAAAATTATTTTCAACATTTATATTGAAGTCATTTCTCTTAAAAATATTTTCGTTCGAAATTACGTGTTTAAATCATCGCTTGAAATTTATGGATTCATACAAAGTTTCTGAGCTTAATATACTATTTATATTTCATATGTATTGTATAGTAAGTGTTCTGTAAATCAGTGAAGTAAGATTGAAAATTTTAAATTCTTATTAGGTAATAAATATATAATTCTCAGTTATGACTTATATAACTAGGATTTAAAATATTTGAGAGCTCTCTCTGTGTTAAGGTTATAATTTTCTAATGATTAAATTTTTGAATTATGAGTTTTGTACTTTTGCATTCCAGACAATACAATTAAAAAAAGGTTGCTTAAATATCCTTGTTATGGAATAATTACATTCAGTAAATTAAATACTAAATGTCTTGGCCTTGTAATAGGACTATTCTTTTATGGTGAATTCGATACTGTATTAGATCCCAGCACCTATAACTAGATACACATCTATTGGGGAGAGAGTACTTGAGAGTTTTCTGGATTACATTTTAAGTGTGTACTTGAGAGTTTTCTGGATTACATTTTAAGTGTGTACTTGAGAGTTTTATGGTTCTTACAAAAAGTTAATACTCCTCTCACTGTTCATCGAAAAAAATTCTTTACAGAAAGTAACAAGCAGTTGATCTTTAAATGCTTTTGGCTTTCGGACTGTTAGGGCATCTGTTACGTTGTGTTGAATTTTTTATTAATAGATTTATCATACGCTATTAGCAACCAAATTTTTCATTGCAAGTGTAATGCAAATTAGTTTTATCGTATTTATATCAAAAGCTGAAATTATAGAAGATTTATATTTTGGGTTCATAAATTTAAAAATAAAAAAAATATTTAATTACTTTTTCGATTTCATTTAATTACCTCATACTTTTTTGTAAAAAAAAAGATTGTTTTCATTGTGAAAATTTAGAATTGAATAACTGGAATAAAATACAAAAGATTTATGGTTCATTGTGCTTTCCTTCTATAGGAGTGACCTTGAGTTATTCTGATTAACTTAAATCGCCAATTCTTTTAATCGGTTTAATTCGTTTTATCATTTTTTATTCCTAATTTTCTTTTTTCCATTCTGTGTCAATCATTTCTCCGAGAGATTTAAATCAATAGGGCCCAATAACATGAGAACCTAAATTCTTTTACCTTAGGAAATTTAAATTTTTTATTAACAATTTGTAGGCAGGCTGTGGGGAAGACGATTGGTTAACAATTTGGCTTTTAGTTCCACAGTACACTGATTCGATTCTAGCATTGGGAAGCTTGTGATATTTCAGAATCTGTTCTATGCTAAATATCCTGGAATAATTGACTATAAAGCTAAAAGAGTAAACCATTGAGAGAAAATCTATATAAACAGACTATAAAATTGTTTTAAATCTATCTGATACTATTATTATTATTTTAATCTGTCTTTATGCCAAGAATTATTGGATATCAAAGTGTGTCTAACACTTTATAGATATCTTGTATAGTAATTTTGAAGCAACTAAAGTCTATATTTAACAGGAAATTATTATTTTATAAGTATTTTAACTGAGAAAGAGCACTAAAAATAACAACGACACAACCATTTCCATACACATGCGCGCGCGTATGAATGCTATACTCTTTAATTTAATTAAATAAAAATATTATATAAGATCATACATTTTATAATAGTATTAGAATAAAAGAAATATTATGAGCTTAATTAGCATTCATTTAATCAGACATAGAGAGGAAAACGTAATCATCGAATACGCGAAAGGTTTTCTTAAAACTTGTATACAGTTGGTACATTTTAAATATTGCTTATAAGAGTTTTGGTGCCGGCCAACTTATCTAGTGGTCAGCTTGCCTGACAACGGATAGGGAGGTCCTGAGTTTGAATCTCGATTCAGGCATGGATGTACTTTCTCTCTATATCCTGTCTTTGTCCTTTACTTGTGTGTGAATAGTTGCCTACCCTATAAACGGGGCCCTATGGCATAAGTGTGTACTGAAGAAGTCGGACTCCACACCAAATACGGTTCAGTGGAAAAGTGGAGCAGCGTACCCTAATTTGCCATCCTAGAACATCATCAAACGAGCACAACAACAAGATTTCTGGTATTTATAAATATACTGTATACTACAGCAATAAGCTTTATAATTTATTTCATTCTTAATCTTGTATTTGTATATATATGCAAAAAATGCAGTTTTCCCTAAATTTTATATTAACTTTGATAAAAGAAAAATGAATTATTAATGTGTATGTCATACATATTGTCACGTTTATTCAAAGTGCTGCTTGAAAACAGTAAATAGGCTTTGATAACAAGCAATAACGTTTATTAATATGGACTAACTAACTCTAAGGCCTCTCGTAATTCTAACACAAGCTCTTTTAAATGGTTCGAAAACATTCTAGAAGTATTCAAACAATACAGAAATTTAGGCCTCTCGCAGTTCTAACACAAACTCTTTTAAATGGTTCGAAAACATTCTAGAAGTATTCAAACAATACAGAAATTTGCATATTTTTCAGATTTCTCAAGCAAACATAAAAGAGATGATAAAAAAAAAAAAATCAATTTTCAGCCTCACGCAGGCTCGAACAGACGACCTTCCCGTTTGGAGCCATTGACTTTATCCACAGTGCCAAGGCGCACGGCGAGTCTTTTATCCGAAATGGGGCACATGGTGGTACTTAAGTATAACTTGTACCAAACATAAGCTAGGGAAATATATTAAGTTAACAAATTTATTTTTTAATAATATATTTCAATTAAATTTATTTCTATTTAATAAATTAAATTAAATTATTTAATATATTGCTTAAAATAGATAAAAGTAGTTTTTCTTCAGGAAAACCTTCAGTTCTTGCAAGAAATTTCCCTATGTATCTTCTTCGTAGAATTCAATTACTTTGAATATTTCTCTGAAATTGATGTTGATTTTAGAATAAAATATTACTGTACATTTTTAGATTTTCAAATAACAATTTGTTCTAAATTTTAAATAACTACTTTTTTTTTAATAAAGTATGCAAAAGTGGATGATTATTTTATTGGATCATTCAAATATTCTCATGTGGAAGTAGCTAAATTGAATACTTCATTTTAACAAGAGTTTATAACAGGATTACTCTCAGCAAAAGAAAGACAATATTTATTTGTGCTCTGACAGTGATTTAGTGAAAGGTGTTGACAAAATTTTCAAGGTCATATTTAAAGAGCACATGGTTTTTGTGAGTGAATTGATAGAAGCAAGGTATCATCTTGTGTTTCTATATTCACAATCCATTGCACAAGGTTTGAAAAAATTGTTTTGACACACAACACAATGTGTAATACAGCTTGAGAACATGGAATGAATTTCTATGTTATCATATATAAATTATTTCATGAATTTATCCATTTTGTATAGTGTTCTGTTGTATATAAAAAGAGATAATTTAAATTGATTATAAAATCTTGATTGTGTGCTTGGTGACATTTTATCAACTTTTCTAAAGCATTTAAGTACAATTTTAACTTAAAATCTTTTAAGTTGACACTATCTCAAAACACAATTGAAAAGCTTTGATAACATAACATTTTTTGATTTATTTTCAGTACTTAAGAACTAATAAGAAATAATGTTGAAATGAATCACTAATTGTATTTTTCGGGTTAATTTTAAATTACTACCAATTATACTTTTCAAATTGTCATTCAAATTGTTTTCAAATGAGAATTTTTTTCTAATTTTTTTCAAGCTGCTATATTTAATCTGTAGAGATAGCGGGTTGCTTATTTAACAGCTCAAGAAAACTTTCAATAACAATAATACAAAATATAGGATTGTAGAATTTTTGAAGAAAATTTTCTTCCACATCTTCTTGATGCATTCTAAGAATATCAGTTACAAATTTTTAGATTGTGATCGAGAAAGTGTTTCATTTTTTTGGAAAAAAAATAAATAAAAAAATAAAATAAAAAAATAAATAAATAAAAAAAATTCTCTCTATTACAAATTCAATTTGTAATACTGCGTTTTCTGAGCCACATACATTTATATTAGCAATATAAAAATTTGCAAATATAAATTTATAAAAAATTCGTGAATATTATACAGTGAAGTATTTCATTTGAAAATGTATTATATTTAAAATATATTACATTTTAGAATGTACATTTTTTACTGTAATTCTACGAAAATAAAACTTTATCATGAATGATTTTAGACTTAATTTCCCCCCTTTTTGTCTTTATAAATTTGTCTTTTTGCATTTTCCTTAATTTTGTACATAAATTATGTGATTAACTTGCCATATAAAAATCGATTATTTTTTTATTAAAAATATTAATTTTTTAATATAAGTGAGATAAAATGTACTGATACCTCTAATATTTTTAAAAATGTTTCTCGACGGCAAGTTTATAAAAGTGCTTGATTTAAGGAATTGTAATGAATTTAAAGTCAGAATAAACATAAATACGAGTATATATTTATTACTGAAATATTAAGATATTAAGTTAATTAATCTGATTGATTACTATTAAAAATTAATTATAATTATTTAATTAATTTGTATTAATTCTACAAAATATATACAATTATATAATGCAATATATAACAACAATCATATGAATTAGTTATGAAATGAAGTGTAGTTACATAATGAGTTTTTTTAGCTGACGTTTAGTTTTTGCTGGTCTTCCTTTAAATAGTTCATGGGTTCATTTCCTATCTCAAGGGGAGTTGTTTTTTATGTTTTGGAGTCCACTTGATGCTAACTCCATTGAAGCTGTTCCAAATGCAATTAGTCTTTGATTGCAAAATGTGACAAGGAAAACAGTGAGATTACAATTAGTTTATCAGAGTTTTAATAAATGTTATTATATTATATATAATAGCAGATTGATGACTAAGTGGTTAGCGTTCCTGACTTCTGAGCTGTGGGTACCGGGTCCGAATCCATGTTGAGGCGTGGATGTTACTTTCTTTCTCTGTTCTCTCTATGTTGCTCTGTCCTTTATTCTGTGATGATGTATGAATGTGGACCACCCTATGAATGGGTTTCTGGTGGTATGGCGTGGGCAACGCTTCTCGTCTCAGTGACTTGGTTCACAGGTGCCCGCTGGGTAACGACAAATGAGTAGCAGTTAATGGCCTTGTTGTTGCATAGGGCTCGTCACCCAAGTGCCCACCGATGAAAAAAAATATTTTATAATATATTTTAATTACATTATAAAAATATTCAATGATGCATTATATAGGGAAATCGTAAATTATACATATAAATAAGCACGATTTCAAATTCGTTTAATGAATTATTTTCTTTACACTAATTTTCTAATTTTTAATTATTTCTAAGCATTTTTAATTATTGTCACGTAAAATTATTTTCTAATGTTACGTGACAAGACCTATTCTTCAGATAAATTCGGACAAGAATATCGAAGCATATTCCAATCAATGTTCATCATCATTACAGTGAAGCGCGATACTAGAGTATAATCAATGATGTTGGTAATGCAATTCATAAGCTGTTTTACTTAAAGTGTTTTTATCACTAAGCAAATTATCTTGGCATAAAAAAGTTATAAATTATTAGATTTAAAGGATCTTATTTCCTCACATGAGGAAGACAATGTATAAAAGTAATCATTTCATAAACTTTTTTTAATCACAATAGAATCGATAATGTTAGGAGCAAAATTTGAAAATGTTTTTTCATTGATTATTAGTGCTGTTGGTTGGACATTATATATTTGAAGGTATAAGTTATATATACTATGAATCATTTTTAACAATATTATGTTAAAGCCGAACATTCAAATGTTGCATTTACAAAAGTATATCATATTTATTTATGGAAAAATTCATCATTTTACAAATTTATTTCGGGAATATTATAATTAACACCCAAGAGATATTTTAAAAAGTTTTTGATATTAAAATTATTGACATCAATACTGTTTTTGACTCTTCTATATAAGTACATTTTTTAATTCGACTCTTAATTGAATTAATTTTGTTAATTGAAGTTATTTTCTACATTTTTACACCAAATCATCACATTTTGATCAAGTTATATATTTATTTTTCGTCATTAGCTTGTAAGTTATTTTCACTATTTTTGTATTAAAATTATCTTCACATCACGATAAGTTTTCATCAATTTTCTTATCGTAATTACAAGGAAATTATAAATATAAAAATGTTGTCAAACAATATTAAAATTTGGAAATTATTTTACTGTCTATTAAAATTATTTCTTTGATATTTTCAATACAAAAAGTTTAAAATAACTTATATTTTTAAGACTGTTTCTATTAAAAGGAATAATTTTAAGTACAATTAAGAATAAATCTCCCATATTTTAATATTACTAAACGCCTATATGTATCTTTATATTTATGATATTACAATTTTGTTGTAATAAATTAAAGAGACTAATTTGCATAGCAATATTAAATTAATAAATTGCCTTACATTAATAAAGAGTTATTAGGGCAACGTTCAAGCCTACGATCTTCTAATTTATGCAGAGAATAAAGATATTAATCCTTCAAAGTTTCTTTTTTAAATCTGAGTATTAGTAATGATATTCGATTGGAAGCCTGGAAACCATTGCTTTAACGAGATAGAAAAAATATATTCCTTTCTAATTCTTACCCTAAGCATTCATTTATTCAGCATGAATTTCAAACTAAAGTTTTGAAGAGATTATGTGTTGTCTATTGGAAAATCGAGTGAATTTATTGAATTTTTAAAATGTCACTATTGATGCCCAAGGTCACCGCTTCACCGCAATCATTATGGGGCATATTTAATTTAACAAATTGATGGCGCTTCAGTGAATGATAAAAATGTGCATTGAACCAAACTATTCTATTTTCGGTTAAAATGAAAAATAGTAAAACTGATGCCTCTGACCTTAATTTTGGTATGATTTAATTATATTCATGTTTTTAAAGAAAAACTAGTTTCTAAAAGGAACTTTTATTGAAACTGTCAAGAATATTAAAGATTAAAGCAATTAACACATCTAAATACCAAAAAAATATTTCTTTACGGAACCTTTCGATTTTACTGAATTAAGTACTTGCATTTATATTTTCTTAAAATAGTGAGAATGTGTATATAAAGTTAATTGAGAGGATTTTCTGATTATATATAAACTTGAAATGTTTTCTTTCTCAACACACATTCTTTTCTTAACTTTCTAATTTGACTATCTAGTTTAAATAATTTATAAAAGTTATATTTTCAAAATGTATATTCTTAGAATGTAAATGCAAAGGACATTTGACGTAGTTGATTTTTAAGTAACACATATAAAAGTTTTCAGTTGTGTGTCATAGCTAAATTGAATTTTAACTAACGTATAGAAAATATTGTGAAGACATATAATATTGATTTGTTTTAGTTTTGGAATTTCAAAGTATAAGTTATAGCTCAAGGTATAGTTAACTTTTTTAGAAAATGCGTCACTATTTAAAAATTACTTTATGATTCCTTTTTCAATGTATTAAAATATACGAATGATGTTTAGACATGCATGTGTATAAAACAAGTAACAGATTGAATAATAGATTTTAGCATCCGAAACCAGTGAAAGTTGGTTTTAATTATCTATTTTATAATGTAATGAGTTACCTTGCGTTTGGAATGAACAATTAAAGAAGTGTGTTATAAAATAATTTAAGTTATAAAAGTCACTTTTAATGCATTTGTTTAAATAAATTACATGACTTAAAATTTATAACTCGAACAAGCAACTTTATATTGGTTATTAAAATTAGATTAGTTTTAATATACTTTTAAATATTTGTTAAATATAATTGTGTCCATTTTCAAATTATTATGACACAGCGAAAGTAGTTATTTTTACAAAAAAATGTTTCTGGAATAATAATATGTATTTTTTTATTTATGGATGATAACAATAAAACCAGTGGAAATATATTTTATGAAATATTTTTTTTTGTTAGCAGAAAAAAATTATAAGTCAAAGGAAAAGTTTATGGATTAGTATATCTTGAATTTACTGTGTGTTTCAATGAATATTTAATTGTTCATTTTTGCTTTTAATGATATTAATAAAATTGTCTTAGTTATAATTCAACTGTGTAACCTTCTGTAATAAGGTAACGCATTAAAACTGTTTTGTGTGTATACATATATATATATATGTTTCATGTGAAATGCCAAGAAATGCAATAGGGAACAACGTTGTGAGAAGACAAAAACAATGTTGTTTCACATGTCCTCTGTGTTGGAGAAACGAGTATGATATGAGAGAAATTCAGCAACTGCATTTCATTGATATTTTGTTATCTTATGCCTGCATGAGATAATATTATCCTTTAAATGTATGCACATTTAGATACTTCTAGACAAAATAAATTTTATGTGAGTCCTATATAATTCTAGAAAAAATCACCGGAACCTTGCTCTGTCGATAGTACAGGGTATAAAGAGTGAGATACGTGTTAAGTTTATCCATTTCTTTTAAAAAATATAATATAACAATTGTTGAAGAGGACAATAAGAAATGGAAAACTCCATCTTGTTCGAGAGCTGAATGTTCCTTTATGTTAGAAGTGAACAAGGATAATGTTCTGCAGTATGTCATTATAATGGAGCGCAATGAATAAAATGTCCTTATAAATGGATTTCCTCAGATTAGTAGGACCAACTTTATCTAAATAGTTAATTTTCTTGGTAAAGAATTGTTGTAAGTGCTGTAGAGTCTCTCATTATTTAATTAAAACTGATTTTATTTTTCATTATTTCACTTCGTCAAGAATTACATGTCACCCGGAAATGGCTTACAATTTGGTGTAAGGAACTAATAGAATAGCTTTCTAAAATTTTCTTCAAACATTTCATTATTTTTTTCATTAGGTGCATTCAGTTTTTTGCTTTAACAATATTTTATCTTATCCATGAAATTCACAAGCACCAAAACATAACAAAGGTTTAATGTACTTAATCGTCTTATTGAAAATGAAATGTGGATACATTTTTTATAGTTAGAAAACATCAAGAAATGCACTGTGAATAGTGTAAGCTGTGGATAACTAAAAATCAGGCATTCAAGCGTAGGTTTTTTAAGCTGGCAATTAATCCCTCATGTTTGATGTAAGAAACTTAAAATAATTTATTTGGACTGATGACTCATCAAAACGTAGTTCATAAGAACTTAACTTCATCAAAAATTAGTCATCAAAACCATCTGAAGTAATCAAATCTTATGCAATCACATATGCTTAAACAAAATAAAATTGTAAAAGTTACAGTTTTAAACTGCCATTTTTATCTGCTTTATTAGCCCAAAGATAAAAGATATAAACATTCTGGAAAAGCTGGAATACAATATACTTTCATAAATCAAATCAGTATTGACATTCTCTTCTCGTAAAAAAATATTAGAAAACAAACGATACATTCTTCTACATTAGTAAGCAAATAATGGTTTTGTCATAAGCAATATTTTACATTTTGTTATATTTATAGTAAGAAAACTTCCATATTTATGTATTTCATTAAAGACTCTAGTGGTAAATATCAAGGAGTTTTCATTAAAGAATCTTAGAGCCGATGTGATACTATGATTCAAAGATATCACCTTTATCGAAAGATTTTATCAAAAGTCGTACATAATAGATTATGGGGACATAACTTTATTAAACTAATACGAATTATAATCTTTTATTTATTTGAATAAGGCTAAAAATTATATCTTGCAATTGGGAGGAGTCAGGAATGTCGATACATTATCTCCAAACATATATTTTTGCACACAAGTTATACATTAAGTATTATCCAAATTAAGACATCAAAATCAATTTTCTATTTCCATGACAAATTCAGATGATAAACCATAACAGAAGTTTTAAAGTTCTTTACTTCAAAGGGTTAATTTGGAAAATCACAATTGATTCAAATGACATCGAAAGACCTTTCATCAAAGTGTTTTTTTTATGCGCCAAATGAAAATAATCTAACAATGGAGGATTCAAATGGCTTAATAAATATTCTGCATTACACAAATAGTATTCATAATCTTAAAACAAAATCATAATCATATTTATGCACTGCTGGTCACTGTAAATACAACACCCTGAAGAAAGCGTGCAAATAACATGACATTTACAACATACATTAGTGGATGTGAGATATGCGAATGATTAGAATTTTAACGCAGACGCACATCACGTTACCCAGTGGCGCCACTTCAAAGTGCTACTTAAGGCTTGGAGAATTTGACGATTTCAAATTCGGCAATAGTGTTTTTCTTGTAGTTTTTTCAAAAAAATGATCACTTATGTTTAGTAGAAAAAATTATCATTTTTTTATGAAGTATTTGTGTTCGACAGAGGCAAAGGGAGGATATTGGCATACCGAGATTGTGGATTACCTTTCAAAGAAATCAGTAGTCGTGTTTGACGCAACCAAACAACTGTAATGCGGATATGTGATTGTTGGATGCAGAAGGGTTCGATGGCATCCATCTCAGTCCACCGCTTGACGCGATGACAAGCGAATTATGCACATGGATGTGACGGATCACTCAGTCACATCACGAACCATAGCACAGATCATTCAGTCTGTAACGCACCATCCAGTGTCTGTGGGTACTATTCGATCCCGTTTACAGCAGAGTGGTCTGTATGCAAGACGTTCATGCTTAATCAACCCTTGACTCAGAACCACAGACTACTCCACTGCCAATTGCGCGATGAAAGAAGGACGTGATCGTCAGTAAAGACAATTTCATCCCAAATAAATGAAATTGTCTTTACTGACGAGTCAAGTTTCTGTCTGCAACACCACGATGGTCGCATTCGAGTCTGGAGACACCATGGAGAGAGGATGCTGAATCGCCGTGTTATGTGCCGGAGCACTGGTCCTGCACCTGCACCTGGTATTTTGGCATAGAGTGGTATTAGGTATCATTCTCACACTCCTCTAGTACGCATTGGCGCTACTTTAAACAGCCAGTGCTACCTAATAGATTATCTCATTGTCTGCCCACTCACTTCCACATAGCATTTATCAACTCCTGCAAAAGACTGAGTCATCTGGAAACGAGCCTTTCTCCCTAACAACCTCTAAACAAAAACTAAACCAACTTATGGATTTCCATAATAGTCTAGAGGGCCTATTGACGTGGTTCTGTAAGAATAATAATTTGGAACACTAATCATGATCATCCCCTGCTGGCATCCCAAGTCTAATACATAGACTTTATTATCACGTAGCTATACAAATAGAAACTTGAAATTGTTTTAATGAACTCTTTTCAACAGACTGTTCTTAATATGAGCTCCTCCGCAAATTCTTTTTTTTTTTTCAGTGTGCTTTTCTTCTTAAAGTCATAAATTGTAGTAATACGTATTTTTATTCTTTTGTAATCCTATATATTTATGCATTTTCGTAATTCTGTGTATTTTTGTACATTTGTAATCCTATATATTTTTGTATCCTATTTCTAAATGAGGCCACAGGTCTTAGTTAGTGAGGGAGTCATTCTTATTTTCGGATGGAAGTGATATGGAATCCCAGCTTAATCAAGGATCCGTCGTGTTTGCTAAAGGCCACTGGGGAACATTAAAACAGGTCTCATTGTGCCCAAGGGGAGGTGACGCATCAGGGGGTGGCAGGACAAATCTTTAAATTCTTCTGCTTGGTTCCTGCTTCAAAATCATGAAGTCTCTATTTGGCTGCTTCTATCCAACTGGTCAAGACCAACTCAGGGGTATGTACAGGGAAGTATGCTGGTGCAACAACCTCAACTTCTCCGAGGTGTATGAGCTAGTTGTCTTTCCTTACCTTCAGAGCTTGTCCACAGCCATATTTCAATAAAATAATGCACGACCACACGTGGCACGCATTGTCCAAGGGTTCTTCGTCAATCGTCAGATTGAATTGCTTCCCTGGCCGGATTTTTCGCCGATAGAAAACACTTGGTCTATGATTGCTTAATGATAGACTTAGAGAACATCTCCAGCTTCCACACTAGATCAACTCTGGCAACATGCGGAATCTGCCTAGTCTGCCGAACCCCAAAAACACATCCAAATTCTCTTTGAACCAATGCAGAGGCGTGTGGTAGCGGTGATCTCCAAAATTGGCGGCTACTCTCTTTACTGATTTTGGACGAAACCACACTTCACAAAAATCTATGAATATCATCATTTGATACTGAGTCAACATGTTATCTACAAAATAAAATTTGCTGAGATATCTCTTGTCTTTATTGGCCAGCAGTGTGTTTTTTGACAGAGGCTTTAACATTAGATAACTATTGCTTAGAAAATTTGATTCCTTATTAAAAATATATTAGCTTAATAAGTTCAATACTTTCCACCGTATTTGCATTAAAGGATTAAATTTTGACGAAAACATTTTGCACTCAAGGTAAAATATGATTTTTCAAAATGTCAGTGTAAAGTATTTTGCCATATATGAATTTATTTGGAAAGACTAACTTAAGTACTAAGTACAGAGACTTAAGTATAGAAAGTACAGAGACTTGTAAGTATAAGAAACTTAAGTACAGAGACTAACTTAAATATAAGAAATACAACTAAAGATATGAAAATAATAATATTAATATTTTATATTCGGAAATCAAATTTAACTTCATTGTTTTCACCAAAATAATTACGGCAGTTACAATTTCGAAATGAAAAAAAAAACTTATTTATCCGGAAAACAAACTTAACAGTGAAAAGAGGGTATTAACTAAATGCGAATTGAAGTCTGACGTTTAATGTTCCTATCTCTCTGTAGATTCCAGTGACGAAATGGGGAAATGCAAACAATTGAAAACATTGTTAATGATTAATTATTTACCAAAATATATGGTTGAATGTCAGAGGAGTTCTCTGCAGAATTGTTAGCAATACGAATAATTTTTGATGAACAATCAATGTTCAAATTTTATATAATTTTACTATTTATTTTACATTTTATACATTATTCTAATTAATTATAATCTACTTCAGAAAAAATTGGTATTTAATTATGTCGTGTTCCACTTTTAAATTATATTTTTTTAAGCTTTTTGATGAAAGCGTATAGAAAATTTTAAATAAATTGAAATTTATACTTAAATAAAAATTAAAATTAATGCAGTCTGGTGTTTTTTAAATAAAATAAAATTTTTCTCTATAGTTCTTAATAATTAAATTTTATGAAGAGAAATTAAAATTTGTTTAGTAATCCTAAATGATATTAAATTTAATTAGCAATTTAAAATGCTAATTATAAAAGCAATGTATGTGTTCTTAAATTCATGTAAATATCAATTCTTGTCCTTTTACAATCACAGAAATACGTGCACCCACAAACTTAGAAAGTGAGAAACTATATTTATAGAGCCATGTTTCAATTTAATATCCCGTTGTGGACTAGCTAACAGTCTTATGTTCTTGCACAGTATATTATGTCCACCGCTTAATTGCCTTTTAGGAGAGCTTTTTAATGACTGTAGTCTTTTCACGTGTAGCAAGGGTGAATCTAAGCAACTCCCAAGCACCCACTTCAACAAAAATTCATGAGAAAGCAGAAGGCCTACCTGTTGATCTTCAGCAGTGACTGGAATAAAGCCCGGGACAATATGTATTGAATAACGTTATTGGGCCACTATGTCAACTGTCTCCTTGCTTTGTCTTATATTTTTTTAGCTTAGTTCCTCAAATATAAAATACAATAGAATTTTCTGCACGTAACGAATATATATATATATATATATATATATATATATATATATATATATATATGCTTTGATCATAACATAGGGTATTTTATTTTAGAATCATTAATTTAATTATATGAACTTGAATATATATATATATATACTATTTGGAATGTTACTTTTCGCCGATTTTATGAGAGGTGGGATGTCACTGATAAGCTAATACATAGCAACCACGTGATCCATTCCGCTTCGTCGTGAAGATCATTTACCGACAGCCAGACAGTAATGATAATGACTGCAAATCATACGTATCATTACTTTGAAAGGAACTCTTCCTCAATTTTTCAGGGCTCCTGGTTTATCTATTTTGTCAGCGGAGGAGAAAGCTCCTTTTTGAAACTGGGTGCTAATTTATCTTACTTTCCTTTAGATACGAGCTTTAGTTTGGACATATGTTTAGAAGTGTGTGTATAAAAATTATAAGTGAAACTGATAGAAATATCAACATCACTTCCCTCACACTTAATTTTTGCAGTAACGTTGAATAATTATTGTTATTTGAGCAATGCGTGAATATTACATGCAAATATCTTCATATTTTTTTGTTATAATGATCTTTTTTCTATTAAAAAGAATTGGAAAAATTTAAATATACCTTTATTATTATAAAAATAAAATTCTCGTGCATATTCGATAATTAAATTAACATCTTAACAGTAAAATGTAATAATTGTGTTTTCAAAATTTTCAATCTTCATAAATTTGTTATGTCATCTTGATATGAAGTTATTTAAATAGTGTTAAATTAATTACTAGGATGAATGCATTTTCTACAAAGTAAAGTAACAGTCCTAGATTTCTTAAGGTGAATTTAGCTTAAATAATTAAGTTTAAAATATTAACTGTTATTTTTTTAAAAGTAATAAACTATAAATAATCGCATTTTTTTATTTTAATAATACTTTAAGTAATTTCTTAACTTGCTCTGTACTTATCACTTTAAATCCTATTTCATACTTTCATAACTTATTAGAAAATAATCACTTATTTGATGATGTTTTAAATTAATATTTATAGTAGTTTAAATGCTTCTAATTAATATTAAATGCACTAATTAGCGAAATTTTAACTATATTTATTGATTCCTTGCTACTTTTCTATTAAGACGTGTCATGTACTAAGAAAACACTATAACGAAGTCCCTTTGAAGTTGATGTGATATACAGTTATAGTTAATGAATTCGGTGAAAATCATAGAAATCTTCTTAGTTGCATCCATAAAGATTATGATCTATTCAAGGGCCACAGATGAGGGCATTAATACCTATATGATCTGTAATTCTACTTAAGATAAGTTTCAAATTGTATTGAAGAGCTATATATTTTATAAAATTTATGTCCTTTTGCTAAGAGTTTAAAGCTATATTGGTATCAATTCATCAATTTCTTATTATTTATTTCAAAAAGCTCTTCGTAAACTTTCTATAAATTAATTCTTGAAATAATTTAATACAATTAATATGAATAATTTGTGTGTATATGTGTCGGAACATTCCAAGATAGAAATCAAGAATTATTAGTTTTTAATTGATAGTTCTCATTATGTTATACTGTTAGATAGAAAAGGCGAATTAAAATTGATACGTTCTATTTTATCTTTCGAAATTATCAATATATTAATATCCATTTATTTATCAATCAGAATCTATCAAATTTATTGATTAATGCCTAGATGCAATTATAAGTTTATTAATTCCAATGGACGGATTCAATAGATTTTATTCCCTTCAGCTTTACAATAAATAAAGCTGACATTACAAGGTGCGCGATTTCTCTTTTCCAACTGAATCATATTTTGATGTGGAGGCCGATTTCCTCAATACGCACGTGACATAGATACTCGTTTATAGGGTACGCAACCATTCACAACCCACTCATACAAGGAAAAGACAAAGACAGTAAAAATAGAAAATGCATCCATGCCCAAACCGGGATTTGAACCCAGGACCTCTCTATCTACAGTCAGGCACACTGACCGATAGATAGGTTGAGCAAAAATTAACAAAGGCGGTGTCATCTTATATAGTGCGGTACCCATTGTGTTTGCCATATTTGCTGAGAAAGCGAAAGAAAAACACAAACACAGAAAGGAACATCCATGCCCGAATCAGAATTTGAACAAAGGACTTAGTGCTTTAAAGTTAGGAACACTAACCACTCTGCCACCTGTTGGCTTGTTATAAGTATATGAAGTTCTGGTACATAAAAATGTTTCTTATCAATAATATTTATTAACCGTATATTCTCTTTAATTAAATCATAAAAAGCTCAATCAGTTTTGAAATACTGTTTGTTAATAAACTTAAAAAAAGTTGTATATAACTTTTTATTTTTAATAGACAAACATAATTTAAGATAAAGCACTTTATCTTCACTGGAAAAGTATTTGTAAAATAGTTTTTCTAATTTTTACAATATGTTACTTATGCAAAATGTAAATGTATATTGTTCATTTTTTTACAGTAAATAACGAAGGCTGAAAGTTATGTTTGCACTCTATATTTTCATTGTGTTGTAAAATAATATTTAAATTTATAATATTCTGGTAGTTGAATAAATTTTACAAAGAATAATTTTCAAATCAATTTAAAATTCCCTTTTAAAAGTTGAGATATTAAATTTTACTGTATATACATAAAATGCTTTTTTTTATTTCCAATTTTATGAAAACAAAATTAACCAAAAAATCAATATAATATTCATATTTTATTGGTGTTTCCGAAAATTATAAATAATCTTTTAATTTATTATTTTACATGTCAAAGTAATATTGCTAACCTTACAAATTTTGCAAATACTTACAAAGCTCTTTAATACAATATTTGAAGCATTTTAAAGTTCAAATATGAATTTTTCAAGATTTTTGATCAGAAAATGTGGATTGAAAAATTATACCATAAATATGTCAAAATTTATCTAGCCAAGATTTAATAAAACAATTTTTTTATCTAGAAATTTGGTAAATAGTCCATTTAATTTAGAAACATTTGATATTTTATAAGGAAAATAATATAGTGTTTTGAATATTTTATAAAAGTAAGCACATTTTAGAATGCACTGCAGCTTACAGCCTGGAAGACTCAAAGTTAAAATGTAAATAACAAAATGTGTGTTAGTTGAGTATAGAACAAAATAGAATATGGGAATCAATATTAAATAATTATTAGAGATCCTTAAAGAAAACACATAAGATTTTCAAAAAAGAAAAGCTGAGATAGTAAGAAAATATATCTACTTAGACTAAAAGCGAAAGTATTTAGTGGTTTTGTTTATATAGTTACAGATTATGAAGAATTAAAAGGGGATTATATCATTCATAAAAATTACATCTGATTAAATAAATCTTATCATTTCTTGAAAAGTATTACAGTGTTACAGTTGAATGTTTGAAAAACATTTTGGTAAAAGATAAATAGGAAGTCTTAAATGGTGCTTTGATAATTTAACTGATGATAGCCATAGCCAGGAGGTAAAAGCTAGCAGACGCATCTGAAGATTATCCCATTGCGAGGGCTTATGCACGTTAAAAGTTTTGTAGTTTTCAGCGTTTCTCAATCGCTTAGCTTAGAGTGGACAGTGCTACATCAAATGTTGACTTCATCATTTTAAGCGGTTTGAATTTATCATATTGATTTATGATTTTGGTTGAGAGAGAGAGAGATTCATGTGCTGAAATAACCAGCTTTTTAAGTACTATTTTTTATAATAAAGAGAAAGCAAATATATGTTTATCATGACTATAAAATTCAATTGTCTTATAAATTAATCCTAAATTAAAATATTAATTTTTTTTAAATTTAATTTTGTATTGTTTTACTGAAGCATTTTGCTCATTACTATCAACAATTCATATTACCCTTTTTTATTTTTAAAAAAGTATTTAAACGCATGATTGAAAAAAAATTCTTGAAATTTATTTCCTTTTGGGAGAATTCAACAGATAAATTTTTCAATTAGATTGCAGTAATTAATAAAATATCTAAAAATAAAAAAAAGCAGTTACAGAGTAAAATAATTTACACAGGTAACTAGAAATTGCAATTTTAACTTTAAAATGTTAGAAAAATAAATTTTTTTTCGAGAACTTGAAATATCAGTATTAAGTCTAAATAAAATAATGTCAAATTCCATTTTGAGAAGATCATTACTGTGGAAGTAAACCAATATGTAAAATTAGCAAATAAAGTCTAAAGGTGATATTTTCCACATATATTCATGTTTTAAAACTATTAGCACAATATTTACCACTAAATGTTTTTCCAAATCATTGTAGCTCGAAACTTAGTCTTAGATATTATTGAATCGTTATTTTTATCTTTGGAAATTCTTTCCAAATGTATTCACATAAAAATGTGAAAGTTATATCAGTATACGTAAGCAAAAAATATAACTATTATGAATAACTAAAAATTATATTGTAAAATTATATTACTTTCATAAATTACTATTAGCAATATCGTAAAAATGTGATTTCCTGTTAAACACATTTATTGCTTACACTAGTTACATCTCACATAATATTTTTGAACACTTAGCACACTTTTTTGCATAATAATATAACATGAATGCAATTTAATTTTGTTTTGCAATTAATAAAATTCTTTTGCTTAGGATAAAAATCACTATTTATGCTTTATGTCTGTTTCAAAATGATATTTCTACAAATGAATATGTAAAGAAATAGATTTAAAAGTTAATTTTTCCTTAAACTTGACTGCAAACTACCAATTTAAAATTAAATATATGAAAAATCATGAAACATAACACAATTTTTCACAGGATTTTAAATTTACGATTAAGATGTGCCATTAAGGAACAATATCAATTGAAAATATTAAAGTATGTTTCACCATACAAAAAATACATTTGTCCAAAATATTTCGTTATTCTTATAACAATTCCTGTTTTCCAGTAATCAACCATCTCATTTTTATAACCATTATTAACATCATCAGAACTACAATTATTATACTATTCTTATAACCATAAAGAAATTTATCCTGTTTTGAAGGGAAATAATTAATCAATAAGTTGAAAAATGATTTAACAATATCATATAATTTATAAGGAAATATGTTTTCTATAATAATTTTAAAGGCACAGAATTAAGTTGCTTGGTACATTTTTTTATTGCCAATGTTTCATATTCAACGGAACTTGAAGACATTTCAACCTAAAAATACATTTACTACAATTATGTTATAATTTAAGAACTTGTTAGAATGCAATCGGGGAGTTTTAAATATAGCAACATGAATGCAGTAAAAAAAATCTAATACTTTTGGCTAAAAATAATGTCGTGGTCTGTTATTTTTAACCATTAAGAGTAGCTAAAAGCGTCCGCGAAATGGTTAAATTGTAAGAGTGAGCTTCCCCAAAACTTGCGAGGAAGGGAAGCTTAAAAATGCGTTAATTGCTTCTAATACCAAAGAAGCAGTTAATCACCGTTTCGAACGGAAATTAAATTTAAAAGCACCAAGCAGGAACCATGCAGCTAAACTCAGTTTCTTGATTTTTACTCTCCGTCCAATCAAGATTTGCTTAATTTCATTAGCAGGGCTTAATTGCTTCTTTTTTTTATCGTCTCCGGCTGTAAGTTGTTTTTAATGCCTGTTTTACCTGGCCATTGATTGCATTTAGAAAGGCAATGAAGGCAAGAAGGGTTTAATAGCATTTTTGTTTGAGATATTGAGAGCATGAAATGATTCTAGTTGGAAAGTTTGATGTGGTTTCGTTATAAAGGAAATAAATTGCCGATAAAATTAGCATAATGTTAAAGAATATGGTTAACTTATGACTTTAAGCATTATTTTAAAAGTTTTTAAGTTAATACAGCGAAACAAAGTACCTTAACATTTATAATATATATGAATCATTTCTGTAAAAGGAATTTATAACTAGGCTTTATTATTTATTTTATTTTGTCTTTTACCATAAAACTATTTTATATTCTGTACATTATTTTTTATGTGTTTTTATGATGCTTATAATAAAAAATTGCGTAATAGAGAATCGGAATGGAGCTTTCTATAAAAAAAGTGCGTATTGAACATACTATATATGTGCACTAAGGACTCATAAATACAATATTTGATACCTATGGTCTGATAGCCTGACACTCAAAGGACGTTATTAGGCTTTTGAACACCCACCATGTGTTGCATTCTTGGAAGATATTGTCATCGATAGTGGATTGTATTTACATACTGCAAGAGGTGAAAAAATTCTTAATTACCCAACCCTTAATACAGGTATGTAAAAAAATAGAGACTCATCTCCCGTTATGTAATAATGGCTGAAATAGAACCCAAAAGTCAGAAATGCAGCGCTATATCATTAGGTCATGGCTTGTGAAGAGTTATTGATTAATAAAAAATGTATGGTAACTTTACGTGTAACTGAAACTACTCTATAATAAAGAAAACTTTATTATTGATATTTGTCTTTTAAGTTCAACTTACAGTAGTTTATTTCTTTCAACTCGAAATAACCAAAATTTGTCGCATAATTTTTGGAATTATATCAAATAACGAAATAGATACCGTAATACTCCTCCCCAAGGAATTTTAACTTTTATGTAAAAGAACAAAGTCTTTTGTTCCCAATTTTTAAATTCTAAGTTTAAATGCATTTCTTTAACTAAGATTTTTAAGAAATACTTTTTTTTTGCCTTTAAGGCCTCTTTCACACTAGACGACTTTTATCGTACGATAAAAAGTCGTCCGATATTTATTGTTAGAAGTTATTAAAAAACCACACAATAGACTAGTCCCCAATAAAATATTGTTCCTCAGTGTGAAAGAGAGAAATCTATTGTGTGACTTTTTTAATTTTCTAACCTAACTTCTCACAATAAAGTATCGGACGACTTTTTAACGTACGATAGAAGATCCTCTTTTATAGAATTTTAATGTGTTTAGCCATGGAAAATAAATTAATTTTCATTAAAAATGGCTGACAACCTAACATAACAAAAAATAAGATAAAATAAATCTAAAGCTTGAAAAATATTGAAACCAGAAAAATAAAATTGGAAAAATACTAAAATATACGATACAAATGACAAGAAGAAGGCATAGGGACCACGTCTTCATCAGGAGGGAGATGGCCAGCTATGCAAAACGAACACTCTTTTTTGCCGTGCTCGAAGGACAAATGTCTAAATATCTTCGAGCAATTACCCTGAAGAGCGTTCGTATTAAAAGAACATAGTTAAAAAAGTAGAATAAATATATACATGCACAGAAAAATAAAAATACAAGCCATAGATGAAACACATACCTACAGTAGAAAAAATAAATACAGTAGAAAAAAAATACATAATACCAAAGTCAGCAAATCATCTTGAATTTATATATTAGAATAGTAGAAGTGCAGCCAAATATAGTTGGAGAGCTGTCTTACAAAACTCACATTTTATATTTTATTATTTTAACATTTAATTAAGAAGCATGATAAAATATCTGTGGTGATTAATGAGTACAAGGGTAAAATTCTCTAAAACTTTTAATATCTAATTATGTTATAATTATCTGAGAAAAATTTATAGATATGAGCAGTGGAAGTCAAATATTAACGTTTGTTCTTTTTGATTTCAATATAAATTCATTCATTAACTCCATATAAGAATAATTGGTCCACTTATTTCGTTGTTAAATCATATCATTTGCTATGAGATTTTTATACAAACATTGAAACTTAAATGTAATATTTAAGAATACATGTTAATAAAATTATTATCAATTTATTGAGGAAAAAATGAAGCAAAACCATACACATAATTTAGTTTTATCTTTACGATAAGACGAACAAACTCGATGATTACTTAAAAAATTTTTATTTATAAATTTTCTTTTTTTCAGGATTAAAAAAAATGTATATTTATTTTAATCGATTCAATAACTTTTACTTTAATAGTTTCGAATTTTGGAAAAGTAAAAATATTTTGTGATTATAATTTGATTTGGTACCTATGAAATGTTAATAAACAATGAGTAACTGCTATACATTACTCTGTGACCACGTATGATGGTTAAGAAGAGTGGTTATTAAGAGTTTCAAATAATTTCCAATTTAAAATATTTATTATTATTCACATTTTGTTCTTTATTGCATTCACACCAATATTTTGAATGCTTTTAAAAGTTTTTTTTTAAATAATAGACATTTTTTTCTCTTATTTTAAAAAATTATCAGAACAAGGAATAAAAGTGTACCTCAACTTATGTCTTAATCTAATTCATAAATTTCAATTTAATTTTTGTTTAGATTATACTTAATTCTAATTTAGTTCATAGATTTAAATCATCAAATGAACTAAAAACAAATTAAGTACAGCAAAATATAAACGTCTTATTTTCGCATCCTAATCTTGATTATTTTTGGAAAACTATGCATTTTATAGATTTTGCAATCATAAAAAATATATATATAGTTCCAGTTACATTAAGAATCACGGAAATTGGAAAATTCATAAAGTGTACGTTTAAATGAAACTTCTCCACAAATGATTCTTTCATTCTTACATCAGCAGAAACTTTAAATGATGCCTTTATTATCTTCGGAAATCACATAGTTAAGTATTAATTTCGTGATAAAACTTTAACGCGTGGCCGTGATATAAGCCATAAGGACATTTAACCTTTCCAGTTTGGCAACACTCTCTGACAACAATGTCGCTGGGGGACTGTTTTTAAATTACATCATTAGAGGTCGTCACCATCATTAACGGAGAGCAAATACATAATTTAGTTCCAGCTTTTCCCCAGATTGATTAGATCCATGCCCTTTTCCCTTTCTTCCTCGTTCTCTAGTTATTATTCTGTTTATGAAAAGGTCACTAGGCTTTGATATTCACTTGGTGCTAGAATGGATTCGCTTAATTGAACTATTAAAAACCAAAGGGTGAAATGAGAAAGGATTTGTATGAGAATATGTGAGATTTGCAATGTAATAATCTATGTATTGATGTATTTAAATAACTATCTTAACTATCTCTATTTATTGAAAAACTTTAAAATAAAACATAATAAAATACTTAAAATCGTAAAGCCGTTTATAACAAGATATAGAGAAGTATATATATATATATATATATATATATATATATATATATATATATATATATATATATATATATATATATATATATATATATATATAATGGTTCACAGGTGCTAGCTGGGTAACGACAAATGAGTAACAGTTTACGACCTTGTTTTGGTTAAGGGTTGGTCACCCAAGTGCCCGCTGTGTCGTTAAAATATGTATATTATTATTCATATATATATCAGTATATATTATTATTAACCTTTATATTCTCGTGGAAACAATAACGATGAGATTAATTATATTATTAAATGTGTATTTTATTAATTATACTTCGAGTTTTTCAGAGGATGAATAAAACGGATATTAAAATTAAAGGATATTTTTGTTACTACATTTCTTAAGTTTTTAAAATTCTTTCGTTTTATGAATTATAAGCAATAAAATATAGAGAAATTTTAGGAGGATTTTCCTAGTTTTAAAGTGAAGTAATTCGAAAGTAAGAACTGAGACAATGTAAGAAAAAATAGTTGGTATATTTATTAAAATGGCATTAAGAATATAACAAAAAAAGAGCTTTAAAGTTAACTACTCTTTTTTCAAATAAGTCGGATTGAACCATGAAGTCACAATACAGAGGTTTATAATAATTCGATTACTATAAATGAAACCAAGTTGAATTTAAGTACAATAAATTTGAGACCATTGATTTTTAGGAAAATTAGATTTTAGCAATTCTTAACTTTATTTAACACTGTTGAGAACATATTTTGTTGAAATACTTATGAATGCAAAATGTCACCTTTTTTGAAACATAGACGCCTTTATAAATGACTACATTTTTATTTTACTTTCGTGCAACAAGATCGGGATCCTGAAACGTTTCATCATTTTCTGTACATCATTTCAGCTAAATGAAGTTTTCAAAGGCTCACTTTGGCCTAGTGGTACTCTTCGAGCTAGAAAGCTGTAGTGTTGTTCCATGTAATTGTTGAATAATAAGAAATATATGATCCATCCCTAGTAGTAATCTTCGAGGTAGAAAGCTCTAGGGTTGCTCCAAGTAATTGCTGAACACTAAGAAATATATGATCCGTCCCTAAAGTGGTACTCTTCGAGCTAGAAAGCTCTAGTGTTGCTCCAAGTAATTGTTGAACAATAGGAAATATATGATCCGTCCCTAGTGGCATTCTTTGAGATAGAAAGCTCTAGCGTTGTTCCAAGTGATTGTTGAACACTAGGAAATATATGATCCGTCCCTAGAGTGGTACTCTTCGAGCTAGAAAGCTCTAGTGTTGTTCCAAGTAATTGTTGAACAATAGGAAATATATGATCCATCCCTAGTAGTACTCTTCGAGGAAGAAAGTTCTAGGGTTGCTCCAAGTAATTGTTAAACATTAGGAAATATATCATCCGTCCTTTGTGGTAATCTTCGAGCTAGAAAGCTCTAGTGTTAATTCAAGTAAATGTTGAAAAATGGGAAATACATGATCCGTCTCTGATTATTGCATACACATATGTTAGGGTGTGTGCTCTTATGTCTAACATTGAATATAGAAATTAATTCTGTTCGTTAAGTTAATATATGGTAGATGTTAAAAAATCTTGCACTATCTTTCGATTATATTGTTGCTTACTACTAAATTTTATGTTTTTTTAAACTATGATACTGCCCTCAATCAATGTATGTAAATATATTTACCATTTTATACCTTATTACGATATGCTTTTTTTTTTTTTTTTACATGATCTTTAATTTTTACATCCTTTGAATTGCGTAAGTTAAAATTTTTTTAACATAAATTAATCAATGAAACTCATTTAAAAAGTTATTATTTAAATTATATATATATATATATATTTAAAACATTTTCATTTGCCTAAAGTAAATAAGGACGCAAATTATATGAATATTAAATGAAAATTAAGATGGAAAGATTAATATAATTGAAATTCGATTAATTTAGGAAATTACATTTAAATTAAATTTAATATTGCAATAAATAGTAAGATGATAGATCACAAATAAAAAAATTCATTAAGGTGAAAACATATTAAATATAGTTAGAATACTAAATTGGAATAGTTAAGTGGACTCAGCCACAACTGATTTTCAAAGCTTAAAAAAAGTTATCATTCAAATTCATATAATCCACAAACTGTCCATACATAGAAACCAAAATTAGGGGTACTAAAAGGAAACGAAAAAGAACTTAGAGTTTTCGCTAGATATATTTTGAAAAATTGAAAAGTAAAATTTTAAAGGAATAATGCAAAATAAGATTAAGTTATGTAGCATCAAAGACTTTTTTAGAAACATAGGATCAGAGTTTTCAAGCTTGCATTGAGTAAACATAATAAATAAATTTACATTATTTATGTTTAATATGTGTGTGATAATTTTTTCATTTCATAATTCTTTATTATTGCCAAAATTTATGATTTTATAACGTATTTACAGTTCAATTTTTTAAAAATATTATTTCTATAAAATCTTGATCTCTCAATAATTGAAATATATTAATTATTCAAGAATGGATTTTTGAAGTGATTATTCAAGAACAGATTCCTGAATAAATTAATCAAGAATGGATTCTTGAATTAATTATTCAAGAAAGGATTCTTGTATTTATTATTCAAGAATGGATTTCTGAATTAATTATTCAAGAACAGATTCCTGAATAAATTAATCAAGAATGGATTCTTGAATTAATGATTCAAGAATGGATTCTTGTATTTATTATTCAAGAATGGATTTCTGAATTAATTATTCAAGAGTGGATTCTTGAATCAATTTTTCAAGAATGGATCCTCAATGGAAAAACTATCAACGCTTGTGCATATTGGCAAAAGAGATATTGAAAATTTACTTTAAAAAAAAATTGGAAAAACCACATTGACAGCATGCTCAGAAAATGAAAAAAGATATAATTTAAAAACGCATGTTGGGGATTATAAATAATTCCTATATTTAAAGTTACTTTAGTATTGAAGAAATGTAAGCACATTTTTAAATGGACAAAATGTATTTATTTTTGCCATTTATCTAGTCTTGGAATTTTTAATGAATGTATATAATCCCTTGTAAACGACTGAGAAAGACATTAAGATCTTCATATGAGTTACATTTGGTTGAAGCATTTTTGAATGGAATGATTCGTTGAGATTAAATTATCGATATTTCTATAAGAATAATTTAAGAAAATAGTGACACTTAATTTTAATGATGAATGAAGATTTTAATTTAAGAAAATAATGATATTTTCCTAAAATAATTTATATTTTCTGAATGTATTGTGAAAATTCATTTGTGATGCATAACCTAAATTTAAGGGTATTTAGGTGAAGGAATTTAATAATTTTGACATCGCGTATTGCACACTCTAACGCCGAAGGAACACCATAAGACATTGTAGCGTTTACCGATTAAATTGCATTCCTAGAGGAAAATATAAACTGTACAAATTTACTAATTAAAACAAAAATTTAACTACATAAATATTCAACTCTATTAAAGGAAAATTTCTGATTTTTTGGTTTTCTATAATATTTAAATTATAGAAAACCATTACATCTAATAAGGAAGTAAATTAGATTTTGGGAGTGTAAATGTATAAATTCATGCAATATAAAATCAAAATTATATCAAAATTTTTATGGAAAACCAATTTATTTGATTATTAAATGAATTATTTCTAGCTTTATCAAATGCGAATTTGTATTTGAGGTATTCAATGAGTTGAGATTTATATGAAAATCACTTATGAAAAGTCTGCATTTTCTTCAACTTAATCATGAATGCTAACGATAGTACGTGAACTCAAATTAAAATTCTCTTATTTTTATTAAAATTATAGAGCTTTTAGTTAAGGATATCTGCATATTCTAGTTAAACTGAATTTATTATAACTTAACTATGTAATAATTGTTATAATACTGCTTATTTCGGGAAAAGGATGTTATAAGCTGACTAGTATGTAGCTAACTATTTGACATGTAATCGAAAAAGATTGCTGTAACTTAGTTGGCATTGATTCCATCGTTGCCAGCAAAATTACATGTAAGCACGCAGATCAATTAGCTTTTCGACATTAAAGATTTTCATTATAATAAAACTTGCTTCAGAGAAACTTTCTTTTCTTCATGTTCGATAAATACACCACAAATGCAATTTTCTCGATATTTTAGCTATGAAACAGGATATGTAATTGTTATGGTTAGTGTCATATAAATTAAGATAATAAATATTAAATTATAAACAGTTTATATATATATTTCTCAAATACCTAAAACACAAAAATGTTACACTTTAAAATTATGGAATAACTATTAGAAAATTTTCGTATTGAAACTTTTACAATAACATATTTATGAAAAATATATAAAAAATAATATGTAGTATGTCTGTATTTTCAAAGTAATGTAATAAAAATATTCCATTTTGAATTGTATGAAAGGCATATACCTTTAAGCAGATGAGATATCAAATTCATGACATTAAAAATTAATTTTCTTATAAGTACAGAAGCAAATAGTCATAATGGGGTCACATTAATAATTTATTTATAATTTACTATACATATCTCTTATGACTTTTGTAACTTAAACTAGTTAACAGAGTTCTTAGATTTAACACTTAAATATATAAATATATTGGTGGAGTTAAAAAAAAATGTTTTATTGCTGAAAGTTTCTTTGATATTTGAGGGAGTGGATCCTCCGGTAGTGTTATCCATTCTAGAAGTTTTACAGCAAAGCCATGCTTTCACCTAGGTGGTGCTCTGATTTAAAAAAAAAAAAAAAAAAAAAGACACACCTTCTGACATAATTTCGTAGCCGTCGGTTAACGAACTTGGCTTGTTCAAGCTTTATAACTAACAACAACAATAGTTTCTTAGCAAGAAAATCCACCAAGCAAGTTAAAAAAAAATTCTTATCAAATTGTTTCTGCTCAATTGTTTTTGATATGAAATAACTTGAACTGAAGAGTTAATTTGTTAGGAGGTTTAATTTTCAAAAGTAGAGAATATTGTTTTATACATGTAAAAAACAAGAAATAGAGACCTAAACATAATTCCGTTTTTAAAAACAATATATTTTTATTATCATTTTTTGAGAAAAAATATTTATTGGCTTTAAATTTGATTAGAAAGAAAATGAATGAAGTAAATACTCATAAATATATAATTTTTTTAGTTAATACTTAGTGAGATATCTTTTTGAAAAGAGAAATATTTATATACACCATGCCATTGATTGATTAGTAGATTTTAAACGAAAGTATTAAAAGGCATTATTCATAAAAAAAAAGTATTCACCTAAAAGTCAAAATTATTTCTATTGCACTCATGTAAATATATTAGACTAAACTTCTGAAAAAATGAGTAGTTTACAGTTTTACTAAAAGAAAAGCAACCCATTAAAAATAATATTGTTATTTAAACAATTTGCCTTTATGTAGCATCATTTTATTGAGTTATGTCATTTGTATCTCCAAGTAGAAATAATTCTAAAATCAAGATGATAAAATAACTCAAAACAGAAAAAAAAAGTATAGCTTTCCGTTTTCTTTGGTATTAATAAAGAACTACTAATCACGCCAAATGTTTCCCACATTTTTCAACGGAAATATTTTGAAAACTGATGTCTAACATACAACACGGTTAAGAAATTTATAAATAGTTGTCACTAGTGAGTGGAAAACTAATATAGAATAAAAAAATTAAATACAGAACGAGCTTTGTGATACAAAGGAGGAAATCTAAAAATATCCAAATAGCCACTTTGTTAGATAGTAATGCTGCAAAACAGAAAAGAAAAATATACCAACTTTTGCTCAACAACGACTAGAATTGAGCCTGAAAACGTCTACTGAGAAGGTTGTGGATTCATTATTAAGTAATGAGAATACATTTACTGAAGAAATATATGAAATAAGATGAAATCCATATGAAATATGGACACATATGAGATAAAATGAAATAGATTTTAAAGAAAAATGATATAATACACTTTTACGTAGTACAATTATTTCTTATGTATCAAAATAGTGCAATTATAGAAGAATAAAATATTAACTCTTCAAATATATATCAAAAATTAATTATTAAAGTAAATATAGCCATAATAGTTTTAAACTTATTCGTTTTTGTTTTAAATTCATATAAACCTGGTAGGAAACAAAAAGTTATATGCAGGTTACTTCTTGAATGTTTTATTTCTATATTATTATAGACATTATATATATATATATATATATATATATATATATATATATATATATATATATATATATATATATATATATATATATATATATATATATATATATTGATTTCTACAATGTCTTATGGTAATTAAATTAATAAAAATGTTTATTATTTTAATATATCATAATGTCCTTGTGTTTAAAATATTTTCCTCCTCTTTGAAGAATCATTCCTGGGAAAAAATCAACTTGATCAAAAACTTTTACTAAATTTAAATTTAGTAATTATATTATAGTAACAATTCAAGCTTTGTTTAATTTAAGCTTAAATTTTCGTTTCTTAATGGAATAATTTATATTGAACAATTGATATATAAAAATACGCGTAAAAAAACGTATTTTAATATAAATTGGTTCTTGAGTTAAATGTATATGTGACTTATGAATACTCTGATTTCACCTGATTATCATAATTGGTTGAAATTTCAGTTATCAAAAATAAGGTTTTATGGGATTACATGCATAAAATTTTATTTTTGGAATTCACTGGAATTTGAAAATACTTGAAAAAAACAGGTACATATAACTCTTCCAGAAACATCGCAAGGATCTCATTGTGAATTCTTTTTCCAAAATGTCACGCTCTATGCTTCAACCTGTGCAATATAATATAGAAATTAGGAATCAATCACGCAATGAATCTAGTGAGGAGGTATTTAACATTTGAAATAAATATAAATAATAGTAACAATTCCAGCAATATTCGCAAAATGTCTTTTCGTACTACATTAATGATGATCCACAACTTAGTAAATCATTTTCCCCCATCTTGTCCTATTTCGAACTGGGAGTATTATCACATCAATACCTACTGTTAGGTAATATAAATAGTTTTATTTTGTATTACAATATCCAGATACCAGATCCAGATGTATTAAAATAAAAAAGAATGTGTATATATGTATATATATATATATATATATATATATATATATATATACATATATATATATATATATATATATATTATATATATATATATATATATATATATATATATATATATATATATATATATATATATATATATATATATATATATATATATATATATATATATATAAGGGTTACTTTGAAATTTTTGAGATACACACAGACGAGAATTCACAAAATAAAAATAACGGTTTTAAAATACAAAGTATTTTAACACAGATGATTTTTATTGACTTACTTCAACTTGTTTAGCGTAGAATAAATTTTAAACTGAAGAGAAAATAGAGTTGACGCGAGAACATTTTCGCGCTATGATTTTCTACGATTTTAAAGCAGAAATAAATCAAGAAGAAGTAACAGACAGTAACAGCAAACTGGTGTAATTTCCGGAAAAACTAAATGTCTTCCAGAAATTCTACAAGAACTGAATGTTAGGGGACTAATGCTTCACAATGACAATGCATCTTCACATACAGCTGGATTAACAGTTGAGTTTCTTAAACAAAAACAAATTAAAGTGATCGAACATCCGCCGTATTCACCTGATCTAGCTATGTGCAAGTTTTGGTTATTCTTTAATCTAAAAAGAACTTACGTGGACGTCGTTTTCATTCAAAAGAAGAGATTGATGTGGCTATAAAAGCATTTTTTCATCTATCCCAATAAATAAATGGCTTGAGGCATTTAATTTGCGTAAAATGCGTCTACAAAAGTGCATTGATGCTGTAGGAGATTACTTTGAACACATCTAAAATTTTGTAAGTATAACTTTAAAAACCTAGTTGTATATCAAAAATTTCATAGTGACCCTCGCATATATATAAAAGAAACGATGGCTTAGTGGGCAGCGTTTCATGCTGTAGATACTAGGTTAGATCTTTGAGCTGGGGAAGGTCTACTCAGTTTTTCATCCCTTCAGTGGGTCGATAAGCTGAGTACCAAGCATGCTTGGGAAGTAAACACTGGGGGTTTCGCATTAGGCTGACCACCTAATCGAGGCATATGCTTCGCACCCCGGGGGCCCCTAGCTCATGAAAACAGAGGTGGGCACCGTAGTCCCTGGCCTACATGGTCTGTCGTGCCGCAGATATATATATATATATCTGCCTAATATAAAACATTGCCACATTCTCTTTGTTTCATTTAGAAATTCTGATAACAGTATTAGTAGTAAATGTGGAATGTAGTTAGTTTTGAAGACTAGCGATAGTTACAGTTTCTCTTGAATTTTGTAAAATGACTAATTTTTGTTTGCTGTAGCGCACGAGTTTCTGACTTTCAATGTACGTCACCAGTTGGAAGTGTAAGGAGTTTCAACAATCACTATTTGATAAATTCCTCCTTAAAATGGAAATTTTAGGCTTCCACAATTCAATAAATACGATTTACTTTTTGCAGATCTGTGCTTAATATCATATTGGCAACGTTAAATAATAGTATATATCGCTAGAAGTAGTATAACTATCGTTATTCTTCTAAATCACAATTTTCCTTGATTGTTAAGTACAGATTTTGAATAGGAAAGGGATCCGCTAACATATGTATAGGCATATACACATTTATATACATATAACTACTGTTTTATAATTTTGATGCATTTTTTTGTTTTTATCTAGTTTATTTACATTTTTTCTTTCACGGCCTTCAATGCGAAGGAGAACTTCTAATTTCGTTGCACGACATTAGCGATTTATACCTATTTATCTTATCAGGAAAGGTATTAAACACTGCAGTACAATTTGACGTTTCCATTATGGTTTTCGAAAATATCTCATAGTTCAAGTCAAGGGCAGCATTGTTCCCGTAATAAATGACGGAGGCCCTGAATCGTCCATTAACTCGAGTATCAATAGGTTGATGAATTGAAGACAAGTATCTTGACGTTTTGGTCAAAAATAGCGCCATCTGCTTCATTATTTAACGATCTCCTCATTAATTATCTAAGTATAAATGAGGAAAGTGAGAGTTTTTTGTCTCATCGGCAAACATTTCTTGCTCTTAGTATAACTGATTTTCTTTTCTTTCTTTCTTTTTTTTTTTTTTTTTTTTTTTTTTTTTTAAAAAAATATCGGTGGTTTCTTCGTATTGTTAATGTGCCCGTTCCTTACGACATTTGCGTATATTTCCATCTCATTACTCCTTATTTGGAATCACTTGTAATTAAAATAATTTCATTGAATTGTACAATCATGTAAATTGTGAACATAACGTAGAAATATAATTTAAGTCTTTTCAATACCTTTGAAAATGAATTCTGCTTTTTTTTTTTGAAAGGAAATTTACAAGTTACATGTCGTGGATAATTAGTATTATCTCTTCGTAAGATATTTAAATGGAAATAAACAAACATTTCCAAATATGATTCTTTGGATGATTTGCATCAAAAACTCTTACACGAGGGTAATATTTATATTTATTTTGAATTAATGCAAAATTTTCAAAACATTAAATCTTCTACGTAACAATTTTTGCAGTTTAAAGTATTTGAATTGAAAAGTAAACATTTTTATTTTAGTGGTATATTTTACAACGTCATTTAAATTCCTGTAAATTGGTGAGTTCGCACAACTTTCAAAATTCCGTTTTCCATTTATAAAAAAGAATCAGTTTAAAATTTTCATTGTTTTTATTAGTTTGGTAAATTGAAAATAAATATTTTCTTCTTATTTCAAAATATCTATTTCTGAAAAAAATTTATAAAAAAAGTATCGTATTAAAATTAAAAATTTCTTATTTAATTTTGGAGAGGAAATATAAACATTGATTTTTTTTATTTCTTTGAATATTGTTTCATCCCGAGAAAAACTTTTGAAATAAAAATTTACGCTAATTTTGGCGAAAGTTAAAATCAATATTTATAATATAATTTAAAAATCGAAACGAATAGATCTCTTAAGGAAACTTTAAATTTTATTCTTAAAATCATTTTGTATGCATTCACTATTATTTCGATTGAAGTATCTTGTAAAAGTATATTTTCTCTCTCAGAAATTTTATGTTATTAGATACTGTTTTCAGAAATTTTATATTTAATATGTATTACAGAGAATTATTTCTTAACTGCATTTGTTAAGAAATAATTCTCTGTAATACATATTTTATTTTAGAGATTGCCGTTTTAACTGTTTTGTTATCAAAACGTGAATTAAAAATTTTAACCTTAATTTATATAAAATTTAAAAAAAATATTTACAATTTGAAATAAAAAATTTTAAGATTTTTTTCTAGTTTATATTATATATTTTTGCAAGCATAATCTTTATACCATAAATTAATTTATGTCACAACGTCCTAAAAATTAATTATTTGTAAAGTATTTTTTATTATGATAGTTTTTGTGATTATATACAATTTTATTAATGTTTTAATACATGTATGCATATTCATTTAATACTTGCATACATATGTTATTTATAACAGTAAGGCCTCTTTCACACTAGACTAATTTTATCGTGTATGATAAAAAGTTATCCAATATCTTATCGTGAGAAGTTATAATAAAATACACAATAGACTGCTCTCTTTCACAGTGAACGGGAAACGATATTCTGTGACCAGTCTATTGGGTGGTTTTTTAATAACTTCTCGCATAAAATTTCGGACAATTTTTTTTATCGTACGATCAAAGTTGTCTAGGGTGAAAGAGGCCTTATTCTTTTACAAATGTGATAATAATTGGTTTTTATACATAATAAAAAATGCAGTAATATCCGAATTTCATATAAATTTCATGTGTACACTGTAGATTAAAATTTGATACAATACAAATATGCCTTAAAATTTATTTTTACAAAAAATGATGAATATAAAAACACAGTATTATTTTATCATTAATATTTATAATATTTTAAGCACTTAAATATTGTTACAGATTCATCGAATATATAATTGAATTGTATTTTTAAAAAAATTAAATCTGTGAATTGGAGGAAATTAAATTTTTATGAAAAAACCCTTGATTCCGTATTTTTTAGGTATTTATTAAGTTTATTAAAACAGTAAAGAATTTCTAAATAGAAGCTATTCCTCGTCCACTTTATATCCTTAAGACACAACATTTTATGTCTTGAAAACAAAATAATTGATTACATTTTCTATATCTCATTTTAATACTGTAAATGGCATAGCCTTTTCTTAACATCATTTTTAATCGTCGGAATGAATTTTCATAAATAATATGTCAACATACGTATATTAATTAAGGAAAAGGTAAAGAAATCCACGTATTATTATGCTTCAAAGGCCAAGATCAAACCTGTGATCTTTTATTTCAAAACTCAGTGTCATATTACAGGACTACAATAAACCCATTTATTATTCCACTTAATAAAAAATATCTTCTTTTCCAAGACTCAATTAGAGATTACAGACTATTATAAAATTATTTTATGAGATTTAAATTTAATTGTGAAATGCTAAACATTTAACAACTCTAAATATAAATTTTAAAGTATTTAAATTTTCACTGTTTCCTTATTAAATGACAAAAAATGTAAACAAAGCTTTAGAAAGAGTGTAAAACAAAAGTATTTTTTCGTCAATCAGACTGCAGGGACTGAAGTGTTATTCATTTGTAAAATATATGAAAAATATCAAAATCTTTTTTTGTTTTAGGGCTTAAAACTTTGATCCGTTTTTGCTTTAAACTGATTTAAATTAGTAATCTCAACATGTTTACCATACCTGATATTTGTTTTATTTTAACAATCCCAAATGTTACATTTTACGCCACTTTCAATGGCAACTATATTACCAACTGTCATGCTTACTTGTCACTTTTGTTTCGGTGACATCTTATAGAAATATACATAGATGCAATCTGTTCACCCAGCTAAAATAAAGCGAATGATATCTGTGGCTCTTGATTGGTGGAATCCGATAAACTAGGTTCAGCGTCCGAATCGATATTGTCATGTTTGTTTTCTTACTGTCACACTTGCCATAAATATTTCTGTTGCTTGAGAACAAAGTAAGTAAACATTGGAGTATGCAGACATCGTCACGTGTCTCTAAAAATAAATATTTACGTTTCATAAAAGATTTTTATTTTGAGCAAAAGGAATGTTTTACGATGCCCAAGAAAAGGAGATATTCTCTTTAATGTGAATAGTAGTAAGAGAATTTAAACAAAACGAACTCCTAAAACATTGTCATCCCTTATTTGATTAGAAATGCATTTTATTTTATTTCTATAAGCAGATATTTTGGGTAAGCAATTTTTTTATGCAGAAATACTGAGAATATAGGAAGAATTTATTCAGGAAAAGTCAAGCATTTTTCTAATATTCTGGGTAATTATATTAGTAAAATTTTTAATAAAAGTTAATTCTAATAATCAATTCAAGTTTCAATAACTTACTTCGCGAATATTTTTCAGAATTTTATTCATAAATGTTTTTCAAATTGTCTTCAAAATTGTTTGATGGGATTTTATAATTTTTTTCTTTTTTCTAGAGTAAATATTCTAAATCAATTGTTACTGACTTACACATTTGAAAATTCATAAAGTATCTTAATTAAACCCTGAAACTAATGAAATGATTGAAGTTGCATGGGGTATTTTGAAAATTATATAGGTTTAAAATATTAAAAAAAAATGCTTATTGAAAATTACCTGAAATGTTTTGGACAAAATTATCATCTTAAACTACGAACAATTTAAAACAAAATTTTCAATTCAAATCATTTTTAAATAAAAAATAATTTACAAAACGAATAATCACTAATTATTCAGTGATTTCTAATACATAATTTATTAAATATATTTATCATCAATCGATTAATATTTTTATCAAAAACGTCATGATGTAGTCCATGAAAATATTTTCTACAACAGTAAAACTCTTGGAAATGAAAGCTTGGCTGTAAAAGTACAGAATTTTATAATTCCATAGGATATCAATTCTCAAAAAATATAAATTATTTTCAAAGAATTAATACATTGAAATTTCTCTCAAGAGCGTAAGACATAGTATGTTAATTGAAAAAACGTAGTTGTTAGCCATCAACAAAAAAAAAAAATAATAAATAAAAAAAAAATAAATAAATAAAAAAAATAAAAGAAAGAAAAAAGAATATATATATATATATATATATATATATATATATATATATATTTAGCAAAATTATTAATAATTTACATGAAATTGATTTGAATATTTTAAAATACATTTCATGCGATAATAGCGATAATATTGTTAAACTTACTATTTAATGAATTGTGTTTCCCATTGTGCATACGAGGGTTATTCTGAAATTTTTAACATACGCGCAGACGAGAATTTACAAAATAAAAATAACGATTTGATTTTAAAATACAAAGTATTTTAACAACAGAAGGCGATTTTTTACTAACTTTCTTCAATCTGTTTAGCGTAGAATAAATTTTAAACTGAAGAGAAAATCGAGTTGACGTCAGAACATTTTCGCGATATGATTTTCTACGATTTTAAAGCAGGATTAAATCAAGAATAATGCATTCAACGGTTGCAATTTGCATTTGGTGATGAATCTCCAGCTCGTGCTATTGTATTCAGATGGCTTACAGAATTTAAAAGAGGTCGCAATTTTCTTCAGGATGAAGAACACACAGGAAGGCCACCGTCGGCAGTAATCCCGGATAATATGTCTGCCATACGAAAAAAGTCAATGGATGATAATCTCTGTACCTATCAAATTATACAGAAGGAACTCAACATTGGATCCGCAGATATACACGTAATCATTCATGAAGAATTGCATATGAAAAATGTAGTTTGTCTTTAGGTGCCCCCATCATCTAACTGAGCACCAAAAAGAGGAGCGTGTCAGAATCAGTAAAGAAACTCTTAAATTGCTAAATGATGGTGGCCACCGCATCATTTCTAAAATTGTAACAGGTGATGAAACGTACATACCGTTTTTTGACGTTCCAACACGTCAAGAAAGCAAAGTATGGGTCTTTGAAGATGATCCCACGCCGACAATGGTGAAAAAACAACATGGACTGAAAAAAGTGATGTATGCCGTTTTTTTCAGAAGTACGGGATTGGTCAAAGCCATCAAGGTGGAAGGACAGAAGACAGTAACAGCAAACTGGTGTAATTTCTGGAAAACTAAATGTCTTCCAGAAATTCTACAAGAACTGAATGTTAGTGGAATAATGCTTCACAATGACAATGCATTTTCACACACAGCCGGATTAATAGTTGAATTTCTTAAACAAAAACAAATTAAAGTGATCGAACATCCGCCGTATTCACGTGATCTAGCTATGTGCGACTTTTGGTTATTTTTTAATCTAAGAAAGGACTTACGTGGACGTTGTTTTCATTCAGAAGAAGAGATTGATGCGGCAATAGATGCACTTTTACATTTATTCCAAGAAATGAATTGCTTGAGGCATTTAATCTGTGGAAAATTCGTCTACAAAAGTGCTTTGAGGCTGGAAGAGACTGCTTTGAACACACCTAAAATTTTGTAAATATAGCTTTAAAAACCTAGTTGTATCTCAAAAATTTCAGAGTGACCCTCGTAAATGTTTCAAGCTTGAAACGTACAAAAATAAATGTAATGCAAAAATTCTAATCGCTTTTACAAAAAAGTCAAATATTTTGTAATCCATGCGAATTTAATAAAAATAAAAAGCCATGATGGTTTCAAAAATTAATTTAGTTTTGGGACCTTTGCTTTGTGTGTTTTTAAGAATATAATTCATGTTAATTCTTTAAATATTTATTCATTTTCAAGAAAATAAGTTATAAAAATAAATCAAGACGAAGGACTATTTGATATTTCTATGGAATGTACCTTTTCCATTTATTAAATTAACCATTCTTGATTTGTGATATCCAGTTTTTTATTAACTTATTGTTAAAATGCATGTTTCTTGATTTTTCAAAGAATCGGAGGTCAAAATCAAAGCTAATATGGATTTTGAATAGGAAAAAGGTTGTATTAATTTTTTTAGTAATACTTTTTTATATTTTGTATACTATTATGTGATTAAAAATGTTCTAAAATGCGTATTTTTTGTAACTTAGAGAAAATGCCTGCGTTAAAAAATATGCGCATAACTTTGCGACAAAAAAAAAAAAAAATCTGTTGCAATCGTCGCCAATGGGGGGATATCCTACTAGTTCCAAAATGACTTCGTGAAGACAAAATGAGTATATGTTATGAAATTATGAAAAGCCTTAAAATTAGTTTATAATTTACCTACTTACTGGTAACTTGTTTGTTCAGGAATAATTTCAGACATAAACAACAGGAGATAACTGTTTGTTTCTACATAATTAGTGATGTCTACAATGGAAAATGTGATTGTTTTTTTTCTATTTGAAAAGTGAGAAAGAATACAATTTATAAAAACTTACCTGAAGGCAAATGAGAAAAAGTGATTTGCTCATCTTTTAGCTTTATTTCTATATAAACTACGCAATTAAAAAATGTGCAAAATGGTCAAGAAATTGAAATAATATTTTATTTTTTAGAGAAATAATTTTTATGAAACACTTTAAATAGCAAAAATAGTTCGCGGTATTAAATCTAACTCGTCAATCTAACAAATAGGAAATAATTATTTAAAACTGTAAATACAGATATATTTTTACATTGGTAACCCTTCATATTTTCCATCTTTGAAGCTACATATTAGCAAGTGTTTTTGTTGATAACGTTTTAGAAATTTTAGGTTTGAGAATTAAGATGAAATAATAATAATGCCGCTATTGTAAAGATATAAAAGGTAGTTTCTCAAAGAATAACTCTTTAAACTTAGGAAGTTTTGGAAATATATTGCATAGACGTGACTTCCATCGACAAATCTGTGAAATATAACTTTTTGCTTAGTAAAATAAGCACTGTAACTGCCAAATCAAAGAAGATAAAATCTCTAGCATCACGTTTTGTATGATAACACCGCCCAAAAAAGTTATTTTTGTACTGGAATTCTTGACTCTATATGATCATAAATCTAAAAATTTCTTTTTAAGGTGATAAAATAGTTAAATGTGGGAGGTGTAGCTTAGAGCATTTAAGAGGTTTTCATTATTATTTTTTTCGCTTATGCCGTAACGTGTTTGTTTAATGTTGGAGTCGAGAATTACTATTTTTTTAGATTTGTGTGTGTATATATATATATATATATATATATATATATATATATATATATATATATATATATATATATACATGTATGTATGTATGTATATATGTTTATTTATAAAGAGTAGACTTTATATTTAATTACCATAAGAAAGAAAATTCTGAAGTACTCACCAAATTGCAACTGTATGCAATAAGTTAAAGCTCACTATTCATATCGCTTTGTTCATCAGTGTGTTCGTTATTTACTGTTTTTTTTTTTTTATTCCTGAGAGTGTGGATTTTTTTCAAAGTTCCTGAAATCTTACAAGGGCATAAAAATTTTGATCAATATAAATAATATGCTTACAGTATTTATTTATTTATTCTCTGGTTGGGTGTAGAATCGAGTACCACTTGGTTTGGCGATACCTTTTAGAGATAAACTTCAATTTCTGGTAATCCCTATCTTTGTATAACTTTTGTGAAGCGGCCATCTTGTTAGTCGCATCTTGGTGCCTATCTTGTCGTCAAAAAATCGCCAAAAAAATCAAGATATAACCGACTGCAGACTTTTACCCCTTTCTCAAATAATAATTATGCACAAAATATAAGGTCAAAATTTTAAGAAATATGTTAAATAAATGATATAAAATTTTATTCGTATTATTAATTTATGTATGTAAAATGAAGTAAGTTATATAAATAAAGATTAAATACCTGAATGAGTGAGATATTGGGGTAAAGTACTCAGTTACGGAATATCTTTGCAAGATATTCCTTAATTGGATTTTCTATTGATTTCACCAGATCTCAAAAATTGTTGTAAATATTTTTTTTATTTATCCTTATTATTTAAACTAACATTTTATTAATCACGTGCCTAATTTCATAACAAGCTGTGTCTTATGTAGAGTTAAATTATTGACTCGCAATATATTTATTATCACACGATACATCTTCTATAAGAATTTTCTAAGAGGAAGATTGTTCCATTTTTTTAATTTACGGAGATTGATAGAGTCTAATGTGTGTGTGGAGATTAGGATCTTAGGTTTTACGTTTGACACATTGAAATGTGCGTTAAAGTTCTTATATTGAAATTTAAGTTATGCTTGATAATAACAATGAAGTTTTACGTTTAATATTTATGCTATTTTATTAGGCTTTGCAAATAAATATTTTTTTGCTATATTATGCTTTCGAATGAATTTTCTTATCCATTATATACAAATGCATTTTTTAAGTCTGATACAGAGAGAATTTACTTTTTTATATTAATCTAGAAGCATTGAGTATATAAGAAATGAATCCATAATAAGAAATTATATTTTCAGATAAATTTTCTTATGAATTGCAGGTTTTATAACACACGGTATGTGTGTGTATTTCTTTTTGTGATAATATTGAAAATTATTACTGCAAAAAGAAATGCCAACACAATAGAAAATCACTAATGTAAGCAAACCTTGACTCATTTCTTCCAATTAAAGATTTTAACTTTTGAAACTAGTATAGATGACGTTGCAATACCAGCAATTTTTGTTTGCTATTGAAAATGATGAATACTCAAATTTCTAATTTAATACGTATATTACGCATATATTTCTCGAATTTCAGACGTTAGCCATAGAAAATAGTATAAAATAAATGTTTCATTCAAAAATGAAATAAAAATTTAATATGTTAAAGGAAAAATTAATAAAAAAATTAAAAATTAATTTTCATATTAGCAGGTTTATAGGTGTAGCTGCTATTAATATATTATAATTAAATCCAATTTATTTGATTTTAATCATAAAAAGTATTCCACAATCAGTAATTACTTCATAATCTTGTATTTACAAAATTTACGGGTTCAACATCTACAAATTAATTTTAAATGCACCGAAGTATTTTTTTTATTAAGAGAATAATTATATTCTCATAATAAAATAATATTTCAATGTATGTAAACTGCATTTATATGAATAACTAAATTTTCACAAAAAATAAATATAAAATGTTTTCAATTAAAATTTTCAACGATAACTATTAAATTTTTTAACTATAATTTTTAATATAACTAGTGGTTTTTAGATCCGATTTTTAATAAAACAAGTTATTTAAATTCTTATATCACAAGAAACATAATTTTAATACATACAAAAGTTCAGTTCAATAAGTTTGAACAAAATGTTATATTAAAAAATTATTTAATATGATACTGGATTTTGATGAACTCTTAAAGTATACATCAAAAATTATTTCACTTATGTTTAGTTGAAAAAAGGCCAATGAAGATCCAAACTCGCATAGGGCATAATCTGTATTCTAAATTATTGTAAAGGTTTTTAAAATATTATTTCTGATGTCTTCCTAGAAAACATTTTTTTTATGTGGAATGTTTTTATATTTTGTAAGAAAAGATACCCGAAAATTCTCGAGAACATACTTTGAAAGCTGTGTATACAGAAATTAGAAACTCAATACTTCTTGTATGTATATAATTAAATCTTAAAATATAAGAATGACTTCAACGTTGGATTGATTATGGGATATTTTACTCTGAACAACATTGTCACGGGCCAGTTATTTGATATTCCTACCCATAACTTTATCATTCAACCCAAAACTCCTGTGTGTAATGCTAAAAATAATTTATTACAGCTAATTAATTTTGTCCCTATATTTAAAATAATTTAATAGCAAACTTTAAAGATGAAATTTTATTTCTAAAGATTATTTACATAGTATAAAACTATTTTCTATTATTTATTTTTACATTCGAAATTTATACGTAATATTAAATATTGATACATATATTTAAAATAAAACAAAATCTCTTAAGGAAATTTTACTTTTAATTGGTAGAAAAATTTAATAAAATTATGGATAACTTAAAAAATAGAAATAGATTAGTTTGCTTATTTTTTTTCTAGAGAATGAAATAATGAATTAATTGCATTCCTTATGAATACAATTTATCAACTTTAATTCTGATGCTAATGAATTAGGATTACTATAATAATAGAATTATGGTAACATTACAATACGTTATGAGAAATAAAAAGTTTGTTTTCCATTTAATTTATCATAAAATAAGTTTTAAATTGCAAATTTTATTGCTTTGTTAGTTTAAAATTTACGATATTTTATGGAGTTCATTTCAACGAATATATTATTTTAAACATTGAAAACTACTTTTAAAAATTGTAAACAATACACATTTTAAGTAATTTTTTAATGAATAACCTTGAAAACAAAAGAAAATTATAAAGATTAAAGGGATTTCTGAAAGATTTATTAGACATTAGTGATACAAATTTTAAAATTAATAAATTCATACTAACACAAAAATGGCTTTACTTTTCTTTACTTTATACATAGAACTATTTATAGGTAGAATGAAATAATAATTTTTTAAAATTTCATTAATAAAGATTCAGTATTAATATTTTCTTTAACTATCTGCTTAAAATCTAGATTACCTACAATTCTATCATAAATTTATATGATTAAATATTGATTTACAACGTTAATAATTTAATTATACCAAGGCAAAGGTTAAAAGCCTGATAAAGTAAACAACACTTGCATTCCATACGTAACTGATAGAGTTTATCACAAGTTAAATACCCGCATCATCTAATCACTCCCATATTGCTCTATTCTGAGGCCATAGCTAAGGAAATAAATTCTGACGGTAGAATCTTTGGTGTCAAGGAAGCCCATAGAGCACTTAGTTCAATATTTGGCGAGTCTTGAAATCAAACATTGCCAAGACCCACTTAAGTGGAGAGAAGACTTATCCTAGAGATAAGAATGGCTTGGATATGGAGTGATAGATAACGTTGTTTTGGAATAGAAGGTCGTGTGTCTTACAAGAGGTGGGGCCTCATTCCTTTCTTCTCTCTTCTCTCTATTCTTCATATTATTTGTCCTGGACGTTGAAGTGAAGTAAGAAATATTCCTTATGGTAATTGAATCGCTAGATGATTTCATTGGCAGCGAAAAATGTTAAACAAATGTTGTTTGTACAGCAAATTTATTTGTTGTTAAGTGATGGGGATTTTTTCGTATCAATGTTGTTAATCTCTTGAAATTCTGTAATCTTAGTTGTAATTCTGTTTTTTTTTTTAAGTATTTCAAAGTTCTACAAGATTTTCTGTTAAAAAGTTAGATTTAAAGAACAATTTTACAGAAAAGCTTATTCAATTAATTTCATGTTTAAATGGTGATAAACTAATCTAGTGAAAACTATTATATTTATCAGTATTTAACATTTTAAATGTAAAGTGCTTTTCAAAGCTTTCATAATAATTGCCATAGAATGGTTTTTCTGTTTCAAAACTGCTTTTCAACTTAACACTATGTCTAATAGCTGAAAAGTGCTGTGAGATAATTCATCTGTTTCATATTTGTTGTTTTTCTTAAAAATATTTTGAGTTAAAAGTGGAAAAAAAGTTTCTCAGAGACCTTTAAATTGATAATTGGTCATATTCAAGCGTTTGACGTGGAGTAAAACCATAAACTCCTTATTTTTGACCTCAGCAGATGTGGATCTAAAAAATAAGGTACACAGTTTACATTTCTCAAAGTAGTTCACTAATAGCTAAGATCAAAGTTGGCAGTTTCAAATCCAAAGGCAAATGTTTTGAAAATGGGACATGGTGAACCCTATTATTCTCAGCCATGGTGTTTTTGAATAAATATCTATCATTTTTCTCTGATTAACTTATTTTCGTAGATGTATGTTAAGGATGTATATTAAAAACGGTAATATACTTCACGAACATTTTATACGATTACGCTATTTTTTTTTATATTTCATTGATGTAAATCTCGCTAAACCGACGTTTTCAAGATCAAGATATGGATTTCAGATAAAAAGCTTGTAAATGTTAGTTTACTAGTTTTTTTCAATTCAAGTATAAAATAAGGCAGTTCTAAAATTTTAAATTAAAAAAGTGATCTGGATTTAAAAATGTGATTTTAAAATATTTTGATTCTTTTCTTTTTGTTTGTTGTCAGTAATATTATTTGTTGAATTATCACTTGTGCCGACGAAAAAGAATAATGATCAATTTCGCAATAAAATATAAGGGAGTGCATAAAAAGGAAACTTGGTCTGCCGAGAGAATAGAAGCAAAGTAGCCTATCTGATTAAATATTCTCTGATCGAGCCATAGACCTTCAATAGGTTAAAGTTGTCGCAGTATTGATAAATATTGATATTAGTGGTATAGGTTAAAGTTGTCACAGTCTAATAACACCTCCGCTAATCTGGTATGAAAATTTAGAGAGCAGACTTCCAAATCTGAAGTCAGTCTGTTAAATGAAGTTTAGAATTATGAGATTCACCTAACAACTTTTAGTAAGAAAGATTAATCATTTATATTATATCACTGTGAAACAAAATAAAACCAAATGTCTATGATATTATAACTTTTTGTACCTTATCCTCCTATTTTTGGTTTTAAAATCTAAGAATATTTGAAAAATGTGTTCATATGTTTGAGTGGTATACTGAAAATTATTTACGTATGAAATGTTGGTATATCGGCATTAAATTTCCTGAAGCTCCTTTTATGGGGAACATTAATGTTTTCAGAAAAAAGTAAGAATGCAATAAAAATCCTAAAGAAAACCATATATTTCCATCATATATGTCATTTAGGTTTACCATGACTTAGTAATAAGTTGTCATCTTTGACGTGGAATGTTCTGGATTCGATTTAAGCCAGCATTGGTTGATGTTAGATGGGTGTTGCGTTTCTGTTTTTGTATATGCATTTAACGGGTTAGCTGCTAAATAGTTTTCAAAATTTCCTGATTTGTGACACGGGAACATCTATCTAGGTAAATCTTACCGAAAAGTAGTTATAAAGTATGCTTTAAAATTCTTTTTTAAATAGTACATGGAATTATGTTTGTCATTCATATTAATATTTAAATAATAATACATAATATTTAAATAATAATGGAAATATTAAAATCTAAGCATGTGTGTATAGATAATAAATACTTCAAGAACACATAAAGATAGTAAATCATTCAGAGAACGATGTGAAGTTTCTAAATGCTTAAAATCCATTACCTTTTAAAATATTTTTAATTAGTGAATCTCCTTTAATTCAAAAGTTGAATTGAGAGGAAAAACATATCTGGCCGCGAAAATTAATCCATATTTTTCTCACAGTTGTAGTTAATTAATCTTATCAATGATCTTTAAATACACAAAATGACTGCAGAGTGCCAAATAAATCTGAAGTATTATAAAACTACAATAAATATTTTTTTACTGTTTATGAAAAATGTATTTCCTATTACAAGGATAATTAAAATAAGGTAGCACTTTGTTCATTTGATCAAACATTTGTTCACAAATTATTATGTAGAACACAAAAAGGATTTTAATATTATTCAGTAGCTGTTATAATTTATCTATAATTAAAGAGAATATTTTCTCCATTTAGAAATAACGATCATAAATAAAATTGGATTAATTATGATACAGTTTTAAATACTCTTGTATTTAAAATAGAAATTAACTTGAAATGCAGGTATATTTCGTTGTAAAGTTTCAAATAAAATGCTGAAAAAAAAGTAAGCAATAATTATCAGAAATAATAGGGGAAAATTATACAGCTATATGAAGCAAAGGAAACTAAAAAAATGCAGAAATTAAAGATGAATTCTTTGGAACATTCATAATGAAATATTTTTAAAAATAAGGGAAAATTCCTAAATTTGAAAAATGTAACGTTTCCAAACTCACCCAATTATGGTTCTACAAATCAGTGTTTTCTTATATTCTACCAAATGAATTATTTACTAAATGTAATTTATAAGACCAAAGAATTATAAAAGTTAAGTTTTAGATATTTATTAAAATGTATTCCATTTTACTTAAATTGATATAAGGTATATTTTAATTTAAAAAATAGCTTTTAATTTAAAGTATATAACTCAATTTCAAGAATAACTCTTAAAATCACCTGTGAAATAATTATTAATAATAAATGTTAGCTAAAATAACCATTATTTTGTAGTTTGAAGTTATTACACTATAGTTGCTATGCTGCAACGTTTATATATTATATATTCTATTTTTATAGTAAAATACTATAATTAAATACTAATAAATGTATACAATGAGTTAGTATTTAGCCATTTAGAGTAAAGATTTTCTTTTATAGTGGATCTTTTATGTCTATATTTCTAAATACATGTTTTCACAGCGTGACGATGTGAAACAGGGAAGAATGCCAGAGCAAAGTAACGACTACCGAGTGGTGGTATTTGGAGCAGGAGGGGTCGGCAAAAGCTCCCTTGTATTACGTTTTGTGAAAGGAACCTTCTGCGAAATGTATATACCTACTGTGGAAGACACCTATCGACAGGTTAGTACCTTTAATTGCCCAAATAAACTGTGAATTTTTTAAATTAACACACACAAGTTCTGCATGGCTGTTAGTGGGAGGTACGATTCCTCATGTAAATACTACTCAATTCTTCTGGCAGACTGAGGAAAAGGATAACAGAATCTCAAACAAGGGTTCTATGATGCTTATGTCTGGTGATTGGTCAGATGACGGTTGGTATATAATTGAGTTCTCATATTCTCGAAACTATGAATAAATATATTGTCATATATGGATTAACGTCTTGATAGGTTCATTCTCCAGACTGAAACATTGACCGTTATGTAGAACACAAATGGTCTGCTAAAGAGTGACATAATTGGTACACGTGACTTATTCAAGTAAGATGAAAAAGGACTTTATGCCAAGCCATGACGTAAAGTCAGAAACTATCATGCTTTCCTTTAAGAAATATTAATGCTTTCCTTTAAGAAAGAGGCCATATAAGCTGTAGACACTTGCATGAATTTTTGAAAAATGTGAGTCTGGATTTCACGTAAGCCCATTCCCTGATGGGAAATAGGAAGAAACTGGATTAACAGAAACACAAGACATACCTCCATTGATCCGTAATCAAATTTATAAGGTCCTTGCACAAGTGTTTATTTCGTTTCCAATTTGTGTCTATCACAAGAGTTTATGCAATCACAGTTCTGACCCAATTATTTTGCTTATGCCATTCACTTCGAAGTATCTCGGTTGGTATTGAAATCTGTAGATGTTCATTCAGCTTAGTAGTCCACTTTAATGCCATTGTCTTCCATCTACTAATCACAATCTTCTTTAATATCCGCTTATCCCTCGTAATGAATTGGATTTACCTCCTTGTCTAGTAGATATTCTTTTGCCATGATCGCTGTATGCTGTCATAATCTTTGACATGATGCCTATTAAAACGCTTAAGAGATGCATCGCTTTGTTTACTAATACAGTGCCCAAATGGATTTCTTCAGTCTGATTTCTTTGAAATTCTTCATATTTTAACTTTAAAAGAAACCAAATTAAATAAACAATGCAAAATACACTCATACGGTTTATCCGAAATAAAATTAGGCAAACATGGATGAAAAATACACTTACACGCACTCTTGTGAACATAAGCAACAATGTAATAAGAAAAAAATGTTGGTATTTCAAACTTAATTAAAACTTATACAATCATATATAGAAGTCATTGTTTTCAACAAGGCTTTTCCTTCATTCTGACCAAATCTTTATATATATATGAATATATATATATGTGTATGTGTCTAAAGTAATTAACAATATATTTTAGGGCCAGTATGGAAATTATTAGAAAACAATGGAAGGATTAAATAATTAAAAAAACATTTTATTTAATTAAGATTTGAAATAGTCCATCTTTATACTTGTCAATCTTACCATGTTTGGAAGTCCTTTTTTTATTATTTCCTACTAAATGCGTGTTTTACTTCTGATCTACACGGTTGTTCATAAAATATGCATGGAAATTTCTTTACTGTGTTAATCTTGACGTTTAATATAATTTTTTTTAATGAATTTTCATCTTTTATTTTAACTGAAGAATTTTAATCCAGTTACATTATCTGTGGGTGAGGATTTTTCTAGGTATTTTAGTGGAGCACATTTAACATAAATTTTAATTAATTTTCATATTTCAGTTAAAATAAGGAAATGTATTCTAACTATACATTATATATATAAATATGTATAAGTTAAATTTTCTGTAGGTATTTTTATAGAGCACTAAAGGCTTAATGATTACTAATTTATTGTAAGTCTTTTCTTTATTACTTCTTTTTGAATATATCTTATACAGAGGGCCCTAAATGATTGCTCCCAAGATGTAAATCCTTCATTGTGTCAGTTTTAACACGTAATATAATTTGTAAGGAATTTTCACACATATTTCAGTTAAAGAGTAATTTGGATCTAACTACAGTATCTGTGCGTTAAGTTTTCTCTATATAATTGATACTGTTAAGGCATGTATAGTGATATAAAAAAAGACTTGAAAACAGTTTTGATGCAAAGAATATAAAATGTGTGTAATTTCTTGCATCAAAAGTATTTATTTATCAAAGAGATTTAAGTCGAATTTATGATTTTTCAATATACATTGTCATAAATTGTGTTTTATAAGAATTAGAAATATTATTCTCTTATAAAATTATATTTTAATTGTTAAATTTTATTTAGTAACACTGGAAATTGATTCTTTAATCATTAAAAATTTTCTGTACTTTAAAAATAGAAATTTTTTGTAAGATTTCCATTAGATTTCCAATCGAGTCGAACATCTCATTACCATAATTGGTAATGAGATGTTCGACTCGATTGTTGTTATTTTGAGTCAGATATATAGGCTGGCATTTTAAATACTGTTAGTTATAGAATCACAGGGCTTAATCAAATTGTTAGCTTCCAGTTTCAAGGAGCCTCAATTTAAATTATTACGCAATAACAATTCAAAACTTATGGTATCTCCTTTAATACAATTTAATTTGTGATTAGAAAATAAAACAAAAAGAGTACAATTTTGTCTATTAATATGTTTGAAATAATTTCAAAACGTTTTTTAAAAAGATGAAAGCTATCATAAAATTATATGGAAATTTGTCTGAAACTTCGCTGTGTATTTGTAAGAGTAGATGAAAAATTGTCTACAAATAGCTTTTTCACGATGTCGAAGGACATAAGGTGCTTCTATATGAAAAATATTTATATTCATAGAAAATGTAAATTTGTATAAGGATCGTTTTGAAACTGAAAATTGAGTTTTTTAAAATTCTTTTTTTAGTACTCATCTAAATAGCAAGGTAAAATTATGCATCAAACATCAACAATCATTTTCGTTTTACTCTGGGAATGCGAAGAAAATCTTGTGTTAGCCTAGAGATAGAGATTTACAATATCAAATGTTGATTTTTTTAAAAGTTATTTCTTACTTCATCCTCTGGCCTCAAAAGGAACTTATGCCTTAAATTTCTCTACTCCAAGTGTTTTGGAAATAAAGGAAATATTTTTAAAATAAGTTTAGTTTTATAAAAAAAAAAAAAAAGAAAAAAAACTTGTACATCCTTTCTTAATGTGTTGCAAGATCCTATGATATGTTCCTGATACTTGGTTTCCCATAATAATATATATCCAAAAAATCACATGTTTTTAGATTTCTTAGACTATGGGATTCAGAATTGAATATAAATTCATGTTACCGTTAATAATCGAATGCATTAAAGTGCAAATAATTTTCTAATCTACAGGTAAACTGGTTTGTGTTAAAGTCCAGAATCAATAGTTTTCTACATTGCATTTGACATATGTAATGTGCATATAAAGGTCTCCGTATTGTTAAAATTTAAAAAGCTATTGAAACTAAATAATATTCCGTTAATATCATTAATTTTAATGTTTTAAGCCATTTTATTATTTGTATTATTTTTTAAGTGATTGATCATTGGGCTATCAATCATTTACACGAATTTGGTTGTTTAGATATTTATATAAAAAATACATAACATATTATATTAACATTCTATAAATTGCAATAATATTTAATGCAATTTAATTATCCGTGTTATTTTCTTAAGTGATTCATCACTGAGTTATTCTCAAATTTATTGATTGCATAAACTTTATTCAACACATATCAAAAAATAAATAACATTATGTTAATTAAAGCGTACAAAAACATTAACTATAGTACTTCTGTCGATTATTGCAACACTATGAGAATTATAATGGTAACTTTAGAAATGAAACTATTTTCAGAACTTTAAAGAATCTCCTTAGTTAGCCTTACTTATTCTGCCTACTACCTAAGTAACATATTGAGAGTCAGATATCTAATGGTAAATCATGCATATGCGATGTGTTTGTGTGCATTTCGATAGATTGAACAATTGGGCAATCGGTGATAGTGTGGCACATATTTTGAGAGTCTGATGAACGAAATGAATGGAAATGTTATCATGGTAAATTTATGAAAGTTTAAAACATACAGTATATAGAGTTTTATATTTAAGTGGTTTTACATCCACATAGTGTATAGCAATTATTGCTCATTGATGAACCATTTACAAATTTCTCAGAATAGATCATTATGTCTCTAAATTACACCCAACAATAAATGCGTTTTTCTTGATCCTTAGTTTATGGGCCGAGTAAATTAATTTTTTTGTCAGTGAAATTTTTAGGTATTGTTAAAAAGTGCAGTGGTAATCAATTGTTAAAAATGCATTTCAGCCTTTCTTCAACAAGTTTCAATATGGTCCGGGTAGAGATGCTACTGGATGTAATATTTCCAGGACATTCCATCCAGTTTTCAGGTGATTGGAGAAAATGATTAAAAATTGAATTTCAATTTTGATGAAGAACTAGACACTATCCCATGTTTCTACTACTCATGTCATTGGGGGAGCCTGTTTCCCCTAGAGTGGAGCGTCCCCAGGTTTGAGGATAGGGAAATATCTCTATTGGATTATCCTTTGGAGTGTATAAGAATGCATGTTGAAGGGAAATAAAATACCTTCCGCAGATCAACATGGTAAAGTTCAACTTCAGGGGCTGTGGCAACTCTTCTCTTCTATGAGTAGCCTTTCTATTCCTCATAAATTAGAGATGTGGCCAGAGTTGTCTAGGTCACTTTTGGGTCAATTTGATTCTATTGCATTGCTTTACCAGACATGACAAAAACTCCTATTTTAATTATTTTGCCTGCAAATTATAGTGATATCCTTCCAGGTTATTGGAGAATATGACTAAAAACTGGATTTTATTCCTGACTACTTTTTTAATTCTGACATTTTTTTCATACGCAAAATTTGTTCTCTTTTCAGTTTGTTTTAAATGCAAATACTTTAATTATCTCTTGTACCCATGAATCTTTCGTCTTTTACATAGAATATGCTCATGTTTTATGTATATGTTTAGCTGGATATTTAAAACTTTAGTTGAACTTTAGAAAATATCGAGTATTTTTTTTTTTTTTTTTACCAGTTCAAAATATTTCAAGGATGGCAGATGATTTTCAAAATGGTTGCTAAAATAGAAAAGATAGCTAAAACAGAAATGTTTTCTAAAATTGTTAGAAATTCTATTTATTTGTCAAAAATTCTATTTATTTGTTAATATTTGATCAAATATTCTTTTACGTGTGCGTAAAACGGTCATATCACGTTTAAATAAGTAATTTGGCAACAACAGGAATGCAAATTATGTTGCGACGTTACTTATAGGTGGCGCTGCTGCAGCACCGGGAAGGATTTATAAAGAATACCCCATTAAAGCTGGCAGTAGCCGACGTGGCGAGTACATCAGTGTTTGTTTTAATATATTATTTGTTGTATTGATACTAAGCTTCTTTATTATTTTAATTTAAATTCATAGTTTAAATCTATATGAGAATGTATTATTATTTAATCGTCCATTACCAAAGGCCGGCAGTGATTTCAATACTCTACCTTCTGAATCATCCATTGCCAAACATTTGCAGTTTTCTTATTACATTTCATACCTTTTACGCAACTTTCTTTTTTTGCCTTAAAATTTGCATTTATTATTTCAAGCCAATAATAATACGTGTATATTATTGATAATATATTGCTATATAATATTTGTTTTACCTTTTACTTGTGTTTGATTGCATGTTTAAATAAAGTGGAAAAGAACTCCTTGTTTCAACATAGATTTTTTTCCCATTTTTCTGATAAAATCTCTTATTTTTTTTATATATGTTATTTTTTCTGATGGGGAAACATCAATAAGATTAATGATTAACATAAAAGTAATCATATTGACATTAAATAAAGCTATCTGAAAACTTATGGGCTCAGTTTTTGTTCTATTATTCCAGTTATACGTTATAGAATTCAAATAGTTTCTTATATTTTTTTATTAAATTACTTGTTCTTTTGTGCTTAGCGTTACTTTATAATTCTAAAATTATTGTTTTCATTTTTATTTGCTATTGGTAGTTTAGTACTTTTCTTATTACTTAAATTTTAAAATTCATCAATAAGTTATTATTTGTAAAATAACTTATTGCTGAACTTAAAATATTTAATTATTAATTTTTATGTATTTAAAAATTTATCTATATAGATATTTTCAGCACATTTGTCTTGCGAAATTTTCTTATTTTTGTTTATCATTTTCTTTAAATGTTATAGAATGACTTATATCGTAATACTCTTATCCAGAAATCATAGTTTTTAAAATATAAATTGCAGAAATATTAAAAAAAAGTTTTAAGTAATTAACTTTTTAAGTATAATAATGAATTGCTATTACTTGAAATGTGGAAAAGGAGGAATTTTGTTTTAGTAAAAAGCTCAAGTTTGAGTTATTAATTACTTATCTCTCTATGGATTTCTTTCCTTTTATTTTTATTGTATGAACACAATTTTTAATTCCTTTTTTTTTAGTTCCACCAAATACATTTCCTCTTGTGCTTTTTAACTTAAAGAAGATTTAATGATTTCAATCTTTTATTTTAAAGTTTTATTTAAGAAGTTTTTAAATCGTTCTTTAAGTAAAGTTTTATTACCTCGTTTGAAACACAGCATTAAAACAAACTTTCTTTTTTCTTAATCTATATCCCGCATCCCACAAAACGTCTATCAAAAAAAAAAAAAAAAAGTTCGAATTCCTTAATCACGTGACTTTACTCGGACACGTTCCACCAATCGGAAACGCCGACCCATTTAATCTAATAAAGAATCGTCTGCTGTCCAATATATCTCTCAACGGCATTTACAAATAGAAAAGAGTTGTTCCTTGGACGTTCGATTCGAACTTTAAGGAAGATTGGATCAATATGAATTGAAGGAAATGCCGGAATAACATATTACGACTAGTGAGTGGCATCTCGGTGATTTCTATGGAGAAAAAGTAATGGAAGAACGGGAACTTAATTGATTAAATGTTTTGAATGGGATCTCGTCTCTTCTGGGAATAAATAGAGTCAGAAAACGGAAAAGTGTTGGCTTTTTAAAAAAAGAAATCAAATTTCTGTTCTAAAGTTAAGCACAAAAATCTTCCGAGACCATCTTTCCTTAAATGGTATTCCCATAAAACATTTTCTAAGAGAATTTGGGGTATCAGTTTTTTTTTCGGAAAAGCAAACATATTTATGATTTTGTATATTGATGCCATTTTTAAAAAAAGTTTATTGTATACAGATCAAATGGCCTTTATATGCTTTTAATTGATTTTTATGCTTTTGAAAACATCAGCAAATTGCATTGCATTTGTTTTCTTTTTCTTCATCATTAAGTTAAAAGACCAGTAGAGACTACTTAGAAAAGTTTCAATAAAAATAGACCAAACTTGTTATCAGTAATTTTGTTTTGTAAAACTGAAATCGTTTCCTATACTTTCAGGAACATCGTGATATTGTACTACATTTTCAGATTTTTAAAAGTTCTTCGTCATTATTTAGGGAAATAAATGATAAAGTCTGCTTATTAAATTTTTAATAAAGATGAATCAAACTTTTGATTTTTGCAGTTGCCTTATAATATTAAAATTATTTTTTGTGTTTCTCTAAATATTATAAACTTTTGAAACATTTATTGTTTCCTCATTTTCCACACTTTTACAAGTTAAATGACGAATAGAATATGTTTAAAATTTGCAATTATAAGAGATCAAACTAACGTTTAACAATTATTTTGAACACTATTCGTGTAATGAAACATAAAATAAGAGATCTAAAACAATGAATTGCCAATGTTTGGCGAGTGCATACTTAACAGCTTTATAAAATATTATGCACAGTAAACAACACACCAGTTAACAGTTTTACAACGTATTATGAACAATAAAAGATACCCAGTAAAATAACGCAATTAGTTTTATAAAACTTGGAATTTGGCGTAGTAAAAAATAAGCCCATAATATGATGGATGAGAGTGCATTTGCTCCAAGCCATTTTTATATGCCAATTTCAAAAAATGCTTACAAGTTTAATTTATTGATAAAAATCAATATAATAAACGTATGATGATATATACGGAAACTATCTGAGTTAAATTTTACTTTACAAGAATTACAAGAGCTTAAGGAATTATAGCTATTTGCTTAAACAGAATGAATCTTATATATTCTTATTTCTAAATAACTGAAGTGTATCTTAAGAATTCATTCCTTACTTTTTAAAATTTTATATTTTTTGAACAAAAATTCCTAGTTGAAATTAAATTTACGTACATGCGTGCAAATAAGTAAAACATTAATTTTATTTTTCAAAATTTATTAAATTATATTTGCCTTTGAAAAAAAAGCTAATTTTATATATTTTTAATTTTTGAATAAAGTTTTTCTTAATTGCTTCGTAATGAGTTAGTGAATTTAAATAAGAAGATTTTAGCTTCAATTCCACCCATTGTTGAACAAAAGTAATGAATTTTGTTTTCTGCTTTTCCTGTCTAGTTATTATTAACATGGCCATTCATTTTTTTTAAATTTGTTTCTTCTAATATCAATGAATAAAGATGCATTTTATGTATATTTAGACTAATTATCAATCTTTTTGACTATCAATTTGTGAATATTAATTGCTTAAAAGATCTACCCATTTGTTTTTATTCTTACAAAAAAAATGATTTAGTTTAGTACTTATAATCGGAAAGAAATATGATCTATTATGAGCGACATTATTGCGCAAATATTAAACACGCGCTTAATCAAAATTTCAGCAAAGCTGAAAAACAAATACTCATTGTTCAAATTATATGTGTCTTTGTAGTTTAACTCTATTTAAATGCCTAAAATATGCAGCATAAATTTATTTTGCTGACTTAATATCTTTTCCACTTTGTAAAATATTATGATTCCTTAATTTACAAATATTATGACGGGTATCTTTGAGAATATATTTGAAAACTTAGATATTTCTAAAAAGTTGAGATTTTATAAATCCATCCATATATATATATATATATATATATATATATATATATATATATATATATATATATATATATATATATATATATATATATTACAAAATGAGTAAGATTTATAGGCGTCAACTATGAAACATTCCAAGCGATTATTTGTGATTTGTAGAGAAATTAATGAGCTGGAATTGTATGAATTTTTATATAGTTCCAATATGTCAAACATATATATATTTTATCCGATTTCTTACATTTGCGATATGATAAAACAAAAGAATCTTAGAAAAGAATTGAATTGCATTATATATATATACATTTGAATAAATAAAAAAATTGTTTTCGTAATGAAACATTCATTGTTAAATTGAATTTAATTTGCTTTTTATAATTTAACTACACAAATATGCGATTCCAAACTCATTAAATGAAGAAAAATTATGTAGTAGATAGAATAGGAATTTGTGAGGTTATTTTAATAATCTGCCTCGAATCGAGGCTTCCCTAAGAGTAGAATTTTAAATTCTTTAAATAATTGAAAATTTCTTTCATGGATTTTATACCGTATTTAAAAGTTTATTTCAAATTCACTTTATTAATTATTTGAATGAGGTTTAAATATAATATAAATGATTTATACATTTTCTAAAATAATTTAAATTAATTTCTTTAATTTCTTAAATTAAAGAATTTAAGAATATTTTCTTAGGGAATTTAAAAGCATAAAAATATACTTTTAAATTCGTGTAGAGTTTGAAATTTTCCTCAGTTAGAGATAATATCTAATTTAGAGTACGTTTTTTAAAATTCCTTTTTTCTTATTTCTTAATATAGAGGCTTTATAATCATATAAATAATCACTTACAACACATTTGTTATAGTTCGTGACATTAGTGAGACGGATAAGAGAGTTGTAGTGCCAATTTTAGAATAACAAAAGAAAAAAAGAACTTTTCTGTTTTCCTCGTGGGTTCCCCTTTAGAAGATTAAGGAAGAAAGTAAACTTATGCAGGTAACATCTGGCTTAGAATATTTGTCGTAACGATGTCGCAGTTTTTCCATTATCTCTGCTTCTGGATGCCTTTTAGATGAAAGAAATAAAATATTTTTAATTTTTTTACTCATGTTTATAAATACATTTTTTTAAATCTTTATCTAAAATTATTTTACAAGTAATGCTTTTGAATACATTTTTCAGCAATTTTTAATTATAAATATCTGAATAGAAATATAGACATTAGTAAAATAAGCAGGATTATTGATAATTTTGTAAAATAAACAAACAATTTTATATTTTAACAAAATTATTTTAATTTTGTAAAATAATAAATTTTGGCCATACGCAGAATGCAGGCACTGCACAGGAGTTCCACAAGATCCAAGGCATCTCTTCAACTGCATCTCAGTTGCCTCGACCCTCTTCAGCATCGACCCCAACTGCTACCCTGACACCCTCTGTACCGAAAAAGCTGAAGTTGTGGTCAGGAGTGTGCTCCATGCCTTTGGTCCCATATGACTTGTCTTTTTTTTAACCTTTTCTTTTTTTTTCTCTTTACACTTGTCACACGACAACTACAACAACAACAACAATAAATTTTGGAATAAAATAACATAATGAATTTTTGTGTAATTAAATATAACACATCTATTTAACTTTTTATCACGATAAATTGTTAATAATTTATTTTTAAGTTTAAAAGGTTTTTGAAATTCCTATTGGCTACAATATTATTTTCAAGTATAAGTGATAGCAAGTTCAGTCTAACTGTGTAATCATGCATTGTGCTGATGTACTGAATATTCACATTAACCTTAAATGGCTGTGTCTTATTATTCGAGTGTTATGAACGTTGGAAGAAATCATCGCCAGTTCAGTGATTGATCTTGTTCCATATTGTTTTCAAAGTTATGCATTATAATTCTTACTTGCCTTTAGGAAGACGAACATATCACTCACAATAGTTCATTGTGTACATCGAATTAAAAATAAATACAATACAAAAAAAAATTATTACAAAACCAGAAATCGTCTTCTAATTATTAAACATATCATTCTAGTGATTGAAATGTATTTTATCAGTTTCTGAACTGGCTTATGATAATTATGTTGTGATCATGGTGTTACCTAAATGCTAGTAACGATATACTGTCATTAGTAAGAAAAGGACAGTTTCGTGAATTGAGGAGCTTATCCAATGTCCTGGGTTTGTAATCTATCAGTGACTTCATATGTAGACTTATATTTAGATCTTGCTGACATGTATTGAGAAAGTTTCAAAATTTAGCTTGGATTCTTGGGTCTAAATCAATGGAATAATTCTGAAATACATCGTTCTATTGTAAAAATTTGACATTGACTTTGGGACAGGAGCCAATACTTCGCCGGTGGTAGGTCACTGCCTTACTCAATGATCCCTTCTGATGCAATTTGGCAATGGTTTCCATGCTTTTATAACGTGAAGAATGATTACGGATAACATATATTTTTTGTAATTTAAAACATGTAATTCTGTGTAGAATTTTTTGTATTAAATTTTAACATAAAGCTTTATTTTGAAATGTATGATAGTATGAATTTATTTTTAGAATGATAGAATTTAATTTTCTAATAGAATATGTTTTTTCCCGTTTTAAGAGTAAGAAGTAAAGTTTCATTTTAAAAGAAAATGAATTAATGGATCGAAATTATAATGCGAATTTAGTATGAGGGGGATTTTAGAACGTTTATGATAGAATTTAATTTTAAATATAAAATTTAATTTTTAGAATTTTTCATTTTTTAATAGAATGTTTTTTGCGTTCTTAGAATATTTTATTTTAAAAGGAAATGGATATCACGATTCAATTACAATGCGAATTTAGTAAGAGATATTTTAGAATATTAAAAATAGAATTTATTTTTAAAGACAAATTTTAATTAGTAAAATTTTCCTTTTATCTAATAGGATATGTTTTTTGTGCTTTAAGAGATGAAAGTATTTTATTTTAAAAAGAAATGTATTCTTGTCTTCTGATAATAACAATACAAATTTAGTCATCTATTTTTTAGAATATTAAGATTTAGATATTGAAAAACACAGAATTTATTTTTAAAGTTATTAATAGAATTTGTTATTCAAACATCAATTTCCTTGTAAAATTATTTAGTATAAGAACAAATTTCTATTTTTGAACACTTTGACTAAACAAGATCACATGTTCAGATAATTTTAATCATTGTACCAAAAAGTTACGTCAAAATAAATAATCATACAGTATTTAAAAGAATGTTTAAATCAAATAACCACTCACTTTAATGTTTAAAATTCAATTATTGCTATTTTAATGTATTTTATAAAAAAATTATTGAGTTATGTAGTAAAATTTATTTTAAATATTAAATAATTTATAATGTACATTTTAATATTTTAAAATTTAGCTGAATATTTTAAAATTTAATATAATAGCTTAAATGCATTTAATGTAAAAATGTAGGGATTTATCTAATAAAAGAAAACGTGTGTGTGTGAATTATAAAATTGTGAACATAATATAACCTTACTGCAAACATCTTAAATGGTGAATTATGAATTGTAATTTTATGCTTTTGTTCAATGATAGCAAAAGCGACATTTATTTCTAATTACATGTTAAAGATTATAGTACCTTTTTAAGTATAAAATTAAAATATTTCTTTCGTATAAATTTTGCTTTTAATATTCAGCATTTAATTAACTTACAAATGAATAACTAACCATACATGCAATATTAAAGTAGCTATTTGAAACCAATTAATCAAACATGAAGTAAAGTATCTTTTAAACAGCTTATTTTAAGTTTTGATTTTCAGTGACCTAATGAAATAAAACGCATAACTTGAATGCATTTTCCATGTTAAATTATAACTAATATTTTGTTTTTGCTTGAAAACTTATTGTTTTTTATATTGACATAAATTTTTTAGTAATATTTATGAAAAAGATTCTCTATTATTTTTAAGTGTAAAATTACATCTTTTAATAGCTCTAATTTTGATATAAATGTATCTAAGCCCTTTGGAATCAAATAACTACAAATTAAAGTATTAAATTAAACTTTGCCTAATTGTGATTTCCAAGTTAATTATCAGTTTCTTAATATTAATGGTGAGGGCATTAAGAGTTTCTGTACTTTAGAACTGCTTATCTTACAAATAAAATTATATCGACATTTTTTAATGATTTGAACTTAGACTAAATGATCTATTTAGAAATTATACTAAATGCACTTCAAATGATAAAATAATTTTATTAATTTTGTATATTTGTAATCATTTGTTATTGCATACTAATAACTTATATTCGAAATCCATTGTTAAACATTCGAGCAACTACTTTGTGAATTAAATATATGTAACTTTTCCTATTACAAAATATTAGGAAATAATTAATTCGCTTATGAGTAAATAATTGTGATTTTAATAGGAAATTGTGATTTCAATTATTTATATATAGTTATGATTTTAAATATAACTAACAATTTCAATTTCCCTTGCTATAAACAATGCAAATATTTTTTTTTAAATTGAGATTAACTACAAATAACAAATTTTCACATCAATATTCAAATATGTTTTCACTTATATAATTTCAGTAAGTGTAAATAAGTCATATAATTTCAGTAAGTAAGTCATATAATTACAATAAGCGAGAATAGGAATGACAAATTATTTTGACCTTAAAAATTTAGCGAATTGTCAGAATTTCTTAACCTGGTAAAAAAATTTCGATGATTTTCTTACATATGATGAAATATAAAAATTATTTTATGCTGTAGCTACAAATACGAAATTAGCAGATCGATTTTACTTATTGAAAAGTATTTCGAAAAATTAAAAAAAACTGGTAATCTCTTGCTTCGTATAAAATATCTCGTTTTCTATTTTTACGTAAAATTCCAAAACAAACAAAAACAAACACACACACACGCACGCACGCACGCACGCACACACACAATTCTATTTAAAAGTTATAAACTACAGAAAATCTTAGTTCTTATCAGTAATGTGCCCTCATTGTTAATAAAGCATGGATTCAATGCTAATCACTGCTAAGTGCGGTTCGATTGGCTCAATGGATTATATAACAGACCACTACATGTGTGGTGTCGGGATCTGTCATCCCAGCTGACAACGTTAACTATGTTTACTATAGAAAGATATATTTCAGAGAATTATTTCCACTGACTGCAGTACAAGTATCAAGCAAAGATTTGAAAATTTCTCAATCGATAGCAGCATGATCCAAGTATCAGACTACATATGACGCCACATATGCCTTCTCGTATAAGATTACAAAATGATTATACTGGCGCAGCTTGTCCTTATCTGGACCTTGCGCCAGAAATCTCAACCAACCAACCAACCAACCAAAACTATGATACACTGCTACTGGTAATAACAGTAACACCGCAATCCGCTTGGTCGGCAGAACTGTTCTTTTCTTCTAATACCCTCATGTGTTCTGCATTTGTTGATTAATAATGACATTATTTATTTTGTATGGCGACTGATAGCAAACGGAAACATGTTATGTTCGCCAAAGTAAAAAAGAAAGAAATTTTTAATATGCTGTGCCAAGTGTGATCGAAACATCTGTAGTGAACCTATAACGTACATTCATGTCAAGTGTGAATAAATTGTAAATACTTTTTGATTATTTATTGATATATTAATATATGAGAAGCGTTTTTTAACATAAAAGGAATTTAAAGACAATCTTGGTTAGATTATTTACCAAAAGCTACAGATCAGGCCTGATTAACCAACCGCACCTCCTTGCGTATGATTTTTTTATAGCACGCATTTCTCCTGTTTAATCAGTGAACAATGGATCAAAAAATATTTATCAAAAATAATTTTGTGTCTTAGATTTCGAAGAGACTTGGTAAGTAATAAATTTAAATCGTAGTAGCCATAAATTAAAGATTTTTCAAAATAAATTTTTTGACTTTAATTTGCATTTTATTTTTGCTTTTACAAATGCTTATAAGAATATTAGATTGAAAAGTGTGCGTTCATTTATAATTTTATTGTATTTCCAACATTTCACGCATGACTTTTATTTCAATAATTTTCACATGAGAAGAATTTTCCTGGGTGAAAATATCAGCACTTTTAGTTTAGATGGTTGATAAAAAAATGCAATAATTTAAATTCAAGTATGAACAGTTTCCCAAAATAGAACGAATCAATATAGATTACTCAAGAAATTCGATGCCTATATATTAATTCTATCTCTTTGGTGAAATTTTTATAAGAAAAATCAATCATGGAATATAATCATATTTTAATTTCTGGCTGTATATATTTGTCTTTAAAGCTCATATTAGGTATTAATTGTGGTTTGTCTTTTCACCAACATGAACTCTGCTTGATAGGATTCGAGTTTTATTGATGAACTATTCATTGATATTTTTCATATCTCTATTTTTTCTTCCTCATACACATTTCATATTTTGGATGTGAGTATTAGTTAGTTTCTATAGGTAATTGTACTTACAGTTTATTTTGCTTATGAAATATCCAAATATTGCATTTAAATTGTACCCAGATGATTTCAGGTCAACATTTCTTTAGTAAATCCCTTCCAACATCCTGACAAAATTATAATTATTTTTTTATGTTTTTTTTAACTTCTTTTAATAGTATAGAGAGAAACCAGTTCAGAAAATATTTCGCCCGTTTCTCTACAAAATTTTTCAAAAAAAAAAAAAAAAAAAAAAAAAAAAAAACACTGTAGAGGCGACATTATTCTATCATTATTTTTCTTCTCGTGAATATATTTTCGGTAATCATTGAAATGCATAAGAACCCATAGTTTTTCTTTTTACTGCTACTAATTTACATCCAATAATTATAGCAATCCATTGCTAATAATTATAGCAGTCCATTGCCAATAATTATACCAATCTAAAGATTACAGCTAATAACTAAATCAATCCATTCCCAATAAATATACCAATCTAAACATTACAGCCAATAATTATACTTATCCATTGCCATTTTGTTAGTAGAAATTGATCAATGTTAATTTTTCATACCAACAATATATGATACAAAGTTGTGACTGTTATTCATATTCTTTCGAGTAGTTTCCTGCATTAATATTAAAAAAAATGTTATCTATATTGTTGCACCGCTTCAATGAGTGCAAAAATCGACATTTTCTAGTAGAATCGGTTTTGCAAATAGTGCATTGCCTTTATTTCATATCAAGGTGTGATACAGTGATCAATAGCAATTAAAAGTAGACCATGAATTTTTCTTAACTTAAATTGTAAGCAAATTGATAACTGTCTAATAAATAAATCAGATTAAATTGCATGCATGCACGGAAATGTTTGAAACTCCATAGTTGCCAAAAACTGTGAAGAATGTAACTATTCATCATAGGGGTGTGGTAAAAACGTAACTACCAATAATTCTAAAATCATCTGTAATTCCTTTCTCATTTATTGTGAACATAGCTATGTACTTTTAACAGAAAAAAAATGTTTTTCTCTCACAAAATCATTTATTTTAAAACTTTGTTTCAAAATATCATAAGTTAACCAATTTCGTTTCCAACTAATGATTATAGAATTATACTTTCAACTATAAAAATTTTTCAAATGAAGAAAAACTTTTAATTTTATTTTGTAACATTTTACAGAAAAGAGAGAGACCCAAATCAAATATAATTCAATTATCGGTTAATCATATAAATATCTTTTGAATTGAAAGTAAGTATTTTAAAAATATAAAATATTTTATATTGTTTTGAAATATTTATGAAAAAAATGTAAATCAAATTGAATTTCTCAATCGATGTAATCAAAAATATATATTTTCACTTAGAAAAACATTCCAATACGAAAAATATTCTGTCTTGTTTTAAAAATTGCTTAAAACCTTACCTTATTTCGAATCACATTCGATGATATTCATAAACTCGGTAATTCCTTTCCAATTATTTGAAATTATTATTTTAAATGTTCTATTTCGAATCCCATTCGATGAGATTCGTAAACTTGGTCATTCCTTTCCACTCATTTTAAATTATTATTATAACATTGTTCTATTTGGAATGACATTCGATGAGATTCATAAATGCAATAATTTCTTTCTTAATCATTGTATATTCATATGAAAAAATATTTTAAAATGATTAATTCTTCAATCTTGGAATCATTTGAAAAAAGTCATTAATCATTTGTAATTTTTTAATTATTGATCATCATATACATTTGAAACTGAAAAAAAAATGTATCAAAAGAAGAGTTGATTTTTTCATCTTATTTAAAAACACTTGAAATGCTTTTCAGAAAAAATGTAGATAATCTGTAATTTCTTTTGCAGAATTTCATCATAGATACTTATATTCAACTGAAAAAATAATTTCATATTAGAAAAATGTATTGTCTTGTTTTGAAACTCTTTTGGAAAAATTGTACAGCATATACTTTTTTCTCAATCCTTCATTACCGATTTAGGACATTAATAAAAATATATTATTAATAATTAGATTTTTTAAAATCTTATTTGGTAAAATGTGAATAATTTCTTTCTAAAAATTTCTCAAATAGACAAATTTCTTTCTCAAAAATGATTCAATGTTAAGCATGTGATTTGAAGAATCCTTCAAAATAATAAATTTATCATCTTATTTTTAATCTTGCTCTGAAGAGAGGAAAACTGTTTTTAATTTTTTCTATACTTTTATAATAAATCAGTAATTGTAACTAGAAAAATGTTTAACATAAAAGAATTACATGTAAGAATATTTTTATAAATTGGAAAACACATTTCTTGTATAAATTACACAATCACTTATTTTTTTTATATAGCACCCGAGTGTTGCTTATAGAATAAATTGTTGTTTTTACATTTGATATTTATGTTAAAAATAAATTGACTTTAATAAATGCTCCTTATTTTAGATCTAAAAATATGAAAATATTTAACTTATTAAAACTATATAAATGTATATTTGAGAAAACTACAACTGCACATATGAATATCTATTTTAAAATAAATACTTCAATAAAAAAGGAATATGATTGCTTTTTAAATTGATATGATTTTATACAAAGGCAAATAATACTGTATTATGTAAATAAGCTATGTTTCAGAATCACCATGTGTGAGTGGACTGAACAACTCTCTCTAAAAGGCTATTGAATCTTTATAACTATATAGCCGTAGAGAAACTTCTTATCCCCAGGTCAGAATGAGATGAGTCACAATTATCCCTCTAGGCGAAAGAGGGTGACACTTCAAAAACATTCGCAATGTGAAAGGAAACCCTAATGCACCTTTAAGATAGTTTTTATTTTATCCCACAACAGCAAATCGTATGCAGAGTAATAGCAGCACAATGATGCAATTCTGAAGTAATGAATTCAATGAAGAAGTAGTGCATGCGTGATGATAGTCACCTAATCCACATGGAGTTGGTAGACTATAGGAAATACATGGGCTCACTTTTACAAGTGTATCATTGTTTGTTTCCTCATTTCTTAGAAGTTTATTACAAATAATCTTTTGTAGAGGATTTTCAAGACAAGAATCCGTCAATAATTGTGGTTGCATACAGTTCTTTAAAAATTACAGACTGTCGTATCTATTGCCAGCAAGACATTTTCTGAGTAATCTTATGTTAATCCATTGTTGATTTTATGCTAGTGAATACTAATTTCCCTGAATTTGTTTTCAATTGGCATAATGAGCAAACACCTGGACTTACTGGAGCTATGTTTGAGTTGAGATTATGTATCATATACGATCTCAGCTGATACTCATCGAAGATAATCTTGGCAAAAACAAGTACATCAGAAAAGTGCTGGAGACACAAGTCATTATTTGTGTCCAAGCATTCCTGGAGCTGTGTTTCAATTATGTAATACTCACTCACATGTTGCAAGGAGTGTTTATAAGTTACAGACAGCTTTTTTTTTATCTGTTTATTCACCGAATATAACGCTTTATTGAACATAAAAAGAATTTTTTGGTCAGCCTTTTGCTTTGAATCGTTATTCTATAATTTCATTAGAGGCATTTTGGATACGCATACAAATAACATTGAAGAGTATTCCCCAGTGAGAATTTCATTATTTGTATTTTCCATGTTTTGTTTGTTTCCACATCACTTATTATTGAAAGTGGTGTCTAAGGGAATTGTTTCAGATATTCAATATTATTTTCTGATCTGGTTGTTTGGTTGATAAGATTGGGGAATTCCTTTATTTTTTCTATTGATGGATATACTGATTGATATCTCATACAATGACACGATCAAACAAGTTCATGTTTGTACTAGTGGAAAGGTAATATTTCGCATTAAAAACTCCTTTTGCTGTTTTTGGTTTCTTCTATTCAGTTGTGAGTTTTAGATTGTTAAAAAGTGGAAGTCAACAAAAAGAAAATTCGGTACCTTTTACAATTTTTGTTCCATAAAAACGAGAATCCAATGAGAGAGCAAAAAATGTGAATGGTGTAACTCGGTATAGCAACAGACAGTTCTTTGTAATTTTGAATCAGTCAAATTTTTGATTCTAAAAATCTACCTCACTCTTTGTCACAAATTACATAAATGATCAATGTTGAATGGCACGTTATCATTGTAGCATTTATATGGAGTTAGAGATCGAACATAAAACAGATTTAAAATATTTACCCAATTAAAAAAAGCATTTTATTAACGTCTTGAAGTTCATGCAGAAATAACAGATATCTTCCCCCCTCCCAACGTAATATATTTACACGCAAGTAACTTTTATTGCCGCTTAAAAGATATCATCAGTTTAAGAAAGAAACTTTTCATCATTTTGAAATAAATATGTAAATAAAGTAGAAAATATTCTTATTTTAAAATATTTTTCTTATTAAAAATGATAGTTTATACTTTTGAAAATATCCACTTATTCTTTTTTTGCAAATGTTTCATAAAAATGCTTATGTACACTTTTTAAGCAAATTTATCGTTTTTTTTTCCAATTTTAGGTAATCACTTGCAACAGAAATATCTATACTCTACAAATAACAGACACAACAGGAAGCCATCAGTTTCCAGCTATGCAGAGACTCAACACAAGCAAAGGACATGCTTTCATTCTTGTATATTCCATTACTAGCAAGCAAAGTCTTGAAGAGTTGGCCCCAATATACGCACTTATCAAAGAAGTTAAGGTAGGATTTAGCCTACAAAATGGAATTAACCAATAAATAGATGCCTAGCTACTTCTCTCTTATTCTTTTAAATTTATTTGTTTTATTACTGATAATTAATTTAAATTTAGATTGTACAAAACAAATGTTTAAAAACACTGAAATTTGATAATTAGAATTTTCGTTAAATTTGAAATAGTAAATTTTATAATTTGTTTGCATGTCTCGAATGTCTAATTTTACCGTAATTTGCACATGAAGAAGAAAGCTTTAATAATGTAAGCATGAAATAAAACAATTTAAAACTAATGACCATAGTAAAAACAGTAAGAAGTTAAGCTAGTCTATAAACAAAGGAACTATGTTAAAGGAAATTGCCATTTTAACCAAACTATTACTTTGAAATTAACATTTGCTTGCAATAAGTTGAACAGAACGTTGTAGTTACTTATGACACTTGGACAAGCCAAGCTGTCTATCCCTTGGCAGTGCAAATTTAAGTCAATAGGGAGCGTCTTTCGTTTTAATCAAAGCACTCTAAAAAAACTAAAGTACATTTTTTCTCTTTTTTAAATTCTCCGATAGATGGCACCACCAGAGGATCCACTCCCTCAATTTTGACATTGGTCTGAAGGAGGAGGACATTTTCTCCAGGCCATTGCACCCATGGTAACTGCTCAATGAATTATTACAGGACTTTCGATTCCACAGATTTAACGATCATATGTACTGGGTGAGACTTTCCCGGCATTGGGAAACAAATCCCGTCCTTCTGGATGGAAGGCAGGTAGCCTAACTAATAGGCTCCCACGGCCCTTTGAACAAAACGTAAACACAAGTAGCAATCTTTGTTTTTGATTTAAAACTGTATGAATTTCTTTCAAATAAATATTTTAATAAAATCAACTAACCATATTATAAAATACCAATATATATATATATATATATATATATATATATATATATATATATATATATATATATATATATATATATATATATATATATATATATATAATGCAAATTTGAAAAACCTATCATGCAAATATGACAATGTACTACGCTTTAAAGCGTAGAATAACGTCACCTACTATCACACAAATGTAGTATTTTTTCAGCAATTTTTTGTCCTTTAATATTTGAAAGCTATTTTTTCAACTTTAGATGACTCTAAAAACAGCTTAAAAACAGAAATTTATTCCTTTTAATTAAACAATATAGTTTGAATATGGCACTATATTTTAACTTGTACATTATGTTTTTTTATATACAATGATAATAATATCCAGTTAAGTTCTATTTTATTTCTTCTTATCTTTGGAACATTGACAGGTGTTGTCATAAAAAAAGTTTATGATGACATGAAAGTGGTATAGGCTACAAGACGAGATAATTTGCAGAGTTACTAGAGGTGAAATCGGGAATTTCTAAGCAGTACTATCTAAGAAACTAAATAAGAAATGGAAAATAAAGTAAACTGCTGTGCATTGTATAACAAAATCTAAATAATATTAAATGAAATCTTCATATAGACTTTCAAAGAAAAGGGAGTGAAAAATGCCCGTTAGTTTGTTTTTCAGTTCTAACTCTTTCAAATAATCTGTCCAAAAAGGGAATACTTTTGAAATCTACTATTTGAAATTCACAAAATAATTCAGATGTGTATAGCGACAAAGAAGATTGAGTATTATAGGTAAATATCTTTAGTGATATCGTATTGCTCCTTTCTGCGTGTTATGTGATTCTTCTATAAGGGATTTTTCTAATAAATCAATGCACTCTATAAGAGTTTTTTTTTCATCACATTTCTAAGGGAAAGACTTCATTTATCATTAAATAATTACTGATCTACAAATTTGTTCTTGATTTTTGTTTTGAGTCTTCACTTAGATTTTGCGATAAGATCACTAACTTCTAAATTTTATCCCTAATGGTTTTACAAGTGGCCTCGTCTTGAATAGCGTATAACAACTTTCCTTTGTCTTGATACTATTTACGTTCTAATAACTATCAGTCATTCACAATGTTAAGGAAATGATAATCAAAAACCTTATAGTCAATTCATTTTGAAAATATTTTAGAATTCTTTGATGTACCGTCCCTTTTAATAATGTCATTTAAATGAATTTTTAAAAAATACAGTGGAAAAATTATTTTGAATAAAACCGAACATAACTTAAAAGAAAATTAATTTTCAATATTTTTAATTGATGGAGCATTATTTAAAAAAAATCATTATTTCAGTATAATAATAGCTTTTAGATGAAATTATTTTTAGTGAAATATTTCTAATATTTGTATTTGTATCGTACAGGGGTCTCTGGAAGGAATACCCATGATGCTTGTAGGCAACAAGAACGACGAAGAAGAAAGTCGAGAAGTTCAGTACCAAGATGGAATGGCCCAAGCCCACAAATGGAACTGCAATTTTATGGAAACGTCGGCCAAGAACAACACCAACGTCAAAGAGATGTTTCAAGAGCTTCTCAACATGGAGAAATCGAGAAACGTAAGCCTACAGAGCGAAAGAAGAACTCTGGCTCAGTTCAGAAAAGACAATTTGAAAGGCAAATGCCTTGTCATGTGAGTTCGACAACATCTCCTGGGCCTTGACGAATGATATCTATTATACTATCTACTAGTATTTCTAAGTAAACTGCTTGAGTTTTATAGACATTATTTATTTTAATAAAGATGACTTCAATATAAGTGAGAAATATATCCAGCAGTATTTTTTGAAGAAGATGTAATTAGTAGAAGAATAATTAACATCCTTTGGACACAGTGAGGTAAAAAAACCTATGTGTAGCTGTAGCTGGATTTCATTTGTAAGCGCGCTGTACGTTAGCCGGTTCTAACTGGTACTCCTCCCACCGGTTTATCACTTGTTATGATGATATAACTGAAAAATATATTTATAGAAACAATAAACGTCAATACACAAAAGGGTTGTTTGTAGTTTTTTGAAGTTCTTTCCTCCTTAGAATTGCACATTAAATATCATTTTATTTGTATAAAATATAATCCGATTAAAATAAACTAGTCTCAGTAACTGTTTCTTAAACTGACACATTTAACACTTTCTTGTTTAATTGGTTTTTATTGAAATGTATTGCTGAATGAAATAGTAACTTATGAAATAGTTGTAGAATGATAGAAATGAAATACTTATAGAACTTAAATTGGGGATAGAATAGTATTTATATTGTAGAGTAATTAATAAGTATGCTTCAAAATCATTCTGTCTTAAGGGTAAATTTTAAGCGGAATTATTTACAATCATATCTAAAAAAACACAAAAGGTCTGTGAATATTATTTTGAAATTAAATTATAATTTTTTCTTTCCGTTCTACTTAGTTTGCCGAGTAAACCAAATATGAACTAAGCCTCTCCAAATTATTACTTAATTAAAAAAATATGCTGTCACCTATTGTGATTCATAGAAAAACATAAAGCTCACATTACAAAAAATTTCTTTTTTGTTGAATTAAAAATGAAAAAATTCCTAATTTTTTTATCAGATTTTTGAGTATATTTTCTACATAAATCTACTTGTTATCAAGTGAAATATAAATATTATTAGTTACTGTAATAAATATTAAAAAGTACTATTATAATACTGTAAATTATTAATACCATAAATGATTAAAAATACTATTATTATTTCTATTAATCATTTAAATATTGAACATGCTTAAATGATTAATAAATTCAAATATAACCTTGAAAAAAATCATAATTTTATATGTAAATGTAAGGAACGTAAAATAAATCATGGTCACTATATCGTTACAGAGAAACTTCTGGGTTTGACAAACCATGTGGGGAAATCTTCTGCAATGACGCAATGGAACATGATAAGTAAAGGTGATCAGAGAGGATGTGTACATCTTTTTAATCTCTCAGATTCGTCTTTAGACAAATCAAACCATGCGTATCATACCAACTGCAGATACGGTATCATGATACAGGTCCAACTAGTTTGATTCGTTCCCTGATTATATATATATATAAGGTTCATGGATTCAGGAACATCTTTTACATTACCGCTTTGTTTCCACTGTCCATTAAAGATTCATCAGACCAAGCAAAGGATTTCCGTCACCAGTTTACTTTTAGAAATTTAGATGATTTCACTCGTGTTGTAAAGATTTGTTTTGTGAGGTCAATAACGAGGCATGTTTTGACATTTGGCACCAAACGATCTTATTAATGGTAATCCGCTGAATATTTTGCACATTGTCACTTGCTGAGATAAACTAACATTTAAATCTGCAAAAGCTTATGTAAGTGTTGTCTATTTATCTCGTTTAAAAATTATTATCCATCATCGATTATCTCATTCTTTTAAGATCTTTTCTGACAGCAATGTTTTCTGAGGTTTTCGGATATTCGAAACTCAAGATACTTTTTGGAATTTGTGTAAGGCAAAAATTCAAATTTCATTTCAGCTTTTGGGATATCCTTCTTACATTTTGTATGTTGACTCATCGTTAAAAGTCACTTGAATCTTTGTAATTAGTCAATTTATCAACAATGAAACATTTAACAACTTCGAAAGATACATGTTGTCTTATAAAACATCAGTCTATTTCATCGAATTGTTGATCAGTTGTATATTTGTACTTGAATATGTCACTTGCTAGTTCTTTTAGACACTTGAGTAAAAGAGGAAATTTATACCTATTTCAAATAAAAAGATAATGCAAAAAACTTAGAATATTATAGTTTTTGAAATTATGAACATTTATGAAAATAAATATGAAATTTGTTACTTTATAAGTAACAAATTTCATATTTATATGTTGGTTTTCTCTGTTGGTTTTATTTTAAAATAATATATTGATTTTATTTACCAATAACTGAATACTATACCAAACATTATTTATAATTAAAATTCTCATTAATTAAATTTATTAGCATTAGTTAACTTAAGAATGTTGCAATACAGGATTTTGCATTCTTCGTTTTTTGTAATATATATGCAATCAAATGTGAGTGTAGTGGCATAAATTAGAAAAAAAGACAAAATATTTTAAATTTTTTATTCAGTATTCAGTGCCAATTAGAGAAAACTTAATAATTAAATTTTAAGGTAATTATAAAAATTTTTAAATTAATTATTTCAATGGTTAAAAAAGTAATATCTTTTTTAATGAAGAGAAATTCAGTTAATTAATTTACTTATTAAGGAGAAAAATAAGGAACAATATTAATTTCAGCCCTTACAGATATAAAGATTTTCCTCAAATATTATTAATTACAAATTTTATTTATTTAAGACCCAGTTGGTGGGTTTTTTGAATGGTGAATAATGATGTTAATTATTATCAAAAATGTATAACTAATACTATTTTATGGAAATTTTTGTACTGTTTTCTAAAAATTCCAAAATTTCAGATTACTAAAAATATTTTGTAACATTCCCTAGAATACATTGTAATGATCAAAATTTTTATTAATTTGAAAGGGTTGACTGTTATATGTTAATAAGAGTTTTTTTCGTTTTTTTAGAAAAGATGTATGATTGATTATTAATACTAATCATTTCCAAAAATTATATAACTATATTTGTTGCATATACATTATCATTCTCCATTAGTTTACTAATTAACGAATTAGTAAAGACCTGTAAGACATCGATATATTACCCATAAATAAATAATCTTAATTTTTTTATAAAAATATAAACTTATGAGCATTTAACGAATCATTTCAATGTATTTCGAAACATTTTTATTTGAAATTAAGCACTTATTTTCTATTACCATTACGAAGCTTGTGTAAATGTACATAAACTATTTTCACAGGAATTTATTATCTCCTAGCAAATAACTTTCATAACAATCTAAAATTAAACTTGCAAATATAGTCAATCAAGTCTTATTTTTAAAAATAAAACATTAATCTTTATAATAAAAATTGATAATACATGCATATTTAAAATATATATTATATTTAAATATATAAATATGTGTAGAATAATATGTCATAATTAAAAATAGTAAAGCATAATAATAAGAAGAAAAAACAGAATTTACTTGAAGCATTTGAATAGTTTTCAATAAAAATAAAATAATGCTAGCGAAATTTGATGAAATATTGTAATACGGAAATGGAATTTTGTTTTTGTGTGAATTACATAATCATATAAATATTATTATATTATTATGAAAATACACCCCAATTAATGATAGCAATAATAATATACGTTTCTTATTAAAGTAAAAAGTCTTTGCTTAGTAATTTATAATCTTATTTGCATCCAGCTAATTTCAATATTTAAATTCTAATTTATTAAATGCAAATATAAGTAAATGTCTAAAAGAGACTGTGTTGGCAGCCATGTGACGAAACCATAGCATTAACATTACATTTTTTCCAATTAAATGGAATTATAAAAGCTACTTATCACAATTAAGACTCATAAAATTATAAAAACTATTGTATATTTTTAAAGAAATTTTTGGCAAAGAAATTAAAAAATACGTTTTTATAAGAAAATAAAATGAGCAAAATATTTCAATAATACTAGGTCCACTGTGAATGAGGTAGCACTTGATGATACAGCCTTTTAATAGAAAACATATACTTAATAGTTGGAAAAATTATTGAAATTTCAGAAAAAAATTATGTCTTTTTCAGTTTTTATCGATATCTACTATTTACTTAGTTCGAAATGTTGATTTGTTCCTTAGCGAAATGAGGTCTTACGTACTGATCAGATGAAAAAGTGTTAGAAATATCTTTTAGTTATGAAGATATTAAATATAGAAGTAGGGGCGTATTTTTTTGGTGTCTTAACAAATTTCTAATGAGAGGCGTATTGGGAAAACCGAAAACATGCTCGCTATAAGGGAAAAAACATTACTTTTGAAAATTTGAGAATTTTCTCTATCTCTTGTGCTAATATATAGATGATAATTTCAAAAGGGTCAAAACAACCAGATGCCTCTATTCTGTTTTGAAATGATATACACCTCTTCCTTTATAATTAGTTAAAACCAGTATTAATTAAGATTTTAATTTCAAGTGTTCTATCATAGAACTATCAAATTAAAATATAGCGTATGTTTTTTAAGCTAGTCAAAAAACAACATTTTGATGTATGTTTCCTCCCATTTCGTGGTATCATTTTCTGTTCAACCCCTGACAAAAATTTGGTGGACACACCGAATAAGAATTTCACTTATATAGATCTTAAATCCATGTGCTTATCAAATAAAAGAAATATGTTCGTATAAAAAGGAATAAATTCGAGCAGTAAATACGCAAGTAAGTTTAATAAAATCATTGAAGTAAAGTGTAGAAAATCCTTGTTTCTCAAATTTTAGTCTAATAAATGAAAAAAAAATTAAAAGATATTGCAGAATATATTTCAATATTTATGATGACGTGAATAAATAATCCTATATATCGAAATAACAAGAATTGGGCTTCTTAATACAACAGTTTTGATTCTGTTCTATGTAAAGAAAAAAGATATTCCTTATAAGTTTATATGCACATAGTAACATACATTCGATTTTTTTTTACTTCCAAAAGATTAAGTTAAAATAAAAACTCGTCATTTTGTTTGAAATCTGAAATACATATAATAGTTTTAAAAATATTTTGAGTTTCAATGAATCTAAGAATCTTGTTGCTTTTCTAGATATAGAGTGGTAGGCTTAGATCATTGCCATAAGTAAACAACGAAAGTCTAATCTTGTTTTTCTGCTTTTTGCATAAAGCTTTTTTTTTTGCGCTGGCGTTCAAAAGTTTGGCTATTGTTTCATAACTTGCATCACATGAATCTGACTCTTCATCTAGGGAAAAAATCCTCTCGAAAAAGAAATAAAATTATATATGTTAAAAAGTTTTACAACACTCTGGTCTTCTCCAACGCAGTCAAATTGTCCATTATGTCTTGTTATTTCTCCTATTCAGAAAGTATCTTATTAAGTCCTATTCAGAAAATATCTTGTAAAGAAATTTTCTGAATAGGACTTAGAGTGACCTGTAGGTAACACCATGCTCTCTATGATGTAAAGGAAAGAAAACGCATACATGTTAAAAAGTTTTACAACCCCCTTTTGCCTTCCCTAACGCAGTCACGTTGTCTATTATGTGCGAGTAAAAAATTTTCTGGTTACAACGCACAATAACCTATCGAGCTCTCTGTAATGAAAAGGAAATACTACGCATATGTGTTAAAAAGCTTTACAATAGCTTTTGGTCTTCCCCAATGCAATGAATTTGTCCATTATGTCTTGTTAAAGATTTTCTGATTCGGACTCAGAGTGACCTGTAGGTAACATCGTGCTTTCCAGAATAGAGTCACTGGTTTGATCCCAGCAACTGTTAAACAACGGTAGAATTTTGTGATTATTTTCTCGTTTTGCCTGTAAGTCGGGATGTGTGGAAACTAAATGATCTTTGGAATTATCTCCGTTGCGACATATGTCTATAGATGTCTATCAATGAAAAGCTTTTCAGGAAGATAGATAGTTTCATGTCTAACTGTTTCGCAACAGCCTTTGTCTATAGGATTTATTCGCGATTCCATACTAATTCTTTCTGATTGCAGACACTGTATTCATTTGGATAACTCATTTAATGTCCCTTGTATTTTTAAATAGTTTCTGAAATGAAGCTTTACTTGTTTACATAGGAAACGTCAAAAAATCGTAATATATATATATATATACATAAATATTTTTTACAAAATCTTTTTTTCTTTCTTTATATAAATATGCTTTTTAAAAATTGCACAATAGATTATCATAGCAAGCATTAATCAGAAAAAGCGTTATTCGATAACACTTAATGAAAAAATTATTTTATTATCTAAAGAAAAAGAATAAATTTTTCTAAGATTAAGTGTTAGAGAATGGAAAAATATGCTACTAAAAGCTATTATAATACCTGATAATACATTAAAAGTTACACCTTTTGTTTTCATTCAAAATATACTTTTCATTTTAAAATCACACAATTTCGCAAAGCAGTTTACTTAGTTTGAAATATTTTCCTGATTCTAAATATACTTTGAGAGAGATAAAAAAAACTGATAAGATATTTTAAATACTAAAAAACAAACAAACACACACACACACACATACACACACACGCGCACGCACACGCACGCACGCACGCACACGCACGCACGCACGCACGCACACGCACGCACGCACACGCACGCACGCACACGCACGCACGCACACGCACGCACGCACGCACGCACGCACGCACGCACGCACGCACGCACGCACGCACACGCCACGCACGCACATATATATATGCAAAAAATCAAATATAATCCAAAGTTTATGACACATATAACTCATAAAAACGAATGCTTTTAAGAAAAATTGGTAAGAATAACTATAACTTTTAGTATGAAAACGGTACATTATACAACTAATTACAAGATATATGAGGGTAAGTAATGAGATTTAATAAATTTCTTGAACAATTTCGACAATTTAGCACATTATTTTTTTCTTCTAAAATTGTTTTAAATAATGAGTTATACTAAAAATAATTTTAATATTTTTATCTATATTCAAAAGTTTAAAATTATGGGAAAGAATCATTAAAATATCGCAATTTTAGTACTATTGAAATTAATCCATTTGATTTTAATATTTATGTATTACAAATGCCCAGAAATTTAGCTATGACACCATTATTTCTCTGGTCTTCCAATATTTCTGAATTCTGTAGTTTAAAAACACAAGTGCAGAGCACGAGTCGAGAGGAGTAGCATCAAAAATTTCATGTTGTCGGCACAGAGTACATGAGGAAAACTCACAAAGCCCAGACATATACAAATATGCGGGCAAGCAGTCATGGCCCGTAGTAAAATTGTGATTTTAATATTATAGAGAATACATTTATAAATTATGTTTATTTATATTAAGTTATAATTAAATTGATTCTAGAACATACTAAAGTGAACAGAATACTTGTTCAGCCCCCCCCCCCAAAAAAAAAAAATTCACTTCGAGTAATAATATAAAAAAATATATTTGAGTGTTGTTAAAATTATGGCATATAATACTTTTTGAAAGTAAAAAAATAACATCACTGTTAATAAAAGAAAGCTCACATTTTAAGCTGCATTTATATTATTTTAACTTGAAATGTAAATCAGTGATTAGATCAAGTTAGTGATTTACATTTCAAGTTCAAGATTTCAAGTTAAAACGGAATGTGCTCTTTTAGTTTACTCTAGTAACACCAGCTTTTCATCCGTGTGCTTTTGTGTCTGCTTCTGAACCTAAATCTTCCAGACATTCCTCCAAGGCAGGATAAAAATTAAATTCTCGGCAATCTTGGTCCATCATTCCATCAATCAAGGAGACTTTTCATAATGATATCTATAATACGAATTTTTTTAAATTGCTCCTTTGAGAATATCAAAAAAAGTGATTTTAAGTACTCTATTCTGAAAGTAATAATATCCAACGAATGCCACTTACTGACGCTATCAAACTAGGAACTTAATCTTTTAAAGTAGCCTTGTTACCAACTTTCAAATTTAATTTGACTTATGACAAGGAATTGTTTTAAACATTTCGGACGGACACTTTTTTACATTCTGTTTGTGTAGTAAATTTTTCATGCATTCAAATTTGTGGACAACCGTAAAAATGCTTATATGAAATGGAAAATAGTGATTATTCAGGGAGTAGAAAAAATCATTCAAGTATACAAGCCTACATAGTTATTCAAAGTCAAGAAACTTTGATCCTATTTTTAAAAGGAAAATCTTCCAAAAACTTTGAATATCTATCTCATGATTTCACCTTAGAACAGCAAACTGACTTAAATAGTTAAGCAAAAAGATCTCTTTTAAAACTGTCCATATTTGTGCACAGTAATTTAAACTACCTGCAGGTGGAAGAATTTACCTTAATTAAGTAAACAAATGTAAATTCTTGATCAAGAGCGTTTCACAATTTGGATGCAACACTTTGATAACAAAGTGGTTTTTGTGAACACAGCAGTGAAATCCTTTCTATTTAGGATAACCTAGACCTGAAAAGTACCAAATCTGTTGTGAGTCCTATGCATTTCGATTATTGGATTCCGTTTTAAGTGAAGTAATCATCAATTACTTTAAGTAAATCATTACTACTTCTTTCACTATTACAAATAAAGATAAATTTCCAATTTTAAGTACTTTAAATACTTATTCATTAGCATTAATATTGAATATTGTGCAACGTTAGTATTTTCTCTCTCGGATGGACTATAATCACAATTATTATTGTATTCTCTACGATTAAACTGGTATTATTTGAGATATACTACTTCATTAAGAAAATAAATTTATTTCATGAACAACATTTCTATACATAGCGGTATTGGTTTGCACCTTAATGTTAAATGGTTTGGAATACTCATACATCAACAAGCGCCTTATATTTTTGAACCGTGGTCACGTTCCGAAAACACGGAGCTACAGCAACCCAATGTGGGAGAATATGGTCACACTCCCAATCACTGCCCGTGGCAAATAATGCTTCACTGTGCGGCTCTTACCGGAAAGCCGCGTGGGTACTACTTAGCCACTGGAGCTCTAATATTCCTATACTTTGAAATAGGCGCAATTAAATTACCATTAATGATTCAGCATTTAATTCAACAAGGATTTTGTGATATGTATTGCAATCGATACATATCACAAAATCCTTGAGGAATTTTCTTTACAATTGGTAAATTATAATGTAAAAAAAGAATAGAAAGACAATCAGATGATTTTGAGAGAATCATTTATAAGTCTTCATAGCTTTAATTTATAATTTCCAGAACAGGCATTCGAATAGTAAGCATTCTGAATATCGGTTCAAAAGTCCATATATTTAATTTCTTCTTAAATCACTGATCTTTGTTGTAGTAGTTTCGTGTCCACCTTCAATTGTCTTTATTTAGTTTAGATTTTGTGTATTTGTCTTCGGCCGAATTGTTCATTGTATGTAAAAGTAGTTGTTGAATGCAAATAAACTATAAAACTCATTTTCAGAGTGGGAGACAGAATTGACTTGCAGACCTGTGAGACAAAACTGACGCGTTCTGTAGCACAATCTCATAGCCGAAATCACACCAAACTCGGTATATAGACTAATCAAGACATGAGGAAAAAAAGATTCAGTAAAAATATATTGGTTTCAAAAATCACCGTTAGCGCACTTCGTGGCGCTTCTGTAGCTTTAAAAATGAGAATTAGCATAAAACATGAGTATCAAAGAAAAATACAAATGTTCTGCAATGACAGCGCCATTAATAGGGGCTATAAAAGTAAGTAGTAGTAAGCAGTTCCGACAAATAATGTCAACTGAAGTAAACGACCTCCAGTGGTCATTATCTCACGTTACCGGAACGTGCCTTTATGTTGGTGGAGTATCAAATTTGTCTATTCTAAAGGACAACATAACAAAGACAGTCTAGAATATTCCTCGTCATATGTTACGTAAGGCTGTGGAGGACGTTGTGCGCAGAATGGACGTTGTTATTTTTGAGAAAAGTGCTCACATTAAATGTGGTCTAATTCCTCACAGGAGAAATTAATATAGTAAATAAACATTAACAATTTAACTGTACGATTGTATGTGTTAGTGTTTTTCTTTTCTCACATTTTATACAGTACAAAGCATTTTATACAATACAATATAAAATGCCCTGGCGATGATTTTTGGAACTAAAATTTTTTTTTCACGTAATCCTTTTTCCCATGTTTTGATTAAACTGAGAACCAAGTTTGGTGCCATTTAGGCTATTAGATCGTGCTATAGAGCCTCCAAACACTGTTACTTTAAAAAAATTACCATCTATCTAATATATATATATATATATATATATATATATATATATATATATATATATATATATATATATATATATATAAGAATTCGATGGCTAATAGAAAATTGCTCCGAGATTATTTTGAAAACATGGACATTTTCTATGAGCTCGTAAAGTTGATTCTGGATATATTAGAGAACTCATATTTTTTTTAGATTTTCAGTTTTGTTTATTAGCTAATGCAAAGCTCCTAATTCTCCATTAGCAACACAAAATATTTCAACTGATAAATTATCATTGAACTGAGTCTAATAAAAAAATTTTTTCCGTAAACAGCTACTCTAAATATTTCTTGATATCTACGCATTAAAGTGAATACTTTAATGCGTAGATTTGGCTTGCGCTTCAAGATCGTTCCACACCAATATTATTACCAAATATCTCTTTATCACTTAAGCACATGATATATATTCTTATATTGTTCAGTGCAGAACTGGGTATGCCTTGGTTTGGCGAAACATTTGGTGGAAATGTTTTGCGATAAACTTTAATTTCTGGTAGCCCCATTATTTAGTTGTTTAGCTTTTGTGTATTTGTAGCTGCCACAATATATATATATATATATATATATATATATATATATATATATATATATATATATATATATATATATATATATATATATATATATATATATATATATATATATATATATATATATATATATATATATATATATATAGCGAGAGAGAGAGAGATCTGTCTTAATACTAAAGTACTTTTCGAATTCTAGTCTCTACCTTATATTTTATGGTATCCCTTTTCTATAAAGTGTGCAGTATTAATAAAAATCATTCTAGGGAACTCACTTGTCATTTTCCGTTTTCTTACATTTTATTATTTTATAACCTTAACTTTTGATAATTATATTCATATTATCAAAAATTAACCAATGGCAATTAAATTGAAAACTTAAACCTTTTTTAACAGCTCAGATAAATTTTTTACCCAAATACTAAATTTTAATCTGAAATGGTTAACGAATTTTGCTGCAAGTCTTTTAAATCTTTATTCAACAGTAATGACGATCAACAATTTTTTCGATAGTGTAGAAAAAGGGACAAAGCTGTGTTTAGACGATTTCTTATCAGTCCAGTCTATTACTGGTATTGTAACCACATGTTGTATATTAATAAGAATCATTGATGGGTTTTTTTTCTTTTAAAGCTCTGCGAAAATTATGTATTAATGTTTAAGATACATTTCAGAGCATAAATTCATATAAATGAATCCTTATGAAACTTATACTAATGTATGAAACATATTATTTTTAAAAGAATTAAAATAAAGTGTTTTTCTAAGAACATATATTAAAATGATAAAATATCTTTCCTCTATGTTTAAAATGGCTGGGATCGAACCCAAGGCAGTCTTATTACTCTGTGCCCTGGTAAATCCAAAATATAGATAAACTATTAAAATTATTAGTTTCTTCCCTATAGCCAACAATATTTTTTTTCCCAAAACTGAACATCAATTCTTTCGTCAAAAAGATGTCTTCCCATTCATCTCTTACATTTTGGTTACGAGTTTCTCTTCCGAGATAGCATTTTATAGGATTTTTTCAACTACTACTTTTTTTTCTTCAAAACTTTTATTCATTTTCCTCTACTGAGTCTTATGACAACACTTCAACTGTGACGACAATATGAAATTGGTAATGTTGCAAAGTTTTTCTCAAAGTCGCAGTTGCCCTGAAGGCAGCATCTGAAAGTTCTGGAAACAGATTTACTGTGAAGGAAATTTGCACTTAATATTTTATGTAACATTTTCTCTTACTTCAAGCTACGCTTTTCTTGATTCCAGAATCGAAAGTGAGGGACTAAAACAAAATGTAAATTTCTTATTTTTATCCAGAAATAAATTTATTCTTTTAAATGATCATTCGAATTGAAAGATAAACTGTATAACTTAGGAGTTTATTTAATAGCTGTTGTGTTTGTTTTGTAAACAAAGAAGAGAATTCAAATCCTTACAAAATATTAGGATTTTAGGAATTCTATACCTTTTTCCTTGGTCGTTATATTGTTTAAAGTTCCCCAATTTAAGTTCTCTAAGCTAATTAGAGCTTAAATTAATTTAAAGGTTCAATTAAACTAATTAATAAAACCAAATATTAATTCATAAGTTCCGTAAGCTAATTAATGTTTTCTTTAAGTTCAGAATGGTATTAATTTATAAATTTTAAAATTTGAATTACATAGTAACGAAGTTTAGATTTAATTTATCTTATATAATTAGCTAAGAATATTTTACAAGCAATGAATACAAATATTCATAACTCATGTTACCTTCAGTATTTTTAAAAAGCCTGTTTAAAACTTATTTATTTATCCTGTGGTTTTAAAATTAAAATAACTAATATTGATTTTTTTTTAATTATACAGGACAACATTTAAAAGCCACTAAGATTGCTTATTTTTATATTAAATTTACTAAATTATTTTGACTGAAATTTCTTATAATGACTACACTTAACTATTCATTACATTCATCTTCTGTACATTTTTTTTTTAATTCATCGAATATTTTCTATGTTTTAAATAGTTTTCAAATGAAAATAGCTCATGTTGTTTCTTTTATGATTACATAACAAAAAGTATTGAATTATATTTAGATTAAATAAAATGTTTCTAATTTTACATAATTATTTATTTTGCATAACTGCAATTAGTAGTTACATTCTTTTTCCTACTGTTCATTTCCTCTTTCTTATCTATTATCTCTAACCCTTTATTTTCAATTCATGCTTCCTATAATTTTCAGTTGAGGAATGAAAACGATATATTTTTGTATATTGCTTTTATTCCTAGTTACAGTTTTTCAAAATTTATGCAGAAAGAAATAATGTAATACAGTTTATTTAGTCCTATTAACTTTTTTAATGATTTCAGAATGATGCAAGTTCTTATATTAATTTTTTATAAGCAAAATTGTGAAATATGAAAAACACTTTGACAGTAAATAACTATAAAACAATCTGTGTATTTATATCATATTTGCTTGATGAATTTAATCAAGTCTTTACTGTAACGTTAAATTCAATTTTTTTAAATGTATTTATATTCAAATATTAAAGTGACATTATTTTAATACAGAACAGAAGAAAACTGCTATTATTTTATACCATAAGATTTAAAACTTTTTTCGTTATTAAAGTAATTATATTCAAAAATGTAAAACTCTAATATATTTTATGTGTGTTTTAAAATGTACAAAAGTGTGTTTTAAAACAATGTAATATATTTTAATTAACATAAAACAATTATATATTTTTACACTATCTTAAAAAGTATAATTTAAGAAACTATAATGATTTAATTTTCTTAGAGCTGGACCTTAAAATTATTCAAATATTTGAAAGAAAACTCGCTCCAAACTTATGCAAGTAGTAATAACACACACACACACACACAAACACACACACAGACACAAACACACACACACACACACACAAACACAAACACACACAAACACACACACACACAAACACACAATAGTTGGATTATTTTTTAATAGTTAATATAATTAATCTAATTCTTTTATTTTTATGAAACATATTACTCATGCATTTTGATTAGTTCATCACAAAGTTCATATTTTGATAAGAAATTATTTTTATTCATCAGCGATACTGAGAAATATAGACATGATTTTCATTTGCACTTTTTAATTTCGATGACGGAATTAATGAAAAGAAAAAGTACCTATGCAAAACACATTACTTCCCTGACATTCTCCCGCATTAAGACTTGATGCAACTTTCTTAAAATTTAAATAAAAACATACATCGAAGTTATTTTACTGTAGAGAATTGAATAATCTGTTCTAGAATTATTAATACACTCAAATACAAATTAGTACTTCTTTGCCTTGCTGTTTTTTTTTCAAAATATGTGCTAGGAATTTTCATTAAAAATTAGGTTTTGAAAGTTTGTACAAGGAATTTTCATTCAAAATTAGGTTTTTAAAGTTCGTAAAAGGAATTTTCATTCAAAATTAAGTTTCGAAAGTTTGTACAAGCAATTTTCATTCAAAATTAGATTTTATACGTTCGTAAAAGCTATTTTCATACAAAATTAGGTTTTAAAAGTTTGTACAAGGAATTTTCTTTCAAAATTATATTTTGGAAGTTTTCACTAGGAATTTTTTCAAAATTATATTTTGAAAGTTTGTGCAAGTAATTTCATACAAAATTGTATGTAGAAAATTTTAAATTTATCATTTTGTATTATTTATAACTAGGCATACATAATTTGTTTCGATATCTCCTGAAAAAATGTTATGCAAGCTGTTATCAATTTAGAAAATAAAATAAATAAAATCAAACATATACAAAAATCATCATAAAATTTTCATGTGTAGTTAGCAAAGAAATTACAAATTAATGAATTGTATTGTATTTTAATTATCTTTAATTTTATTCCCGGTATAAATTAACAACATGTTCGCTGTTTCTTTATGTAATTCCAATTACTTTCAATCATGCAAGCTTGTTCAGAAGAATTGTAATAATGGTTACTTTTAACATATTGGCTTAGACATTGAAAATGCTTTACTTAATTTGAAAATCGAAATTTCGTTTTAAATTTTTATGTTCAATATTATTTCAAAACATATTATGCATAATTTTGTTTAAATAATAATTCTTTTTTACTAGAAGAAAAATAATTTAATTTAGCATAAATTTTTAATGTAGCCTACTTAAGTAAAATTAAAATTTTTCTGTAAAATTTTAGATATTTGTGAAATATCAGAACTAGATAATTGAAGGCACAATTCTTTAAATTTATCAGAAAAATAAATATCCATCATATTTTAAAATTTTCTTCGGTACTGGATATCTTCATTAAACTTTCTAAATATAGCAATAGTAAGAATGTCAAAGTAACAGTTAATATTTTAACTATAAACTTCAATTTTTATAGAAAAAATAAAAAAAGAAACTCTACTGGAGAGTAACACCACATAAAGAAAATACTTTTAACTTTCTTTCTTATGCGCACATTAAAATTAATTAATTAGATTTAAATTTACCAACATATACATAAATAGGACAACTTTAACAAACACAAAACTTAATCAACAAATTAGCTTCTGTGAAAATTAATATCGAATAATAAAGAAGGAAATAATATTTTTGTTTACATTTTCCAACTATAATTACATGCATTTTTCTAATTTAACGGCAACAGATTAACGATTACAGTAAATTTTACTGCAAAATTCAATTAATGCAAAATTCAGCCGCAGAAAATCATTTGCAATAAATATATTAGAAACCAAAGAAAAAACATAATTCTCCAGTAAAAAATAATTTTATGAATCATAGAAATCTTTTCAGAAAAAAAAAAAAAACATTAATCATTTTATTTGAATTTAGACTTATCTTGAAAAAATTTTAATTTGAAATTTTTTTTATCTTAATTCAATTTACAGATTTTATTGTACAAATTGCTTAAAATATATATATTTAAATTCAACTAAATTTACGAAGTAAGTAACACTACAGATCAATTGTACTTTATTTATATAAAAAGAATGAGATTATAATGAGAATGAGATTATATAAAATAAATTATTTAATTAAAAATATTAAGTATGATGTTTATGATTGTCCTACATTAATTTTTTGTGTTTTAAATTTTATTCTATTCTGAAAATTTGTCTTTTTTTCTCATTTAGATTTAAATAGCAATGTATTATTAAAAATATTCAAATGATTTTCAAAATCAAAATTGACTCTGAAGAATTTTAGTATAAAGAATCTTTAACAAATATATTTAATATATTACAATATTTTCAAGAAAAATGGAAAGACTTCTTTTAACTGATATTTTAGGACTTCCTAGAATTTTTATAATGTCTATTACTCACAATGCAAAAGAGATGGCGCCACATGTTGATAGTGAATAATTCAAAATTTTTATATCATCATATTTTATTTGAAAGGTTAGATTAAGAGTTAAAACTGAGAAGAAAAGCAGAGTAAAAAACATTCTATACATTTATTTTTAAGATAACTGATTTTTTTAAAATAAATTTAACAAATTAAAATATTTTTGTAAGCATTACTGTATTATATTTTAATTGTTAAAGGCACGTATGAATGAAGGTATTTAAAATATCATTCTTAAATTAATTTACGCATTTAGCAAATAATTAATTTAAATGTGAACTTATAATGTAAATTTGTATTATAAAATACATAAACAGAATTAATTATTAATATATTTGGTTTTAATAATTTGATTTTTTAAACATTAAATAAAATGTTTAATTTTACAAGAAAAAATAATAAAATATTACACAAAATACAGATTTTGATAATATGATTAGAAATTTTTCTTACGTGAATGCTAACTCACATGAGATTGTTCTTAGATAATACTTTTTTAGCACTAATTAACAAAAGTTTAATTTGATATAGACAATAACTCTATTAAACAAAATGTTTTATTCACAATAGGTATAGAAAAAATAAAAATGCAGAAATAATATTTTTTAAGGATATGATTTGGACACTTTTAAAGGAAAACCAATTTACGGATCACTATCCATTGATATTCACATCGGTTTTTGCAAGGTAAAACTAAATATGTCATATTCACATTGTGCAGATTGAAAGAATGGTGGGTGGCCGTTGCTTAAATGGCTCATGTGTGTATGGGAGTACAGATGGTGCTATCAAAAAATTTTAGACAGATGTAATACTTCCTGCAGCACCAAGCAATGATTTTTAAACAAAATGACTGTATTATTACTTAATAAGTACACTACTGAAAATTAAAATTGATACACCAAGAAGGCGACATGCTACAGACGTGAAATTTATACAAAAGGAAGAATGTGTTGTCATATGCAAATGATTAGCTTTTCAGCGCATTCAGACAAAGCAGGAGCCAGTAGCGACACCTATATTGTGTTTAAATGAGGAAATTGTTCAGCCGCTTCCTCATACACAAATTGCATTTGAACGTTGTAACCTGGTGAAAAGTTGTTGTGATGCCTCGTGTAAGAAGGAGAAATGCGTACCAGCACGTTTCTGACTTTGATAAAGGTCGAATTGTAGCGTACCGGGATTGCGGTTTATCTTATCGCAGTATTGCTGCTCGCGTCAGTCGAGATCCAATGACTGTTAGCAGAATATGAAATCGAAGGGTTCAGGACGGTAATACGGAACGCCATGCGGGATCTCAACGGTCACCTATCACTAGCAGCCGAGAAGACAGGCTTATTATCCACATGGCCGTAATGGATCGTCCAACCACGTCACTAGCCGTGAGTCAAGAAACGGGGTCGTTTGGAAGACAACAAGTGTCTGCACGAACAGTTCGACGACGTTTGCAGCAACATGGACTCTCAGCTCGGAGACCATTGCTGCGTTTTCCCTTGACGCTGCTTCATAGACAACAGCGCCTTCAATGGTGTTATCAACGACGAACCTGGGCGCGCGCACGAATGGCGAGACGTCATCTTTTCAGATGAATCCAGGCTCTGTGTACAGCATCATGATGGTCGCATCCGTGTTTGGCGGCATCGTGGTGAACGCACAATGACAGCATGCATTCGTCATCGTCATACTGGCCCATCACCTGGCGTGATGGCATGGGGAGCCATTGGATACACGTTTCGGTCACCTCTTGTTCGCATTGACGGTGCTTTGAACAGTGCACGTTACATTTTTGGTGTGTTACGACCCGTGGCTCTACCCTTTATTCGAGCGTTGCGAAACCCTACGTTTCAGCAGGATAATACCCAACCTCATGTTGCCGGTATTGTACAGACCTTCCTTGATACGGAACATGTTCTACTGTTGCCCTGGCTAGCACGTTCTCCAGATCTTTCACCAATACAAAACGTCTGGTCAATGATTGCCGAGCGACTGGCTCGTCACCAAACGCCTGTCACTACGATTGATGAACTGTGGCATCGTGTTGAAGCTGCATGGGCATCTGTACCTGTACATACAATCCAATCTCTGTTTAACTCAATGCCCAGGCGTATAACTGCTGTTATTACTGCCAGAGGTGGTTGTTCTGGGTACTGATTTCTCAGGATCTATATCTATATATATATATCCAGCCAAATTTTTTGAAAATTTAATCACTTGTTATTTCTAGTATAACATATTTGTCCAATAAATATCATTTTGTTATCTGCATTTCTTCCTGGTGTAGCAATTTTAATGGCCAGTAGTGTACTTATTTATAAAAGCTACATAGGTACTAATTAATGTTCGGATTTCATAGATACTCGAGAAGAATTTCAAAGAATTGCACAAGTAAAATGGAATAAAAGTAGAGTTTGAAGATTTAACTTAATAATTTATATATTTATATTTGTGTAAAGTTAGGCAAATTTTATTTCTAAATGAAATAAATAAATTCGGATTTTGATTTTTGAAAAGGACGGTTACATCAAAAGTCAGCGATGTTTGTTGGCATTCGGTGAGGTGTTTTGGTCAATTCTTCCCAATAAATCTAAATTTAAAATTAAGTAGATTAAAGAAACAATTTTACTGATATTTTATCAATTATGTTGCAGGTAATTCTTATTTTATAAATTTTTATTTTTATAAGAACAATACGAAAACTATTAAATAAATAAGGAAATTTAAGGTTGTTTTCTTTCATGTTAACAATAACTAGTGCATAACTAAATTATTACTGTAGTCCAATTTATTTAAAAAAAATTGAATTACAAGCTTCTATCAATAGACTGTTCACTGCACAAGCGCGAGATTTCTATGATAACTTTAAGTTATCATTATTTCTAAAGATAACTTTATTATTTCTAAGATAATTTTATAACTTCCTTATGATAACTTTATAAAATCACTCTAAAGAAACCAATTCAATATTTAAACATTTTATACCTTAATAACTTCAGTAAAATGAATAAGCAAAATAAATCCGATATTTTTATATGCAATATATTATCCGTCACTATCATTATACCCAATATTTTAGACTAATAAGTTTTTAAGGAACTAAAACAGAGATTACGCTAGCATTTATTTTAACCATCAGAACATTAAAAAAAGAATGTATCTCTTTTTTTTCTACTTACATAAATAAAAGGTAATTGAAACAAATTTGGTGTAACGTGAATGATTAAGGTTTTATGGGATAAAAACTTAAAAATAATTTGTTTATTTGAAAGATCCAGATTATTATGCATTTGGGAGGAGGAAGTTGAATTTTATTTAGTTTCGTTTTTATAAAAAAGCTGCGCGAAAATGTATAACAAAGTTAAATGCTTCTATAAATCAAAGTTTTACTTTATATTGAAAAGAAATATAAATAATAGCAAGGCAGGTATAATAAGTATAGGCCACAATTGGTATAATTCGTGAAGGGATTTACAAAAATGTAATGGGTTTAATTTTAATGAGGTGTTTTATTACATAAAATAATATGCAAGAAAATTTATATGAGAATTAACTAATGATAATTTCATTTTATTAGTGATAATTGCTGAGGATGATTGAAGTATTACTGCAATGAACGAGTACAAATGTAAATTTCCAATACGTTTAAGGAAAAGTTAATCTTTCTCGCTAATGCTTTAAAAACTATTTTAAATGCTTTATTGTTTTATTTGTGGCATAAATTCCATTTGCTTCAAAATGTCCAATTTAATAATGAACATGTTTCATATTTGCATATAATTATATCAAAGTATTGGCAGAAAAATTTATTCTTCTAAAAAAATAATCACATAATTTTGTAATCTAAATTTTGTAATATATATATTATTTGTCAATTATATTGTTAGTAAGTTATTATTCAAATCATTTATTTCTTTCAAATCAAAAAAATAACACTTTAGAATATTAAATTTCCCTCAAAAATATTTCATAATTCATAAATTTCTGAAAAAACGAACTATAATTATTTATATATTTGCGTTCCATTTTAACAGGTTAAAATGAAATTTCGGTTTTATTTTCAATATAATAAGATAATATAATATCACTCCCTTGAAAAGGGCTAATTAATGAAAACGTGTGACTATACAATTTTTAAATAAGTACTTATTTCGGCTTAAAAATCTTTCACAAATGCTTAAAATTCACTGATATCTATAAGCGAGCTAACAACTTCATTTTGGGTATAGTAATTGAAAGTGTATTTCATGTATCATTTCATATTAAATTATTTTTCTATATAACTGTCATTATTATAAAATAATCAGTGATGAAAAAGTTCTTACTGTTAAAGTCTAATTAAATCAAATATTGTAAAATAGATTTTTTAATTAATCATTTTTACCATTATATTCATAAGCATAACTCTACCTTTAAATATTTAGAATGTATTTGTGAGATTTAAATTATGGCTGATTAAAAATATGGGGTATTGTAAATGAGAAAAGATTAAAATGTATTATATATTTTTACACACATTAGAGTACACATAAAAACATTTCTTAATATTACCTTTAATTAAATTATCTGATTCGTAAATAATTTCTTTTAGTTTGAAAAATCCATTCTAGAGGAATAAAAATAAATTATTATTTTACATTTTTTTGATTAAAAAATATTATTCTTAAAAAATTTAATATTTAGAAATATTTCTGGGGTACTATAACTCTCTTCAAGAAAAGAAAATGGTTTTTCAAAATAGTTCTGTAGAAATAAGTTCTGATCTAATTTTATTATATCTCTGTTCTAATTCTAACGATCTAATAAAAATACTTAGAAATCTTGGATAAATAGTTAAATTAAACTCAATAAAAATTTGCTGAAATATTTCATTAGTAATCTGATTAAATGCGAAAACTTCTAACATGAAGTGAAATGTAAGACTAAGAGATATGAAGAATAATTTTTTTTCTTGCATAAATACTTATACGAGGGTCACTATGAAACTATTGAGATACAACAAGGTTCTTAAAGTTATACTTACAAAATTTTAGGTATGTTTAAAGTAGTCTCCTCCAGTATCAATGCACTTTTGTAGACGAATTTTTCACAGATTCCTCAAGCCATTGCTTTCTTGGAAAAGATGAAAAAAAAATGCATTTATAGCCAGATCAATCTCTTCTTCTGAATGAAAACGACGTCCACGTAAGTTATTTTTTAGATTAAAGAATAACCAAAAGTCACACATAGCTATATCAGGTGAATACGGGGGATGTTCGATCACTTTAATTTGTTTTCGTTTAAGAAACTCAACTCTTAATCCGGCTGTATGCGAAGATGCATTGTCCTTGTGAAGCATTAGTCCCCTAACATTCGGTTCTTGTAGAATTTTTGGAAGACATTTAGTGGTATACCAGTTTGCTGTTACTGTCTTCTGTCTTTACAGCTTGATGGCTTTGACCAATCCCGTACTTCTGAAGAAAACGGCATACATCACTTTTTTCAGTGTTGTTTTTCCACCATTGTCGGCGTGAGATCATCTTCAAAGACACATACTTTGCTTTCTTGACGTGTTGGAACGTCAAAAAATGGTACGTACGTTTCTCACCTGTTACAATTTTAGAAATGATGCGGTGGCCACCATCATTTAGCAATTTAATAGTTTCATTACTGATTCTGTCACGCTCCTCTTTTTGGTGCTCAGTTAGATTATGGGGAACCCAACGGCAGACTACTTCTTTCATATGCAATTCTTCATGAATGATTTTATGTATGGCCGCGGATCCAATGTTAAATTCCTTCTGTATCATTTGAGATGAGCGATTATCATCCATTAAAATTTTTCGTATGGCAGACACATTATCCGGGATTACTGCCGACGGCGGCGTTCCTGTGTGTTCTTCATCCTGAAGAAAATTGCGGCCTCTTCTGAATTGTCTAAATCAACTGAATACAGTAGCACGAGCTGGAGATTCATCACCAAATGCTAATTTCATCCGTTGAACGCATTCTTCCTGATTTAATACTGCTTTAAAATCGTAGAAAATCATAGCGTGAAAAAGTTCTCGCGTCAACTTCGTATTCTTTTCTGTTTGAAATTTATTCTACGCTAAACAAGTTGAAGTAAGTCAGTAAAAAATCGTCTTCTGTGTTAAAATACTTTGTATTTTAAAATTAAACCATTATTTTTATTTTGTAAATTCTCGTCTGCGCTTATCTCAAAAATTTCAGAGTAACCTTCGTATAAATATTCCTGAAGTAAAGAAAAGTTTAGAAAAATGTTGTATTATGTTTCTTAAGCGATACTTAAAATTAAACTATATTTATCAATTTAACAAGAAAATAATATATATATATATATGAATTAATATTTATTGGTTCAGTATACTTCTAATTTTATAAAAATATATATAGATAAAATAATTTTAGAAAAGAAATTAATTTCTGTTTCCCTTTAAACGCAATTTTTTTATTTATATATTAGTGCTACATTTTGAATAAACATCGTTAATTTATTTTAAATGGCTTATAAACAGAAATCATATAATAATTGAGGTAAAAAAATTCTAGTTTTAAAAGATAATTAAGAAATTTGACATATTTTGATAACATTGCAAATTTCCCATTCACATTATTACTTATTTCTTTTGAAATATGTTTATAATATATTTTTGGTTTGAAACAGTTATTTGTATTTATTGTTAAATAACAGTTTAAAACAAATCGAATATGGTATGGAACATTTTAAAATTCCTCTTAGACATTAATTCTAAGCACTTTTTATTCGTTTAAAAATTGGCGTATTAAAACAACGTAAATACAGTCACTGCAAAGAACAAAATAAACAATTTTTGAAAAAAATAGAGAGAAAAATAGCAAAAGCTTTTATTTATTAGAAAAAAGTTAAATGTGTGAGTGCAAAAAACAAAAGAGATATGATACTGTAAACTTTTTTTTCAACCCTGAGCTCTTAAACGTATATGGCAATTTTCGAAGGAGAGAAAGCGTCGTTCATCTCCACTTTTGAAATGAACAGAGCTCCGAAATGACGTGCACAACAAGATAAGCAATTTTACAGTAGCTTTGAAGCAGTGGTTTGCATAAATTATGAGTGACTTATTCGAAATGAATTAAGTTAAAAGAAAGTAACATCTAGCAATAAGTTTTAATATATTATTTTTATTATTATCATTAACAACGGTTTCTTTGCCTGATTAAATTATCAAAGAATTAAATGTTTTTATTATTAGTTGAATTGTTTTTATTAAAATTCGGATATTTAACAACTTATAAAGAAAATCATAAAATTATTTTATTCAACCTGCTTTCACTTCGGAATTTAATCCTGCTACTGGAAAAATTTCATTTCTCATTTAATTTTATAAAAGAAATAAAATAAACTTTTCTTATTTTCTTGGAAATAACTAAAAATTCATCGATTACTAACTTTTTGGTGCATCATTTGAAATCAATCGATCTAATTAACAACGTTACATGTTCATTTTATGTTAACATGAAAATGAGTTCTTTAATGAAAATCATCAAAGTTTAAAATATTTTTTAAAGAAATATTTTTTCCGTATGAAGAGAAAAATGATCTCATTCCTAAAATATAAATGTTCCAGAAAATTAAAAAAACGATCATAAAGTTTTCAGGAATATAATTAATTAGCATAAACATTTAAAACCAGCAAAAGGAAGAAAAATGGTACGAAATTTTTTATAATTTACCTTCCAATCAGTAATTTTCAATCAAAGAAAAAACATTAACATACGAAAGTAAATTTATGAATTTTTATTGATTCCAAAATAATTTTAATGAATTTTTTTGATTTCAAAAAACATTTTAATGCGTTATATTGATTTTAGCATCATTTTTCATTTAATTATATCACGACTTTTCATTAAAACATTTTCGATGTTTGTGAAACGATTTAATTCTACTAAACAAAATTAACACAATTTAATTTAACTTAAACAAAACAATTTAAGTTAACAAATAAGTTTCAGCAATTGAAATGATGCCTTTTTAGAAATATACTGAAAGATTTATTATCAAAAAATGGATTGCATTGTTTTTATTTCCTTAATTAAATAATTTAAAATTTTAAAAAAGTTAATATGTTTAATATAATAGAATTTTGTTTGGTAGGAAGTTGCAGTGTTAATTGAAACGAAGCATATTTAGAAATGAAAATGCTTTCTCAAAATAATGTTTCAATGGAGTTCATCTGAAATTTGCTGTAAATATTTTTTAATCATGTTCTTCACTTTTCTTTCAGAAATATTTTTAATAGCGATTGCAGTTTTTAATTGTGTTCATAGGTTACGGTAATCCCCAACTATTCCCAAGTACTGATCCCATTATATACATGCAAGAAGAAGAAGAAGAAGTTGTATTACAACGTTTATCTTTTGTTGTTTAACCGTGTTTAGTACCAAATTTGAGACATGATGCTCTTCATAAATTTGTTTTATCTCACAGTAACTTAGGGTTACATTTTGTTTCTAGAAATTTGTCAACATCCAAATTTAACCAGATAAACTAATCCAGTAATCTTCTTTATTGGAACTGCTGCCCAGAATGGACCTTAGCCTGTTGCACAATATCCTTCCAGTCAGATTTGTCTCTGATTATAATTTTTCACTTGGAGGCTTTTACAGTTATTAAAGATTGATTTTCTTAAAGATCTTTAAAGATTCATTCATTTAAAGGTTGTTAAAGATTCCTTCATTTAAAGGTTGTTAAAGATCCATTCATTTAAAGTTTGTTAAATATTCATTCATTCAAAGTCGTTAAAAATTCAATATTTAGAGAATGGGGGTTTTATATTAACGAGTAGAAATATGCCCAATTAGCAAATTTTTTAAAATTTAATTTCAATAATTGATAATTTTTAGAAAACATGTAAAAGTAATTTTTTAGCGAAAAATTGTAATTTTTGAATTTTTTGCAATCAAATTTTGGATGAGAAAAAAATTTTTTTGCAAATAAATTTTCCTTTGCTGCTTTCAGATACATAAATTTGATTATTTAAAATGCTTCGCAGAGTTTATTATAGGTAGCTTGCTATTTAATTGAAAAAAATATTTTATTGAATTTTTTTTTATCACAATAATTGGTTATTAAAGTTAATCACTCATTATAGCCACAATTTTAGGTTATTTTTTCACAAAACATTTACTTCTTATTGTACTAAAGAAAAATTTATAATTTTTAAAGTACTCGTACACGTTAAAAACGTCAATTTCGACCGAAAATAATAAATTTATTTTATTCTTTCGTTAAAAAAAAATTTAAATAGCTTCCTAAAACAGGTTTGTTTTTGTCGCTACGTTAATTAGATTCCGAGATATAAAGGATTTCGTAAATATTAGGAAACCAAAAGTGGACATATTTAAAGAACCGGAAGTGGGCGTTTAAAGGGCTAGAATGATATTAAAAATTAGTTTAAACAGTGTGTTTTATTTTAAAATATAAATTTAGTAAGCTTTTAAAAGATACATAAAATAATTACTGTTCCGGTAATCAATCAGAAAATCAAATAAAAAAATTAATCAGCAAATATGAGAATTTCTTATAAAGACACAACAATTTAATCTTTAAATGTGATTTTCTCAGAAATGGCTTTTTTTTACCTATAATTTGCACGCTTCAAAAACGATAACTCAAAATATTTTTATAATATCACTATGGAATTTCATGAGCATGATCTGTATATTATTTTCTAGGGAATGTACTAAAATAATTTTAATCACTAAAATATTTCCCAAATTATGGCCTGTTATTCTAATAATGGCAAAGAAATTTTGGCTAAAATTTCTGTATAAATATTCAACTGGCTGTAACCACTTTATTTTTTAACAAAAACTTAAAATTTTAGTATTTGCTCTAGGTAACAACATATGGATTATTTGATATTAATTTTTTTCAAATATGCTTAATAGTTTTTGATGTAGTATTTTTTAAAGTTTTTAAAAAAAATTCTTAAAATTGTATACATATTTAACATTTTAGAAGAATAATATTGGAATATACCAAATTTTAGTAGCTCAATATTAATGTTTTCTAAAGTGAAATAAGAAAAAATCGTTGCAATGTATATATACAGTGTATTTAAAAAAGTGCTCTGAACGTGTTCAGGTACCTTAAAATTGTTTTAATATTTGGATTTATTGAAGAAAGAAATAAGGTAATATATATAATAAAATGTTTAATACTCGTTTAGAGAGATATTAAAATGTCACCTGTCTGCAACACTAGACTTTACTGAAAATGGTTAATTACAGGAAAGAGTCCTGATACTTAGAGTAAAATATTTCATCTTTACTGATTAAAGGGCGCTTCATAAATAGTTGGCTGAATTCATGCGCCCCAATGATGAGAATCCAGAAGATTTCCAAATACTAATGATTTGTATTTAGGAAGCACAAGTAAAACACCCTTGCAATTGTTTATCATCAGATTAGTTTAGTAAAAATAAATATCCTTAGTTGATTAGATAAAATTTCACTACTTCTGGAAATTTTCATTCTTAAAACTCATTTTAGTGAATATTACTTAAATTGATCTCTTAATAATGTATTTAATTATTTTAAAATAGCATATGAAAGATTGATTTGAAAAAATAAAAAATTGAGAAAACAATAAATGAAACTGTCTATATTTAAATGTATTATGACGGGTTGGATATTATTGTATTTCTTTTGCTTCCGTGTTATTTGTATCGTATAGAAATGAAAGCTTGACTTAAGCCCATTTAACAACTTAATTTAGTTTCTTTAATTTAGCCAAGAGGGACAGTCGGCTAAAGATACCGAAGTGATGTTTGTCTTCATTGATTAAGCTATTTTAACCAAAATATTTTCTAAAATGTATCGGTTATGTTAGTTTTCACCGTTGCTGGATGCATTGTAAGCTGTGTTCCTGGCTTATAATATTATATCAAGGAATGTGATTTGGAAAGAATGTGGAAATACATTAGACCTTCATAGTTTCAAACATTAGAAAGTCTGCTCAGCTATGAAAGAACAAAATCTTCCAGAGTTTTTAAGGTATTTAAAACTTATCAACATAGTGAATCTTGACTGTGTCACCAAGTCTATAATAATTATTTTTCATCAACCATAAATGAATCTATAGGAAATATATTGTGTGTGTACACTCTATCCGCTTTCGTATAGTTTCATTAAAGTTTCTCCATAAAAAAAATAAAAAAAATTGTTATCGGCAAACAGTTAATCGAAGTATTTCTTTCATAGTTTTTTTACCTACGGTGGGGGTAACGAACACTTTGCTACAAGGCTAGAATGTGCTACTCACTTGTTACCCAGCGGGTACCAGTGAACCAAGTCACAGATGTGAGTAGCGATGACTGCGCTGCATCACCACAAATCTGTTTATAGGGTGGGCTACATTTTCATACATCATTGCAGAAGAGCGGACAGAGAAACACGTAAAGAACATAGAAAGAAAGTAACATGTATGAGCAAACAGGGATTCGAACCACATCTCAGGAGCCAGGAGCGCTAACCACTCAAACATCGAACATTCATATTTCTTTCACATCGCGAATCAGATATCTTAATATTTTTGGAATCTTCTTGAGACAATGTTATTCAGTCATTGCTGATTACACGGAAAATGACATGAATCTGCCATAAAAAGTTTTTTTTTTCAAGAATTCGCGAATCAGATATCTTAATATTTTTGGAATCTTCTTGAGACAATGTTATTCAATCATTGCTGATTACACGGAAAATGACATGAATCTGCCATAAAAAGTTTTTTTTTTTTTCAAGAATTCGCGAATCAGATATCTTAATATTTTTGGAATCTTCTTGAGACAATGTTATTCAGTCATTGCTGATTACACGGAAAATGACATGAATCTGCCATAAATAGTTTTTTTTCTAGAATTCACGAATCAGATATCTTAATATTTTTGGAATCTTCTTGAGACAATGTTATTCAGACATTGCTGATTACACGGAAAATGACATGAATCTGCCATAAATAGTTTTTTTTTCTAGAATTCACGAATCAGATATCTTAATATTTTTGGAATCTTCTTGAGACAATGTTATTCAGTCATTGCTGATTACACGGAAAATGACATGAATCTGCCATAAAAAGTTTTTTTTTTTCAAGAATTCGCGAATCAGATATCTTAATATTTTTGGAATCTTCTTGAGACAATGTTATTCAGTCATTGCTGATTACACGGAAAATGACATGAATCTGCCATAAAAAGTTTTTTTTTTTCAAGAATTCGCGAATCAGATATCTTAATATTTTTGGAATCTTCTTGAGACAATGTTATTCAGTCATTGCTGATTACACGGAAAATGACATGAATCTGCCATAAAAAGTTTTTTTTTCTAGAATTCGCGAATCAGATATCTTAATATTTTTGGAATCTTCTTGAGACAATGTTATTCAGTCATTGCTGATTACACGGAAAATGACATGAATCTGCCATAAAAAGTTTTTTTTTCTAGAATTCGCGAATCAGATATCTTAATATTTTTGGAATCTTCTTGAGACAATGTTATTCAGTCATTGCTGATTACACGGAAAATGACATGAATCTGCCATAAAAAGTTTTTTTTTCTAGAATTCGCGAATCAGATATCTTAATATTTTGGAATCTTCTTGAGACAATGTTATTCAGTCATTGCTGATTACACGGAAAATGACATGAATCTGCCATAAAAAGTTTTTTCTAGAATTCGCGAATCAGATATCTTAATATTTTTGAAATCTTCTTGAGACAATGTTATTCAGTCATTTGCTGATTACACGGAAAATGACATGAATCTGCCATAAAAGTTTTTTTCTAGAATTCGCGAATCAGATATCTTAATATTTTTGGAATCTTCTTGAGACAATGTTATTCAGTCATTGCTGATTACACGGAAAATGACATGAATCTGCCATAAAAAGTTTTTTTTTCTAGAATTCGCGAATCAGATATCTTAATATTTTTGGAATCTTCTTGAGACAATGTTATTCAGTCATTGCTGATTACACGGAAAATGACATGAATCTGCCATAAAAAGTTTTTTTTTCAAGAATTCGCGAATCAGATATCTTAATATTTTTGGAATCTTCTTGAGACAATGTTATTCAGTCATTGCTGATTACACGGAAAATGACATGAATCTGCCATAAAAGTTTTTTCTAGAATTCGCGAATCAGATATCTTAATATTTTTGGAATCTTCTTGAGACAATGTTATTCAGTCATCGCTGATTACACGGAAAATGACATGAATCTGCCATAAATAGTTTTCTTTTTCTAGAAATAAGAAATAAAATTTGTTTAGCATGATAAAATGCTTTTCATTTATTTTGATACTCTTTTGTCACAGAGACCTTGTGAAATTGATGTGTTTTATTGATATTGATTTTAAAAAAAGTGAGAAGTTAGAATTTTCTAATTTAAATCTATCCTTCTCACGTTGCCTAATGATAAATTAGTGCTCTCGAAAGTAAAATGTACTGAATTTATTTTCAGACACGATTATACAGTGGGAGATGAGAATTGCGTATGTTCATGCAAAAATTCGTATGTTTCTCAACGTAGATGATTGATAGTTTTCAGATTTCTTTATTTACGACATATGGATGCGGGGAAATAACAATAAAATGTTTTTTTGAAAGGTAATCTACGGTACAAGGGGCTATTTGTTTTGTCTGTCTTCAGTTGTTAGACTATTCACTGCGCATTTTCAAGTGTATTAATCTTGACTAAAATATTCTTATCTCTTATTTCTGCATATGTAAAACGTGTAAAAAAATGAAAATTTATAAAAATTCAAAAATTAAAAATTTTTTTTTTATGATTATATATATATTTTAATCTTTTTCATCAATGTATTTTGGGTTATTGCCCTGTTGTAAGCTCTTTGCAAGTAACAGGTGTTAGAAGTGTAACTAGTTAATATATAATATCTGAAATATATAAGCATTACATTATATAATTTCTGCACTATACAGAAAATATGACTCAGAAAATATGCCTTTTAAAAATTATATTCTTCAAAATTTCTTTACAATAAAACTTAAGTAGTACTTATGTAATATTAAGTGATTGAACATACTTTTTTAGGTTATTAAAGTATTACTGTCTCTGCCTTTACACTCTCTACATAATAGATCCTCCAGACTGGAGTAAATGTGCGCCCTCTAGTGACCAAACGGTGCATTTTCTGGTCAGACGTCTTTCTGCCTTGCTTGAGAGTAGATGTTTTGACTCTCTTGTGTATCATTGGAAATGTTTTTTAATGTTATTATTTTATTGTAGTTACTTGTGTTGTAATTGTCTGTTGTCATTAAACATGTCTGTTTGTGTACAACTATATTCTCTCTACTTCCTTTTATACCTAAAACATATAAGGCTATTTAGGAAATACTTTTGCGGAAAAACATATCAGTAAAAGCCCTATTTATTACTCTATGAGCTTCTCCTCAAACTGAATACTGGTCATAAAAATAATTGCTCAATTTTTTTCATTTAAAAGTCCTATGATAATAAGCTGTAAGGCATGATGAATTTTAAATACAAATGATTATTTTTAGTAAATTAAGGATTTACTTTTTTAAAGTTTGAAATATTTATAAGTAAAATCTTTTGTGATAAATATACTGTTTTAATTGCTTCTCATTGGAAATATTACAGAAATTAAATTTTAGAATCGGGTTTACATTTTAAGTAAAAATTACAAACATATTTAAAAATGTTTTAAATTAATCTAAGAAGTCACTCTTCTTAACTTAAATTGAAAGAATATTTTAAAACATTCACGGTTTGAAATACAGTTATAACAATATCTATCTTATATCATAATGATAACATAAAAGTATAATTTTTTGGCAAGAATTCATAAAACTAATTTTTTAGTTCTAGTACTTTGTATTTTATAGTTTAGCAGTAAAATACGAATTTATTAATAATGATATTTATAAATTAGAATTTTAAAGAAAAATACACAAAAAAGAATAACTCAAATTAAAAACGGTTTCATTTAATGCGTATTTTACTAATTTTATTTTTGCGAACTCTCACGAATGCAACAGAATTCTAAAAAGAGTTGTATATCGGAAAAACTGAAAATTAATTATTGTGACAATAAACCATAACATATAAAATAAACAATACAACCTAAATAACAAGAAAAAGATAATTAGCAGGATTTTAACTATTACATTTTAAAACGCAAAAGTATTTGAAAAATGCTCTTATTATTTTTTACTTTTAAACAGGCTGAATGAAAATTTGCGAGTGATTTTTTGTATTTCCGTGATAAGTTTAAAAATTCAGTTACAAAGCTTGTAAGTTTGAAATTTGAGCTTTAAGCACATCAACAATTCACCAATGCCTCTACTTTTAAAAGAATTATCAAAAGATCTAAAGGATCCAATAATAAAGCTCGATAAGGAAAGCAAGTCCCAAAGACAAATCGGTAAAATCAAAGGCAAATTTCCTGCTACAGTGCAAAAAATCATTGAAAAGTTCCAGGCTGAGGGAAATACTATAAACAAGCCAAGAACAGAACGACAACCCCTTTTCACGGATCAAAAAAGATAAAGTATTGTTGGAAATGTGAAAAAAAATCCGAAGATTAGAGCACCAAAATTGACAATTGAGGTAAAAACAATTTTGCGAATTCATTCAATCCAGAAACAATTGATTGTGTATTATGGATGGTGGGATCCCATGGTCGAAATATGCCAAGAAAACCATTTGTTAGCAAAGTGAATCGCAAAAAGAGAATAGATTTTGCAAAAGAAAATGTAAAGCAGGACAGAAATTTTTGGAATTCCGTGATTTTTTCGAATGTAAGTAAATTTAACATTCACGGGTTAGATGGACACCAAAAAGTTTGGAGGAAAACAAATGCAGCTCTAGAACCAAAGAGCTTGAGAGGAACTCTAAAACACGGTGATAGTTCGATTATGTTTTGGGGTTGCATGGCAGCAACTAGAGTAGGAAATTTAGTTATATAATCGATGGAATAATGAATCAATATAGCCATTTGAATGTTTAAAAGAATAATCTAAACCAAAGCGCTTCTAAATTTCGACTCGATGGATGATTCACTTTCCAAAAAGATAATGATTCCAAACATACTGCTCGGATTTTTCAGGAATGGCTGCTATATAATGTGCAAAAACAGCTAAAAACCCCACCTCAGTCATCTGATCTTAATCCCATTGAACACTTATGGACTTATCTCGATCGCCAAATTCGAAAGCAAGAGACCAAAACTAAGAATGATTTAAGAAAAGTTCTTTTGGAGGAGTGGCAGAAAATACCATTCTCTGACACTCAAAATTTTGTAAAATCAGTGCCATATAGATTGAGAGCTGTTATAAAAACCAAAGACTATCCAACAAATTACAATTTTTTTTCAAAAATCGCAAAATTTACAATATTAATGTCTTTGTTTTTGTTTGCATACTTACTTTTATGATGTATATTACATCCTAATTTAAGTTAAGCTCATCTTGCTAATTAAATATTTGTATTTTTTTAAATATTTTTCATTTTGTAATTAAGTTCCATTTTGCTGTAATCTATATAAGTTGTTTTTTTGAAAACTGATATTGTAGGTCTGTTTTTTTCATAGGACACCATCACATACACTCTGCATACTTACTTTTGTGACTAAGTATGTGTGTGGCATATATATATATATATATATATATATATATATATATATATATATATATATATATATATATATATATATATATATATATATATATATATATATATATATATATATATATATATATATATATATATATATATATATATATATGTATGTATGTATATATATATATGCATGATATTATAGATTGTTTCTCTGCCTGTGTGTATGCTGTCATAACCTTAGACACCGTACCTCTCATCTGAAAGTTGGAATGTGATTTGGTAACCCTTTCATCAATCATTCGAGTTCTTACTGTTAGACTTGTTTGAAAATCTGACAATTGAAACATTTTATGCATGTTCCCGGAATTCATATATTCCGATAGAATTTTTACAAGCACAGCAATACTTGTATACTGAATATTACAATTATATGCTATAAAACTATATATATATATATATATATATATATATATATATATATATATATATATATATATATATATATATATATATATATTATCTTACAAAGCGCATTCAAAAATATTATTTTTGTTCACAAGTGTTCTAACAGTTTAATAACTATCTGTATATTAAATTATATGACATAATTACAAATAAAATTACATTATTAAAATATTAGATACGATATAACTCTGATAATTAAAAATTTCTAGAATTCCTCATGTTGAGGACAAAAAAAAAAAAAAAATACTATATTTTATTATTATTTTGTCTGTATTAATCATGGGCTGCTAATTAACACATTATCTGCAAATGTAATTTAAAGAGAAGTAATTGTGTGAATTTCACTGTGAAAAATCAGAAAAAAAAAATGGAATGCGTTAGTGATAACACTGATTGAAAAGAATGTTTTTCTTTTTACTCCAGTAAATGTTAGAAGAAAAACATAAGCAATTCGCTTGGGTTTGAAGGGATTTCATCTCTTTTAATATCTTTTCGATTTCAATAAAGGATGTCTGAGCCTCGTAAATTTTTTCTTACAGGAAATACTAAAACAATTTTCTTATATAAAGAATATGTTTTTAAGAGAAAGAAGAAGTTGAAATACTCTTTCAGGAAATTGCTTATATATATATATATATATATGCATGATATTATAGATATCATGCATATATCATATATATATATATATATATATATATATATATATATATATATATATATATATATATATATATATATATATATATATATATATATATAGAAGCCTTTGTGAAAATTTACTGAAAAATGTAAGAATAAAAACATAAGCAATAATGATTATATGAGATTCAATACTCATATTTCTAATATTTAAGGAATGCAAATCAAACATTCATCTTTCTTAAATTTTACGATGAAATATATTTACTCAAATCATGTTGTCAAAACATTTCTTTTTTTCGATTACATACGTACATGAAGAAAATGTGAGAAAAGTTGTAAATGAATGATGGATTATCTATTAAAAGTGTTTCCCATTAGCTATAAATAATAAAATTTAATCGGCGAAGTAAAGAGTGTATTTGATTTTATTACCAACCTATTTGTTTCGGTAAATAGCATAAGTTGTCTATCAGGAAAGAAATATGCATTTAAATTGTTTATTTTTTAAGGCGTATTTTACACATTAAAATAAAAAACGTATTTTACATAATACTGATACAAATCATGTAAAATACTAAGTAACATTTAGTTGATTGTTAACTTATTACCCCCCTCTCGACCTAGCCCAGGCTAGGCCAGTCCACGAGCAAAAAGATCTTCAAATAATTATAAATCAGAAGAAGGACTGAGAAATATTTGGCCTTCCTGTCACGACCTGCACACTTCATCAAATAATTCGTACAGGTCTGAACGGAGATGCATTCTGTTCATGTCATATAACTTTTTCCCCTTTTTTTAAAAAAAGAAACATTTAATGTGTCTAAATGTAAACCTATTTACGATAGTGTGAACTATCAGGACCCTTAAACTTGAAGCGCGTGCAAATTCGCATTTAAAATACTAAGTTTTTTATTTGGTTTGCCTAACACTTGACAGAAATTGAGCAATAAAGCAATTTAATTGTTTTGTATGTTAATTGATAAATATTAGATTAATTAATGAAATAAATTTTTATCAGGGAAATTAAAGGATTATTTTTTTATTACAAATAAATACAATAAATTACAAAACAATAAATTTCAGTGCTTAAATAAAAATCCATGTTTTTAAGAATACTAAAATTGAATTAATTGAGGAATGAATTTATATGTTGAAATTAAATAGTTAAAAGAGAAGATTAAAAATTTAACAAAATAAGATTGCAAAATAAATCTTTATACTAACAGGAGGACCTGCCTAGCACATTCAAATATAGAAAGAGGCTCATGTGAAAAATTTCTATTACATGTGTTTCATTTCTATGAAAGAAGAGACGCTTTTAGTTATAGCAACCATTTTACTACAAATTGTTCCAGTATTTGTAAATGACAAATCTTTTACTAAACAGAATAGTTTGCGTAATAAATCATTGTTTTCTTCCCAGAATTGAATGTTATCAAAAGTTTTAAAAATAGTTTATAGCTATATTATCTTGATAAATGTTTCGCGACAAATACTGCTTTACAAAAAGACAATTTTTTGATTTAAATAATAAGCAAAAATATATGTTATGATACAAAATCATTTTGAGAAACATAATTCCCACACACACAATACATTAATTGTTTTCAAGAAATAAAAGAAGGATGATTATAAAATTGATACAAAATGGCGAAATAGTTTATATGAGAAAATAATGCTTTTTTATTAGTAATAATTGCGTTTAAATATTTTAGCGTGTTTGAGTGCTGAAATGTTTTCCTTCATCATTTATAATGAAAAAGACGAAATTTAATTTTAATATAAAAATAATTTTTTATTAAATTAAGTATACGACTGAATCTTGAATAAAAATTGTGTTAATTATGTCTTGAAAACACTTGAGGTATTTTTTAATTATATTCTGATTTTGTTCTTATATTAAGAAAACTATTCTAGAAAACCACTCCATGGCTGAGTGTTAAGCGCTTCTGACTCCTGTGCTAAGGGTCCAGGTTTCGAATCCGGTTCGGGAATGGATGTTATTTTCTTTCTCTGTCCTCTCTGTGTTTCTCTGTCCTTTCTTCTGTGATAATGTATGAATGTGGTCCAACCTGTACACGGGTTTGTGGTGGTATTCCGGGGGCAACGCTACTCGCTTACGTGACTTGGTTCACAGGTTGGTAACGGCAAATGAGTAGTAGCTTCTAGCCTTATTGTGGCATGGGTTCATCATCCAAGTGCCCGCCGTTGGAAAAAAAATTATTGTAAAGATAATTCTTATAATATGCACATAAACTGATATACATTTAATTATGCATATAAATTGTAGTTGCCTGGTTAGTTAGGGAGTTCATTGTCGTTGTAGTGGTCACGAATACCGAATGAAAAAAAGGTACGTCGTATTCGTTAATGGCAGCTGCGGCACATTAAATATGACTTGGTCACACTGTCCTGCATGTGAAATGATACCTCTGGTATAAACAGGCCAATCGGTAAAACGATGACACACCCCTAGTAAGCACACCATTGCATAAAATGTTATCCCTTCCAGTTCTTATTGAGCTGAAAATGTGTAAATTCTAATAGCTGGAAGTTTTATAAAAATATTTAAGCAATTTTCTTAAAAGGAAACTACTGTCTGAGTACATAAATACGAACACATACATAACATTTGAACACATTTTCCACTATGTTTCGATATATAACAGTTTAAAATAATGGCATCATACTTTTTGCTTGCAATTTCGAAATGAGGAAATTTAAGATCATATCACTTTATGCTAATAATTGTGGCATATAAAAACTGATTCATGTTCAAGGTAACAAAAGTCAAACAAATTTTAAAAATTTATATTTAATTGGTTATTAAATAAAATAACCACAATTCACCCAATTTTACCCTATTTAAACATTTGTTTAAGAAAATTGTAATTTGTAAATAACGCAGATATTTAAATGACAGAGTTACTGATTTTTATGTTTTGAGTAATTTATCAGTTCAAAATTGAGAAATTAAATCAAATTGAAATGAAAAGCTTGTAGCGTTATTTTCGGTATTAGTATTTAATGTAATTTTATGACAAAAGTTTTATTTATAAATGAAGACACAACAATATTATATGAATCTAATATTCATTTTAATCAAAATCTAATCTTTGTAATTTTACTTATTATGAAAAAAAATTAGAACGGTATCCATTAAAGAAATCTCTTATTTTTTTAAAAGGTAAATAAAGCGAAAAATACTTTCCATGAATTTAATTAAAAGTAAGTTGTATCTAAAATTCAGGATGCTTAGCTTAAAATTAAATGAAAGAAAACAGTTCTCAGTAATATTTGCCGAGATCAGTATTTAGTTAAAAACATTTAAGAAGGAAAATTACACCCTTTAATGAAAAATAATGAAAGGAATTTTAGTTTTGGGGCAAGTTATTTTCTGTTCTTCAAAAAGAGTGGTATAGTAAATACCACAGGAAATCCGCTCAACTTCTTGGAATGGATTCCATATCGTTTGGAATCTGTTTCATTTGCCATAAAAACGAATAAGTCCTGTTTTATGAGAGCATGGTTGAGTTGTATTTTTTTATAAACTGTTTTTACCATGTTCTTATCGAATTTTTTTTCATAAAGGAACTAACAAAAATGTGTTCTATATTTTATATCGACAGAATATACTTTTTATACCAAAGATATGAAATTACAATCTTAAAGTCTCACGCTGCTGTTCCAAGTCCATAGATATGTACTTCTATTGAATCACAACTTTTAAAAGCAAATATTTTAAAATTGAACTATTCATTTTGTAGTTATACATTCTTTATTATATATATATATATATATATATATATATATATATATATATATATATATATATATATATATGTGTGTGTGTGTGTGTGTGTGTGTGTATTATTTTTTCACACAGTATTACAGGTGATATAAAAATTAAACATTTCGGCAATTTAAGTCAATACTGACATTATTTTCTAACTTTGATGAAATATTACAGAATTTGAAATAATTTTATAGTCTAAGTTATTGTAAAACACCTTTTATTAACAATAATTTAAGTTTTTTCATAATTGTGAAAACTTTTTAAAGCTTGCTTAAAAATTTTAAATTAAATTTGTTATCAGATATTTCTTTTTCAAACAATTAAATAATCTATAAATTTATTTTTATTAGTCTAAACAAATCCATGTGTAAAGACCTCATGTATTTACAAAAATTACTAGCTTAAAAAAAGTTCAATTTTTATCCTTTTCTAAGTGTTTGAGAGCTTTTATATCTAATTGTTGAATTTTATTAACTGGTTTAAAACTAATTAATATTAAGTGGACAAAATTGAAATAATAAATAGTTTTATTCGTAATTATAATCAAAATTTACTGATGTTATTATGCATACAAAATACAAAAAATATATGTTTGGAAACTGGCATATTTGCGAGTTTTTTTTATCATAAAATATAAATAATATGGTACGTGATACAAATTGCTTAATCAAAGTTAATTAAAGACTGTGTTCACAGTTTTGAGTTATTAACAAGCTCTCAAAAAAAGTTCAGATTTCATTGAAAATGAACTTAGTTTGGCTCAGATGTGTTAAAGTAATTGTCTTAAATGGATTAATATTAAAAAGCTTGAAATGCAGCAATTTATTGCTATATTATCATTATAATAAATTAAGCAATGCTCGAAACAAACTTTAGTTTGTTAAAACTAATTCACAACAGTTAACAATATATACGCATAGAATCAAATTATTTACTTAACAAAATTTTAACAGATTTTTATTCTTTGAATTTTTGATTAAATAAATGAGTATCAGTTTCATAATCGAGAAAAGTATTTCTACTTTATGCTTTGTTCATATTAAGATGAAATGCAACAATGTAGCCAAACTGGTTTTGATATTTTAAGGACAATTAATCATTTGGGATAAAATAAAAAGTTATCACACCCTGAAATGCTTAGGGTAAATCATTGTTGATTGGATTATAAATCATTTTTTCTTTCAATTATTCTGAATTTGAATCTTCGAGATGTGTCTTTTTTTGTAATATTCTTACACAAGATAAAAAAAATGAAAAATATTAATTTTTTTTGTAATTCGTATCTTTGGAGTTGATGTTTGCTGTGTTTTTCAGTTCACTTTAAACTGCAAATGCCTATTCTTAATTTTCGAGAAAAATGTTAATGTTGAATGACGGAAAATCATAAATCAAAAACTATTTCAGAGCTTATAAACAAAGATATGAAATAACAAAGTAAAAAATATTAATAATAAACGAGCAAAAAACAAACGAAGAATAATAAATTAAAAATAAATTTTTAATCTTTGTGGCAAGGTGTTATTTTATTTTATTAAAATAATGTGTCTTCGCAAGGAGCACAAGTGTAAACTTTTCACTAAAATATTTATAAATGTCATTTTAACAATTTATATAATTCAAATTCTATTATAATTTATAATTTAAGACTTCCAATAGATACACACGTTTACTAAAATGGAAATAAATGTTCATTGTAATGAATTATTTGTATGGATTTATTTTTAAATTGAACAAAATATAAATAAAATACAAATTTGTGATAAACTTCATTTTAAAAAACTTAATAGATGCTTACTAGCTCAAGAATATAATGAATGTGTCAAATAGCATTGTCAAATGTGTCAAATAGCGCATGATATTTAACACATAATTGTAAATACTCTTTTCAAAATAATTTACATGTTTCGATATAGCGCTATAAATGTTCAGTAATATCTTATTAAACTTATTGTACCCCAAATTCAAATGTTCATATATTTACAATGGGAAAATTAACCAATATCATATTATAAAGAATTTTTTCCGAATAAAATGACTCACCTCATGCACCTCACAATTATTACCTCATGCTTTTTATTTTTGAAACAAAGAAAACCTTCAATAGAGAAATTGCAAATAAATTTATAAAACTTTTAATCTAATACGTACAGTGACTTTTTTCAACCAAATTTAAAACTTAATAATCATTACTTAATAAGCATTAGATGCGAAGATAAACATTAGATAAAGTTAAGTGATAAATCTAATGATCTAAGAGATAAGACGCAGGAATATATCAAGTATGTGAGTTTTTGAAAATCTGAAATCACTTTCGTCATTAAAAGAAAAGATAAATAATTAGTTTTTGATCATCCTGTGTGGGTGTGATCGAATTTATTGAGTTACTTAATGTAACGGATTATATCTATTTTACTGTATTCGAATTACTATTTTTTTAACAATCTTTATTACTATTTGACGAATTGTCTTACAAATAAATTACTGGGTGAATTAAAATTTTAAATTATATTCCAAACTACTAAAATAGTATATTTAATTAAAAAATATATATATACTTTTGTTTCAATATGTTTCTTAAGAATATCTTTAGTACATCTTTATGAGTTTATGCATGTTTTATAAGTCAACGTGAATAGAATAATTTCTTTTGATTTCAAAGCAATTATAACACACGTATAAAGTATCTTTTTTATGGGTTTTTAAATGTAAACATGATTCAAGGAATATAAATTTATATTAAAATAAAAAATAAATATTATATAAAGGAAATATAACAATTAGTAAGATAAATTAAATTTTTTATAACAAGATAATATTTGTACAATTCCTCAGTTATGAAGATTTCCAAGTACAAACTAAAAATGGTCATAAAATTTTAAAATATTTAAACTTTCAAAATTGTCTATTGAACTTATAGAATTTCGCAATATTAGAAATGATTATGATATTGTCAATATAATTTTTGTTAATATATAATATATATAACATTTCACAATTTTTGATTACTTCTTAAGGATATGATCAATATTATGCATTTTTGTTAAAGTAATTTAATTTAAACAAAAAGTAATATTGATAAGTTCATGCTAAAATTAAGTGCACATTTAAAATATATAAATTTAGAATAAATCAATAACCAAAACATAAAATTAGAAGTTTGTTAAAAATATGGAAAGAAATCTATATTTGTTTCTTATTAATAATGTAATTCAAAATTTTTCATGAGTATTTTATCATAAAGTTGAAAATATCTTGGGCCATAGCAAAGCATAAAGTATTTCTAAATATAACGTCTAACATTTATCTTAGACTTAAATAAACCTTAGATATTAAAGTTAGTTCTTGCATTTCATTCTAAAAAATAATTTAAAAAGTAATATATTTAGTTTATATAAGGGATCATTTAAAATTGAACGTAAATAATTATTTTTCTAAAAGTATAGCTGTTTTTTAATTTAGAAATTTTATGTAATTTAACGACTTTTAAAAATTTAATGAAAAAAATTTAAAACGTTTATCATTTACATAAATGAACATGTTTGATAATACTATAATAAAGTTGTTGTTTGAGTTAATTAGTTAGATTATTGTGTTTGGCGAACAATAAGAAGGATTGTTTAAGCCATTTTGTAGAAATTTAAGTTGAAAAATCTAGTAACATATGTAAAGCTCGTTTCTGTTTCAACGAATTTTATCTTAGACTTATATAATGAAATTGCAAATGATTTCTTAAATTAACACAAGAAATAAGGATTGATTACTTCATTTTTATTTTCAATTATTATTTAGATATGAACACTTTTATTTCCTTCGTAATAGCAAACTAGTTTGTAGCTAATAAAGTAAACGCTAAAATCGAATTTAAGATATATATATATATATATATATATATATATATATATATATATATATATATAACCATTTATTAAAGATTTTAAACTGAAAACTCAAAATGTCTATTTTGTTTTACCTAATTTATGGGACGAACTAGTGATCTATATTTCAAATACCAATATTCCTAGTTATTACTTAAATATGAATTTTATTTTGAAAAATGAAATATTAGATATAAAATTGGTTCATGAAGTTAATTAATTTCCTAAACAAGAAAATTTAATTATTAAAATTAAAGATTATCTATCCAAATTGTTTCAAATTTGTGTGTTAATATATATATATATATATATATATATATATATATATATATATATTATATATATATATATATATATATATATATATAATGCATTTAAAAAGTAGAATAGTGTGCATCTAACATAAATAAGTATTTGACATAAATTTATTTTGTGAAATTTTAACATGATATTCTATAACAATTTTTATAAAATGTAATAAAACTTTATCTGGCAAAATCTATTAAAACCTAATCTTGTAAATTATTTTGAATTCTTTTTCACATTTTCTTATATAAATATCATATATACAATTAAACAATTAAATAATTAAGTGTTTACTTAATAATATTAATTTCACTAAACCACTTTATATCATTTATCTCATTTTTTACACAAATATGATATATAATTCTTTTGAGGAAAATTGTGCATTGTAAATCATATCAAATTTATGCATATTAAAGTAAAATGTTTTATTAAAAAATCCTTAATTGTCTTAAAGGCATTTTCTTTATTTTCCTATTGATCATTTTAAAATTAATTGTACCCTTTTAGATTTATACAAAATGCAGTAAGTCTTATAATGAAAATATAAATTTAAATATTTTATTTAAATAAAACTCCCAGATGAAATATACTATTTTAAGTCGTTTATTCTGAGAAATGTGAAAGTGTAAGTCATTAGGATTTTCCTAATGTTTCATTTCCCTCATTTTTTTTCAAGAAACATTCTCTGAAGAGAGATCAAATAGAACCAGTCTACATTCTTGACGGCGTTTTGACAGCTGAAATACTTTCCAAAAATAGCAACTTGACAAATTTTTCCCATTTTTCCTTTCTCAAAACTATTTATTATTATTATTTTTTTTTCATTGCAGGTTCAGTAAAATTTTGCAAAATAGTTTATTTTAAAAATGACTTTCGAAATGGGATGCTTGGAATTCTGCAGAACATTTAACTTGAATTTTTGAATATTATTTTTTAGAACTGCTAAATGTTATTCATGGATAAAATGTATTAGTATAGAATTCTTTAAAATTTTATAATAATAAATTTCCTGACTTCTATGAAGCATTTTTTTAAAGTTAAAATTGGAAATCAAAAAATAAACATATGTGTGAGTGTGATTATGTACAAGTGGTAAAGTATTTGTATAGAGAGTCCGATAAATGCTTGTTATATATTGATGATTAATAAATCTTAAAATTGTATTGATTGTAGACATAAATAAACCTGTAGCATTTATTCATAATTTAATATAATTTATTCATAATTTAGTTTTACTGTAAAAATTTCCATAAATATTTTATTTTTGAATAGAGGATTTCCAAGTTGAATACATTTTCTTTATCTTTTACATTGCTAATTTCAGACAGCGATGACCTGATTGAAAAATATATCATTCTTGCAACCAAAAAGTAATTAGTTCAATACTGATATAACTGAAAGTCCACGTATTTGTTAATGATGTTTGGTAAGCTTAAAATTGGCCGTGATTGCAATATCACTCGAATTAAAACGATACCTCTGGATGTCTTTAGTTGGTTCCTTCTACCTAAAAAAAGAGATACACATATTCAAAGGCCATGATGGCTTACCTATTCGATTTCCCCATTGTACAAGATGCGATTATTTCCACTTTGTCACGCAAAAAAGGTGAATTAATGTTATCTTAGAATATTGCCCATGAATTTGAAATAAATAAATACTGATCATTTTTCAAGAAGACATACTCTATTATTGGGTACTCAAATTATCAGATGTAACACGTAGGGACATTTTTTCTGATTCGTAAGAAATATCTCTTATAGTACAAAATGCTAAGGCTACTGCTGCATTAGCCATTGTAAATTGTGCACACACACACACAAACATACAAATACACACACAAACAAACATACAAATACACACACACACAAACATACAAATACACACACACAAACATACAAATACACACACACACACAAACATACAAATACTCACACACACAAACATACAAATACACACACACAAACATACAAATACACACACACACAAACATACAAATACACACACACAAACATACAAATACACACACACAAACATACAAATACACACACACAAACATACAAATACACACACACAAACATACAAATACACACACACAAACATACAAATACACACACACAAACATACAAATACACACACACAAACATACAAATACACACACACAAACATACAAATACACACACACAAACATACAAATACACACACACAAACATACAAATACACACACACAAACATACAAATACACACACACAAACATACAAATACACACACACACACATATATACATACATACACACAAGCCCATACAATCCAGTCAAATTGTGAACAAATATCAGAAGCCAGAATAACCACTTTTCGCAGAATGGAACGCTAAGAAACGTATAGAAAGAGAGTCAGTTATATTCCTGAAGGTGTTCAATGGGATGTTCCGTCATGGCGATTCCAGTGCCGTGGTCAGATTCGCTAGATGAAGTAAGTGGGGATCCATGCCATGGACAACCCTATGAAAATGGACCCACAAATACTGATATGGGCTTAAGTCAAATGAGTCTGCTGGCCAGGAGAGAACGCTAAATTCATCTCAGGAGTTCTTTAAAAAATACACGTATACTGCAGCTATAGGACAACTCGCATTACCTTCTGGTGGATGCCCTCTCCGTGATGAAAAACAATGCTCATATATAGATCAAAATCATCCACAAAGACATATGAGAACTTGCAGTGATCCATCATGGCTTCCATAATGAAGAGTGAACCAAGAAAATATCAGGAAAGCAGACCATAATGCCCTCGCTTCCAGCTTGGACTGTTCCAGTAATGGCTGCAGGGTGCTTACTTTCAAAGGTTTTCCGTTGCATATGCCAACTCTGACGGAGATACTTCGGAAAATAGTACATTTCGCCACACAATGGACATCCAATTATGGTATTCGCGTGCAAATTCTAACCTTCGTCACCGATGAACAGCAGTCAGGTGTATGCACTGCGTCTGCTACGGAATTCCATGTGCAGCAATGTTTGCTGAGTAGTCGTTTGGGAGACTTTGTTTATAACCTCTTGGCTAGTCTAGGTGATCTGTTAGTACGTCTGTTCTCCCAAATGCATCTCTGCAGCCGTCGTTCATCATTGTTATCTAAGGTCCATAGTGTCCATATTTTATAAATCCCTGAATTTTGACAGCTCCAATTTGCCATGCATATTATACATTTACCACGTTGACAAAGAACAGCTCACAAACGTAGCCGTTAAGGATATACTTTTATTCTTGGTCCGAAAGATAAGATCACGCCACTTTAGCCGTCATTTAGGAATTGTTCAGTTTCTTTATGACACTAACGATTACAATGTTTTTCGAAGCACTCCCACACCATTTAAATATACTCATTTGCCCTGTGCTATCACATGCCTTATGTGAATCCAGGGTGGCCTAATATTTTAATACGTCGTTCTCATCATCGGTATATAGTGAGTTTTAATTCCGGTTTAACAGTTCATCATGTTCGCAAAAGGCGGCTGGAGCTATCAAACATGCCATGGCCGCAATGTACTCTGAAGTAAAATGATATTTCTGGAAAGGGTAGGTAAAGTATTGGGCGTCATGTATTTGACACTGCTTCTTCTAAATCACGAAGACACCATCTAATTATTTCTATTTATCTGGTTGAGCAAACTCAACTCTAGGTCAGGGAATCAGACAGACAGACACCGAGAAGAAGAGGCACTGTTCTACTCCTCTTGGCTATCAGGTTGCGCCTCTACTTCAATCTAGTATGTCGGACACCCTGCACTGAGTGTCAGGTGCCTGTTGGGAACTGTTATCTGGAAGCGCGACCCTTAAGAGGCTCGCCAGAACGCACGATCAGGGGGACATTTTTGGGAGACCAATGCTTTGCAAAAGTGGGACTTTCAAGCCTGCAGTGATCTACGCAGTACACTGTTCGGGACAGGGAAGCAAACTGATGCAACGACAACTACAAAAACCTGCCTTCATTTTTGAAAGTTGATTTAATAAAAAAAGAATAAGATTGATTGTTTAAAGTAGACGTCGAAAGTAAGTAGGAATATATATATATATATGTGTATATATATATATATAGTATATATATATATATATATATATATATATATGTATATATATATGTATATATATATATATATACATATATATATATGTATATCATAGCAGATACTTCTCTCTTTCTAAAAATAAGGATTTAATTCTATGAATTATGTTTTTCACATCTGGATTTTCGAATTAATTTCAAAATAATTTTTTAAATCTCACATTGACACAAATATTTAGAAATGGTCAAGATATTTCTTTTTGAATTTCATCAAGTACAAGTTTATAATGCCTTAAAAATCTTTTACTTTTATTTTTATGATTTATTTATGAGTAATATATTTAATCTATTAATTTTTTAAATAAGATTTTTTTCTTTTGATAAGAGATGTCTCTATTAATGTGTAATTTAATTTGAAAATTAAGACAAGAAATATAAATTTATCAATTAGAACATTTTATTAAAGAAACTTAAATATAAAGCGTATTTATTTAAAAAAAAGTTAAGAGACTAATAATTTTAAAAATGTGCTTTTACCAATTTTAATTCTGAAGATGAAAAAAAAATATTTAAATTTTTTTTTTCAAAAATAATTGTTGCAAAATAATTACTATTTACGAAAATTACTCTGAAAATAAAGAATGAAACAAACTTTTTTTTCATTTTTATCACATTTTATGAATATAAAGAAAAACTAAGCTTTAAATACTGAAAACATTTCTTCCAGTCTCATTATGACTCAGTAAAAAATGAAATCTTTACAAATGTTAAAAGTTTTTTTTAACCTTTACATTTGAAAGGATTTTAAAAGAAATTTCTAAGTTGGTATTTTTATTTCATTTCGAAATATTTTTGGAGACTTTTATGTTTTTTAACATTCATTTTTTTCGTGTATTATATTAGATTTTACATGCTTTGAAACCTTATTCAAATGTTTTTATAACATGGTAAAGTTTAAATGGTAAGGGATAGTATCAAATAATATTTAAAGCCTTAAATAAATCTGTATTACACTGAATTTCACAAAATAATATTAATATGATAAATATAAATATTGCAGAAAATGATGAATGATGCATTGTATGGAAAAGAAATCATGTTTCTTACACATTATCAAAGAGGTTTCTTCTGTCCTCGTTTCATAAATACATATTCGTTTCTCAAATTCTACAAATATACTTTTGAGTATGTTTCTTTCAAAATTTAACTATGCAACAGTGATATAAAACGTAAATAGGTAGATTGTTGTAACGTCAGGCATGTGAGTATCCATTTTTCAGCTCTACATGGGACAGAAGTGATTACTCCTGGTATACTGATGTACCCAATGAGTGTGTTTTCGTTGTCTCGAAAGTAGGCCTTTGGAATTTCGAAACAGGGACAAAACTGAAGAATCCAAACTTGGCTTACCACCACCAGAGATATCATTTCATCCGGAGTACATCATAACCATGATATATTTATTGTGAATCAGCCATTATTAGCATACACAACAGATCTTCGATTGGGTAGGAATTTGAACTCACTATGATAACGAGAACAAAGTCCTAACTAACAAGGCAATCATGGTCACAAAGTCATGATGATACATCATGCGGCGACATGGTTTTATACTATGTAGTTCAAAAACATTGTTTTCCTTGTATGCAAAAAGAAAGAAAATTTCACAAAGTTTAACATCAAGAAACCTTAAAATCCACTTGAATATAGCAGGGTACGAAGTACTTCTAATTGATTAGTCATCATTTTATAAAATTATCACTTTAACAATAACTTCAGAAATTACTTAAACGAAGCTTTAGAATACACTTTTTGCATTGGGTAATGGTACTACTAATTGATGAGCATTGTCTAATTGAAGTTATAAAATGTCAGAAACTGATGAACCATTTGTAATCATTCTATATAGTGATACTAATTAGTTTATTAAACTGATTTTAAAGTTAGCAATTTGTTGTTTTGTTGTTGTTATTTCTCATCCCAATGACCCGCAGTGCTAAATCAGGTTCATAAAGGGCAACTTCTATGGTCAGAGGCAAGGAGCACCGGTGGTAGAAGACTTATTTGACCTTGGAGACTACAGACTTTAAAATGAAATGGCTTGTCTTTGAAATTATATTTTTATAATACGCCCTCTCTCTCTCTCTCTCTCTCTCTCTAGTATATATATATATATATATATATATATATATATATATATATATATATATATAACTCTTTATATAAATAAGTATATTTCAATTGAAATATATATGGATGGTACATTGAAATATATTTTGTTTATTATTATTATAAGAAACATCACTAATAATAACTAAGTTAAATTAATATCACAGATGTTAACTCTTCTGAAATACACATTTGAATATAGCTAATCAAAATTGATGATTTTTTCAAGAAAAATATACGTTTTGTTATATATATATATATATATATATATATATATATATATATATATATATATATATATATATATATATATATATATTTGTGTGTGTGTGTGTCCCAAAACGTCCGCATATACTCTGCACTACTAAATTCCTCGTTGGGAGTACATAAAAACTGCCCAAAGAAGCATTCCTGTACGATCCATAGTTTACGAAGAAAATGAGAAAAACAACGTATGACGCCAATTCTGGTGCAAAGAAAAACACTTTATAGAACATATCAACAGCAGTATATGCAGAGGATATCGACGGACATACTCCCTAGCAGTTCAAAGGCATTTAAATGACATCGGCTGTACATCAAGTACATGTCGCAGTAGTCACGAACGGAATACATGGATACCATACGAAGACTACCGATATCTGCAGGATGCAACCTTTTAAATATTGGTTCACCCGCAGCTTAACACCATTCAAGGGCACGCGCATTAATTACGCGATATGCACAGCGAACGTTTTAAACATTATTGTTTGGAAAGATATGAATATACTGTTGTTGATATGTCCAATAAAGTGTTTTTTTTCTTACACCGGCAGTAACGTCATACTTGTGTTTTGTATTTTTCTCGTAAACTAGAGATCGTACAGGAACGCTTCTTTGGGCAGTTTATATGAGCTCCCGACGAGGAATCTGGTTGTGGAGAGTTTATGCGGTCGTTTTGGGACACCCTATGCATATATATATACCGGGTGAGCCAAAAGTTCGTTACAATTTTAAAAATTCATAAAAAAAAGAAGAAAGTAAGATAAAGAAGTGCGGTTTGCAAGAAAGGGCTCACAAGGTAGTCGGATTTTTTTTTTTTTTTTTTTTTTGCAGCAAAAAAGTTTTAGTTAAAAAGTCGCCTATAGATGGCGCTGACAGTCCGAAACACAATGAAAAGGACAAAAGTACGCTCCATTCATTTATTCTGATAATAACAGTTGTTCAATATGACCTCCAGTAGATTGTATGACACAACTAAGGCGACTCGCAACGCCTGTTACAGCTGAATGCAATATGTCGGAATGAATTGCAGAAACCTCTCGACAGATGGAATTTTTGAGTTCGGCCAATGTTGAAGGAGATAAACGGTACACACGTGATTTCAAATAGCCCCACAACCAGAAGTCGACCGGAGTGAGGTCGGGTGATCGTGGAAGCCATGCGATCTTGCAACCTCGACTGATCATTCTCTCTTCACCAAAGGTACTCAAAAGGAATCGTTTTACTGGATTGGCATAATGTGGTGGTGCGCCATCCTGCATAAAGTTTATTACAGATAACACACCTCTTTGATTTAATGCGGACACGCAAAAGAGTGAGGTAACGCCTAGCGGTTACTGTGCACGTTTTCCAGCACAGTCTGGGACACGGTTCTTCAAAGAAGAAAGGTCCGACAATGAAAGATGAGCTGAAGCCACACCAGACTGTCAACTTGGCTGGATGCAGAGATTTCGTCGTGTATTCACGAGGATTAGATGTTGCCCATATAAGAGTGTTATGGGTGTTGACATCCCCGTGTAGTGTGAAGTACGTCTCATCCGTCCAGAAAACGTTGAGCAACCACTGAGGGTCGTTTTCGATTCTTTCCATAGCCCACTCGGCAAATGATTCCCGCATAGCTGTGTCTCCCGGTTGTAAATCCTGCAGTGACTGCAGCTTGTAGGGATAGAGATGCAATATCCCGTGGAGGATACGTCGAATCGATGATTGAGGCACAAGTATGATGAGTGAGGCATTGTAAGCCCTTTCTTTCAAACCGCACTTGTTTATCTCACTTTCTTCTTTTTTTATGAATTTTTAAAATTGTAACGAACTTTTGGCTCACCCGGTATATATATATATATAACTCAAATGTAACTATGTAAGTTATGTTTTCATTCTTGCATTAAGAAATCAATCAACATATTTAAATCAGTAATAAGGTATTTTAATCAATATTTCTAAAGCATTTTTGTTTTCGGTGTATTGTTTAATTACTTATATAATAGTATCGTTGAAATACTTATTTATCGAAGTACCTCTATTTGGTCATTGTTATTTGTTCTCAAGAACATTATTACTCAATTACTGTAAAGTCTTAACTATATTACCACATTTAAGAATTATGTTTATAAGAACTTTATTTAATCCTTTAATGTTTAAACTAAAAATAATAGAAAAAAGAATAAGAATTTTATTTCAGTTAAGAGTATGTTTTAACAAAATTAACGGGTTAAAAACACTCATTTGTAACTTTTGAAAATTTTGTGATCATATATCTAAAGAATAAGAATAATCAGTCAAATACTGATATCTTACACTTGATAGGAAGTTTCTTTTTTGCGAATTAATGTCTCAATACGTGAGATGTATTAAGATGAAGCTTTGGAATTAATGGAAATTCTTTGGTTAAAGATCTTTTTCCAAGACTTATTTTTTTTAAGAATATAAGTAGTAAATATTAAGAACATGCTTCTCAACAAAATTAAGAAATTAATGCTGGGTTTCATACATTCAAATTTTGGCATTTCTCATTGATTTAATATATGTTTTAAATAACAAATTACCTGAAATATATAAGTGTATAAAATATATAAAGATTTTATAAACCTGAAAATATATTTGCTTTTCTTCATTTTTCATCATAAATTACTAATTCAGAATGATCATTAGTTAATAATTTATGTTAGAAAAATAAAAATAAAAAAAATTCAAATTGACGCACATTAATAACAGAAATAAAGTTGAGATGATTTGTCAAACAAACTTGAAATTCGAAGACAACAAAATTAAGTCAAAAATTTTTTATAATCAAATGTTAAAGAAATATCCCATTTTAAGAAAATTTCAGGAAAAATGAAACATTTTTGTAGAATAAGTAGCATTTTTATTTTGTTTTTGATAAATACTCGAACATAAAAGAAAATTAATCTCTGAAAAAAGTTTTCTTTCAGTCTCATTCTATCATAGGAAAAAATGCTCTCATTCCATATGCTAAAAATTTCTTTTTCGATTATTTTGAGACAAGATTGTGGAAAAGAATATCTAAGTTGGTGCATTATTGTCTACTTTCAATATATGTTTTTTCATTAAGTTTTTTACGGTGTGATAAATCTTTTTGATTTAAAAATTTTATAAGAAGCAAATTTTTATAAAATTGATTTTAAAACACATAATTATAGAAAATAATTTTCAGATCTTAGATGCATTCAGTAAAGATTTTCTGCAAATAAAGTATAACGTAATAAATATAGGTATCACAGAAAATAATGCTTGTAAAATTATATGGAAAAGAAATTTTTTCGAGTTTCTTATATATCTTTAAAATACTCTGTTTTCTCTCACTCTCTCTCTTAGTGTTATAATTATTTGTTTTATCAAATTCGACAAATGTCTTTTAGAGTATGTCTATCAAATTTTATCTGTGCAGCAGTGATGTGATTCATAAATACACTATAAAATTACGTGACAAAATGTTTTTCTTGTATACAAAAGGAAAGAAGGTCATAAAGTTTAACATCAAGAGAGACTTTAGAGTCTAGTTGAACAAAGCAAGATGCAAAATATTCCCGATACATTAATCACCATTTTGCAAACTAATATCCTGGTGACTCACAATATAACTCACAGTAAATGACGTGAACTAAAGCCTTTTTCTTTTCATTGGTAATGCTTATTAATTTTTATGCATTATATATGCACAATTATAAAATGTCAAATCCAATGAAAAATTTGGAATCACCCTCTATAGAGGTAATGTGTAATTTTTTAGAGCGAAAATAATATTTGAAAATTATGACTTTAATATTTAACTAAGTGCAACCGTCTCTAAAATTCTACTTTATAAAATATATCAGTCTTATTTTGTAATATTATGAAAGGAAGTAAATCAACATCGTGCTTACTATTCTAGAAAAAACTAGTAATAGCCCTGTGCTATAAATGTGTATGATTATAATTATATCTGAATTGTGATATATATATATATATATATATATATATATATATATATATATATATATATATATATATATATATATATATATACATCAAAAACTCTCAGATTTGGACTGAGTAAAATTCAATATTTTTTATTAAAAAAAGTAATTTCGAACTTTAAATACTTAAAATAGGATTAAAATCAATATTTTTGATATTATGTTTATTTCTAATTAGGTACTGTTTAATTAAGTAGTTGAAAATATAATTTAATAGTTTATTTTTTAAAGAAAAATGATAGTCATCATTATTTGTTTTTAATGACATTTAATGTCCACACACATCAGCTTTAAAGACGATTTTTCTTCAATATGTAATTAAAAATTGTACTTAAGAATACATAGATGTTTTAAATTAACAGATTGCGTCTTCTAATATAAATACAGGTTGGGAAAAGATCATCAGAATTAATAGTTTTGATTTACTAGTATAAAAACCGAATTTGGTTACTCCATGACAGGGATAAATTAGAGATTGTATTGTTTTAAAAATACGTTCCATAATCATCGCAAAAGGGGAGTTGTTAAATGTTAATTAATGTTATATATGCCTAAATGATACAAACAGAAAATATCTTAAAATATTTTATTAAAATTTCAAGCAATATTTTGAAATATGTGCCCTATTTGTTTATATAAATTTATAAATTCTAGCATATTACAATTGATCTACTCGGAGATATTAGAATTTATGCTTATTCTTAGAAAAAATGATTTAGAACATGTTTGTTATTCTAAGTTTAAAAAATTTGGTAAAGTTTCAAAAATTGATCGGAGATCTTAGGATTTATGCTTATTCTTAGAAAAAATAATTTAGTACATGATTATTATCTTGAGTGTCAAAAATTTGGAAACGTTTTAAAAATTGATCGGAGATCTTAGGATTTATGCTTATTCTTAAAAATGATTTAGTACATGATTGTTATTCTGAGTTTCAAAAATTTGGAAACGTCTCTATTTAAGTTGTTAAAGCATACTTGCTATTTTAGTATTTGTTTTATAATTTTCATTATGTAAATGTATATGAATTATTGTTCCAATTCACAATAAAATTGAATTTTAAATAGAATTTTTGAAACAATTAAGGAAAGATTTTTTTCTTACATTATGAAAATATTTTTCATCTATTATTAAAAATAGGAGTTACGAATATATCTATCAGAATTGATGTAATAAAAAATATAAATATAAAATTTATATAAACTAAAATTTTTCGACAAAAATGATTTATAGTTAAAATCATATTTTTCGTAAAAGGAATAAAAAATTATCCTTAAATTGTTAATGAAATGAAAAATTGACTGATAATAATCAAAGGGTAAATTTAATACAAATATTTTGAAAGAAAAAACAATTAAACATTCCTAACTGCTTAAATCTAAACTGCGACATTTAAAAGAAATTTTATTATTTTCTTTAAATACAACGAATAAAATAGTTACAGGAAACAATTCATTAATTGCAATTAGAACTTAGTTAAACATCAATGCTTAATTATATTTGATAATTAAAAGAAGATTCGACATTCCACAGGCAAATTCAAAAGAATCTGAGTTTAATTATAAGTAATTAAGGGTAGAAGCATGTTTTTTCTTAAAAAAATAGTAGTGTGCATTGAGTCATTAGTTCGGAAGAAAGTGAATTTTTTCTTTTAAATTGTAGAGGAACATAGATCATAGGAAACTCATTTGATGAAATGAATTGAGTTTTATGTGATCTAAAACATTATCTTAAAATTATATATATATATATATATATATATATATATATATATATATATATATATGTGTGTGTGTGTGTGTGTGTGTGTGTGTGTGTGTGTGTGTGTGGTGTGTGTGTGTGTGTGTGTGTGTGTGTGTGTGTGTGTGGTGTGTGTGTGTGGTGTGTGTGTGTGTGTGTGTGTGTGTGTGTGTGTGTGTGTGTGTGTGTGTGTGTGTGTGTGTGTGTGTGTGTGTGTGTGTGTGTGTGTGTGTGTGTGTGTGTGTGTGGTGTGTGTGTGTGTGTGTGTGTGTGTGTGTGTGTGTGTGTGGTGTGTGTGTGATGTGTGTGTGTGTGTTTTAATTCATTGTACAAGATATTTTTGAGCTAAATTTTTTGAATGAAACTTTAATATTATTCTCAAATGAGCTCTTAAAAATTCATTAATATATCATTTTAAATATTTCATATTAACTGATTTAGATCGTAATTAAAATTTATTTTCTTGAAATATCTTTTGAAATGGAGAAAACTGAAGTTTCTGAGGCTGTTGAAATTTTTCCACCTAATTAAATTTGTTGGAAAAAATAAAATTGAAGCAGAACTGTAATTCTCTAATTTGTTCAAAGAAACCATTCATAATAAACACACCCTCACACGCATGGATGGAGGCCGCATTTTTTCTAGTAAAATATCGTGTCTTGGTGCTTTCTTTGACATATTTTAATATTAAACGTGTCTTGATTAATCTACCTCATCGTTTGTGAGAGTTTTAGAATATATTAGAATGCCTTATAAGAAAATGATTTCTTGCAGTAAGGAATTTGATAATGCCGTTGTTTTGTGAGACTCAGAAATTCAATTTTTTGCAATTCGTTTCTATGTAGCTTCTGATTGATAAAGAATGAAAAGTTAATACAAATTTATTACTGACATTGCATTGCATAAACATGGAATTTTGCAAGAGTGAATTCAGGTTGTTTGAAGTGCATATAGAAATGAAATGAGAGTGCCAATTATTTGACAAAAAGAGAGGAAATGGAGCGTTCCGATATTTTAAATTGTGTATGCTGGCTAATAAATATAACATTTAAGTGCTAGTTCTGACAACAAAAAACTTTTAAAATTGAAATTTATACATTTATTTTATAAGAATGTGCTGTCTTCATGTTGAATTGATTCTATCTTAGGGCTGGAAAGATAGACTCAGTTTTTCATACCATGAGTGGGTCGATTAAATCTAATACCAAGTACATTTGGTAATTAAACGCTTTACGTTACTTTTCTCATTTACAATTGCACTTTACTACCAGATTATGTTGCTTCTCTCATTTACAATTGTAGATTACCACAGTCAACATTTTTGCTAGTTGTTGTTACTGAAGACACTTGGACAAGCCAAGCTCGCTATGACTTGGTTCTGTGAATTTAAGTCAGAAGAGTGCGTCTTTCATTCAATCAAAGAACCACGAAGGGGAAATTATGATTTTGATCTTCAAATCCTCCGATTGATGGCACCACCAGAGGATCCATATTGATTTGAAAAGGGAGGGAATTTTTTCCTAACCATTGCACCCATGATAATTGCTCAACGATCTACCACAGAACTTTCGATTACACAGATCTAATGAACAAGTTATATCGTATGTACTCGGTGGGTCTTTAGCGGCATTGTGAGTCCAACCACGACGTACCGATTGGTCCATTTTTGCTAGTAAAAGGTTTGAATGTTACTTGAGAGCCTAGCTGCATACAGTAACTCTATATTTTCTTTAAAGGATTTAGAAAGCTATTTATCAGCTACGTAAATCTATTAACCTACTCTGAAAAGTATCCTTGTACTGGTCAGCAGTATCCTAATTTCTCATAAATCGAGAACATGAGAAAAATGATTGAAGGAAATTTTCATAAATTATAACAGCAATCATAGGGAATCAGAAGATGAACTATAGCAAATGGTTGAGACCGAACGAATAATTATCCCTCATGATACATTTCATATAATCTTTGATTCAGTAACTTGATTTATTACCGAATGTATTGTCACCAAGGACAACTCAAAATTAATGAATATATTGTATGTTCCCTTTGTTTCTATATGTAACATTTCATATCACACAATGCTTATTTTTATTTACTTGTCACATTTTTCACCTATTTTTATAATTTTTTGAAAATATCAGCTATACATTGCATCGTCAGTCATATATATTCAAAAATATTTCACTTGGATTTTGGATGTTTACTTTCAACAAATTAACATATAATTTAACATATATCCAGAAGTAATTATGAGCATACTGGTAAAAATGTTTAAGAGTTTTAAGCATTATTTTAAAAATGTGTTGTTTTAAATAATAATTATATATGTTTGGTAAAAATGTGGAGGAATATAAATTTTTTGGGGTTTTAGACTAATTTAATGAATATGAATCTACCTTATATATAATGTAAGCAAAATATTGGAGTTAAAAATTTGGAAAGCATTGATTTTCAGTATTTACAAAGTTTCTATAAAAATGATAAAATTTGAATTTTGGAATTTAAACTTATTTCAAAGAAAACATTTAAAATGCAATGAGAAACGCATTAAGCATTTTAGTTATTTTGTTGAAATAAATTTATCTGTTCTATTTCTTAATTAATAGACAAGTGAACGAAAAATAATGTCATTTACTAATTATGAATAAGTAAGAATGAGTAAATAGTATTGGAAAATTGCATAAGAATTAGTGACTTTCAAGTTTCGTTGAATATACATGAAAAAAACATAATTTTCTACTCGAAATTGTTATTTAAAACTAGTTTATTCGATTAAACTGTTATCTTATTCGTCACAGATTCTAAAAGACAAAAGGAAAATCTGTTGAAAAGTGGCATCGATAAATAAATGGAACAATAGACTAAAATAAGAAAAATTTCAATGAAACATAATAAACAAAGTTCTTCGATTTTTTAAAATAGTGGGTGAAGAGTATAAGACTTCACAGTTATTTTATGTTTATATTTCATTAAAAATATATTTTATATTTTTAACTTATATATATAATATTTATGGCAGTTTTCATTTTAAATAGTAAAACTTAAGCTTGTGGATAGTGATACACATTTTAAACTGTATTTCAGAACAAAAAATTTCATTATGCAAAATAAATACATGTTTTATGAACAGCAAAAACACACACACACACACACACAAAACTAAATTGGAAATCTTTCATTTTAAATTTTATCATTCACGAAAACTTTTAGGAACGTACACACCAAAATATGATAAACTTACTAGACAGAAAAAGTTATGCGACAAACATTTTTAAATTAGATTTGCTTTGAAGATTAATATCCAACTGTCTTTAACTTTACCTTAAAATATATTTTTGGGAGAAAAAATTTTAGGTATTATATTTATTATAATTAAAATCAAATTTTGGTGGCGGAAATTTGATTTTGAGGAACAACTTTTGACAAGTTTTGAAGAGTTCCAGAGTTTACTAAAAAGTAAAAACTTGCAGCAAATTGCTGAAAGTCACCAATATATCTTCATTAATAATATATTTTTATATTTGACTAGATTAAGTATTTGGTTACGGTACGAGTACACTTTCATCACGTATTTTAGCTTTATAATTAGAGAAATATGCTTGTGTTTACTACTGCATAAGATCATAGATGAACCACTACAGATGGTTTAGGTTTATAATTTTCATAGATTAAAAATTTGAAAAATTTTAGAAACAAATGAAGTTAGTAGGAATTAAAAGTCAAAATATAAAGTTTCCACATAAATGTAAAAAAAATCATCTATAGTACTTTTTCATTTTTTCTGTATGCTATTACTAAGGTTCGCTTCTTAAAGGAAGTGCTTCATTTTTGGTTGTTAGATTATATTAAACAATATTTCTATAAATAAACAATACTAATATATATATATATATATATATATATATATATATATATATATATATATATATATATATATATATATATATATATATATATATATATATATATATATATATACGTGTGTGTGTGTTTGTGTTATACCAAAGGAAACATAATAAATTAACAAATATATACAGTCTATTTTCTGTAATGTTTTCAAAAAAGATTTAAAAAATGATTTTGTTTTATGTAGCAAAATTAAATAGGTACAACTGTTAACAACAAATCATTAAGAAAACTAATTTCAGAAAGGAAATTATATTAGTTTAAAATACACTATAATAGTTTAATAAATTTTACTAAAGCTAAATACATTTACAAAGCAACTAAAGCAACAACATTTTTAGAAAACTAAAATAAATTATTTAGAACTACAAGTTGTTTCAGATGATGAGAAATAAAAAATATGGTTAGATAATTGAAAATATAATCGTTATATATTTGTTATTGCTGATAACAACAAATTTCTAAAATCTTAATAAACATTGCTAATTATCTGTATTTTCGTTGTAATTAATATGTAGTATGAGAAGCACAAAATAATTTTTTTATCTGAAAACGAAATAATGTAAAACATAACTCTTTGAGTGAAAAGTAATGGACTAAATAAATAAAATATAATTGCAAACAAAAAAGGAAAAAATTTAGAATTTTACCACATAAAAAATTACTCATTATATAAAATTATTTTGCACTTAAAAAATCAAAGATAATTTTTAAAAAAATGATTTCACTAAAAAGAAAAAATGAAATTTTGTAACATTAATTTATGTATTTTATTTATATCATTATTTTATTCTATGCAAATAGTTAACCATTCTCAACGTATAAGTAACTGCAAAGATTGAAAATTTTACCATCATTATCTTGAAAAGTAAATTATACTAATCAATATTTTATTAATATATATAATTATTTATACATAGACAGATTTCATTTGTATGCCAAGAACTGTATATCTATGAATAATTATTAAAAATGCTGAATTTAATGTCTCGTAAATTATCTTATTGATTAATAATTATTTGTTCAATTAATTTATGCATTAATTGGTAATATCAATTAATTAATATTTTACTCAACAGATAATATTATAAATATGTTTAATCTAGCAAGATCGTTGTTCAGAATTTTCATAAAAAATTTCATTTCATTAGTTAATACACTAAAATTATAAAGATTTATGAAAATTAATGTCAACAATAAACAAGCACAAAAACTTTAAGGGATCATAACTTCAGACATAAAGCTGTATAATTTATTCATAAAAACTTTAAATAGTTACAACAATTAGCTGTACACTTTAATGATTTGACTACATTTATTTAGTAAAAAAATTCCAATTTATTTTCCTGTCATTTATGTGGATTTAGAGGAAAAGGAAATTTTAAATATTATGAAAATTGCCCAGAGAAAAATTTAATTTAATTACTCCTCTATAATTCGAGGACAGCAGAAAGAAATCTAGGGGATTGTAATTTATATTGTGATAACAATATTAATTTAAAGGTATATCTCTGAAATAAATCATTCTGTTTTGCAATAAAATTACAAAGGATATAATACCTTTCTTAACATCCTTTTTTCAGGCAGCAAAAATTCTTTTTATTGCCTGTGCTTTAAAATATGTTTTTAATTTTAATGTACATATTACAAAAGTTATTTCTAAAAACTTACTTTAAAAAATAATTTTTATGAAATAAATACGTATACATACATTTCTGCAATGAAATTTGTTTAGTAAATGTTATGACATCATTAGTTCCGAGATCATACATTTTTCAAAAAAGTAGCGCCACCTATTGTCGTAATTTGTAACTGCAACAAGACCAAAACATTATGAAACAGAAACCGGCTACATTCAAGCATTTTTATTATTATTATTATTATTATTTCCAATTTTGAAAGTTTGTATAATCACAAAATGGATATGAAGTTTATCTAACATAAAAAGTTCTCCATGGATATTTATTGACCATTTTCTTTCGAGCAAAAATAATAAAGCTGATATTTGCTGCATTAGGCTTTGAGAAGAATTTAATTCCTGAATCCTTTTGTTTCGTTAAGTAATCTGCTTTGCTCCAGATGTTTCGTAAAATTTAAGCATGCATGCATGAGGCAGTTTCATGGTTCATTAATAATCAAGTGATTTTTAATGAAATATATGTTTTTTTCCACTGTTATTTCTTTCCCTACGTTGTATAATTTTCTTTACTGATGTAAACTGAGATATAAAAGTGTTGTCTCCCATATTTATGTATGAAATAAACCACAATCTTTGAATTTTTGAATTATAATTATTGATACTAATAACTGAATGAGACCTATTTCTTACACATATTTATGTACTGAAATCGAATTAAATATCATACATTTCTAACATTTTTAAGAAAATTGAACAATGGTAATTTTGGAATTCTAATAATTTTAACCCTGAAATCGTTTCATTTCCACAATTTGTTATGCATAAAATCTGCTTTAAATTTATAGCAATATTAAAAAATTAAGCAATTTTATTTATTGAAGTACATTTTAAATTTTAATAAAATAATGAAGAACGAAATTTTTAATTTTTTTTTATCAATTGTAAACAGGTTCACCACGTAGTTTTACTGTTACTTTGCTGTGTTGTTGAATTCATCAGACATCTTTTAGATCGAAATTGAGTATTTCATTTTAAACAGTATGCATGGTAGCAGAAAATATATAAGCAATAATTTATTTATTATTAATATCAAATGTAAAATGTAAATAAAATTTCGAAAATAAAATATGCAATCAATTATTTTTTTATAGAATTCTTTATTTTCTTAAAAAAATATTTAGTTATTTTCAGTAAAATTTTTAAAAAAATGAAAATTTTAACTGTATAAATAAAAATATTCATAAAATTTGTTAATTCAATATGTAGTATAGTAACATTAAAATTCGAAACAATGAATGAAATTTTCCATTATCTATAAGGAAAAACTCTATTCTTTAAGAAATTAAAATTATTAGTAAAAATATGTTACAAGAAGCCTTAGGCATTTAAAATATCTTCATATACCTTATATGTCTTTTTGTATTAAAAACACACAATTAATTGAATCCTGTCACAAATGTAAGCTCGAAAATGTATGACCTTATTGAAAATCTTCTAGAATTTATTTAATAAACAAATAAAAAAATTGATTAGGTTATTTAAATTTATAGATATCTTCAATGTGTGACTCCATTAATCATTGAAATTCTTCCTTATTAAAACATACAAAAAATCTAAAAATATAGTTGAAAGTTGTGTAAAAAATAAAAGAAAATTCTTTTTCAGATTTTGTTTCAAATCTTATTTTCAAGGCAAAGAAAGAGTAAACTATTTCGGATTCGGCAAAGGTTTTATATCTTTAAATATTTCTTTAGAAAAATGTTTTCGAGAATAGCTCAAATTGAGTCAGCTTAGAGTCTCTGATGATATTTTGACAGGTCAAATACTTTTCGAAAATAGCAATTTGACAAATATTTCGTTTTCACAGTTTTTCAAAATATTTCTTTCTTATTGTAAATGCGTTTTAAGTATCAGAATTAATTTTAAATTATTTTAATTCATGAATATGTTTAGATAATACTTAGATTCTATTAGTTACTCATGTATTTAATTAGATTAAAAACAAAAATTATTAATAAGCAATGGATGCAGTTACTGATAGGCATTTAAAATTTGACGAAAGTATAAGATATTATTTTATGAAAAGGTTATATCTTAGGGGAAATATATATAAAAACTTTAAATCAAATATACCTGCAAAACTAACTATTCGAAATTAATTTTAAAAATTCAGAATTTTTTAAATTGATTTCATATAAAATTTTTTTTATATATTTCTTACTTATTATTTAGCAGGAATTAAAAATGACATTATTGTTTAAGTTGCAATCTTTTTCATATATTAGTATGATTCAATTTACGATCGGACTTTAGAAAATATCTAGTTATTTTAATATAATTTGTGATTTCATTTTGGAAAGATTGCAAATAGCAATCAAAGTAACAACTTTTGCTTTTTTGATAATTTTAACTATAATATCTTGTGATTATAGATTCCTTATAACTATCGCATTTCAATAATGAGAAGGTTTTTGTAAGTTAATTATGGAACTTATATTTCCTAATTATTGTTTTTGGTCTAATTATTGTTTTTTGTTTAAATAAAAGTCTTTGGTAAAAACGATACGAACTTATTTTCCAACCTAATACATTCATAATTAAAATTAAAACTAGTAAGAAAAAGTTTGGTCAAGAATAAAATAATACATAATAGAGATAATAGGAGGAAAGAAAATTGTTCACATCAGGAGGGATTTATTTAGTTCTGAAAATTAAACACTCTTTTTTGACATAGATGAAGGATATATCTCTAAAGAGTTTAGAACAATTCCCCCGAAAAATGTTTGTATTAAAGAAAAAAGTATTAATATGTTTATACCAAAAATTTAAATAAAAAGCATATCAACGCAAAGAAAACAAACCCACAGTAAAAGGAAATTAAATTTACATTAAAAATATCAATACCAGCAATTTAAAAATTATTTAAAATTTGGGATACAGATATAATTAACAAAAGTGATTTAAAAATTTACGAGATAAATTCAAAAAGTTAAAGTAGCTAAGAAACCATGCATTAAGATCAAAGTTAAATTATATTTAAAGAGATTTAAAGTGTGTGAAAGCAGGTTATAAGTCCTATTTACTCTCTCATGAAGCAGGTTATTGTTTTTTAAAGAAGAGTGTGTTATAAATATTTTTCTATATAAAATTTCTAAAAGTATTGACAATCATGGCATATAGTTTTCCTCAAAACCCCATCAAATTACAATAAGCATATTTTATCAACGTATACCTAAGAGATATATTAGTTTAATTATGATTGAAAAAGCTACCTTTCGAAATAAAAATATAATAATGTTTCAGTAATAATACAAGAAAAGCATTGTTAACACGCAAGAAAAATTTTAATTTGTTACAAACAAAAAATAAATGATAGGGTGGAAAATGATTTCATTAGAAATTTTAAAAGCTTGATTGTAAATTAATTGTTTAAAACAGCTATATTTTAACAAATTATATGATTTTCTAAAGCTACTTCTCTTAAACTGTTTATTAAAATAATTTTTAATTAAAAAAAATATTTACTTCGCGAATGAAAATAATTTCTATAAAAAAAGATACACTGAAATAATTCCAGTAATTAACAATTACATTTTTGGAAATGTTATTTTAAAATATCTCGACAGAAATCATATTCTTTAATATCTTCATTTTCGCAGGAACAAAATTCAAAAGTTCAATATATTAACATAATCCATACAATAAACTGTAGACCTATATTAATTTTTAAGACATCAACATTGATTTTTCTAGCAATAAATAAAAATGGTTTTAATTGGTGACTGAATTTAAAAAAAGTTATATTTTGATTAAATTCCAGGAAAATTTTAAATGGAAAGCCATTTAGAATTAGATCAGAAAAATGTAATTAAAAGCTTAGAACAAATTAATGAATTAATTAGTTTTCTTTGTGGTAAAGTTTTAGTAATTGAAATTTAGTTTAAAAGTGGTTAATTAAATATTATAATTTTAAACAATAATTAAAATTAAAGTTCTAAATCTATTAACTTATTAAGAACTCCATAAGTAATGAAAATTTGTGTATTGGATGAAAATAATATAACATAATAAAAATTTTACTAAAATGAAATATTTAAAAATTTTTTATTAAAGGGATTAAATATAATAAGCAAATATATTTCAATATTGTAGTTAAAATTCGAATCTATACTGTAAATTTTGAAAATTCGTTGTTTTCTGTTTGGACACTTTTAATTTTTTATCAATAATTTTAAAATGAGAAAACTAACTAAATAATAAGAAATAGAATTTAATATGAAATATTTTGTTTAAAATATAAAAATAAATATATACTAATTTCCTACAAAGCAAATAAATATACAATTAAAATTAGAAAACGTTAAAAATATTTCGCCTTGAAATTGTTAATGCTGTTGTAGTTTCTGATATAAGAAAAACAATGTTTAGTGTATGGAAAGTAACACGACAAGTGAGCGTGAAAAATAAATTAAATTATGCATTTCGTAAAGCTGGTTGTCATTGTGAAACCAATAAATTAAAAAAACAATCGTTTCGTTAAGTAAATGATTTTGATATTATTTGTTTTATTCTATATCGTATTTCTGTTTTCTAATTCACATGCTGCAGGGTGTGTCACACTCTGCCATGAAGTTTGTTTTTCTAACTACTAGTGACCTTTTTTTGTTACTCGGAATTATAATCTTCAAAAATATTTATACGAATTTCTCTGACTATTGTTACAAATTTATAAATAATTATTGTATATGTCTTAAAATATCTCAGACAGATCGAAAATACCCACATTTTGGGCAAAATTTGCAGTATTTAGAAGTGTTATATGTTAAAAGCGGGTTTTCTAATGATTTGGTGACTTAGCGATGTTTTGGCGAGAAAACTTGGCGACTTGGCGACAGTTGGTGAGATTTTTGGCGACTTGGCGAGAAATAGATACTTTTGGAAACATCCATCACCTAAGCTCTAGGACCAATATTTAGCGAGATAGCCTAGAAGCTTCCAGAACCCTGGCGAAAGTGGTAGATTTCCCCGCCAAGTCAGAAATAAATACCGCAGTCCGACATAAAAGGAGTTAGTTTTGTGAAAACAGTCAGTGAGTGAAGACGATTAGTCGTGACTGCTAGTCTAGAGAAGCTGTTCTCTGAGTGGTATTTGAGACCTGATTGGAAGCTGTTACTTATTGTATCCGACGAATTGTAGCTGTACAGTTGTGATTGTTACAGCTGGTATATCTAGTGGAATTTTTACGAATAAAAGTCTAGTGTTCATTGAGTGGTTGCTTTATTCAACTCTCAATCCACACGAACCCCAAAGTTCGGTATACTATGTATGAATCACAGAGCTCCAGTGATTCAGTACTTTCACATCGCTTCCTGTTAAAATCAACAAAGTGAAACACCATTTGTCGCGGAGTGTGATTGAAGTTACTGATGCTCCGTTGTTTAGGGACGTGACCACGTTAATATGTGACTTCTAAAGTCCTTTCGCTTGTGTGGCGTGGATATGAAGAGAAAGATGATAGTTCATGGAGTACTCCAAACCCATCGACCTTAAGATACAGAACGGGTTTTGCTGTACTATTTTGTATGTATGTATATATGACTTAGATTATATAAAACTAATTTTTTTCCGGCGGCGGGTAATTGGCTGACGAACTCTATGCCACAACAAGACCTGAAACTGCTACTCATTTGTCATTACCCAGCGGGCACCTGTGAACTCTTTAAACATACCTTTTTAAAATTTGGAGTAATTTTATTTGAAATTGTAATGCAAATTATTTTTTTCACAAACGTATTATTTACCTAAAAAATCATTTAACCAAAATATATTTTGAAGTGAAAATTGATAAAAATATAAATTACATAATATATATTTTGATCATGCAGGATAATTTTATTCTAGTTGCAAAAAAAGAATTGGCAAAACATGATTTGTGAATTTAACAAAAAATCAAATGAAAGGAAAACATTGTGCAAGGTAGTGTAAAATATAGATTGTAATGTTTTAAGTTTAAAAAAACAATTTAAATACAAACATAAATTTTGTTTAATAGATACTAATGAGTATAGAAGATATTTTTATTGATATATATTTTAACTTTATATTTTCACTTTTTCTAATTTTAAAATCAGCTCAAAAAATATGTTTATGCATTTGAGGTAGTTGCATTTTTGTAAAACTACATCTACATATCTTATTATATATAAATGTAAACTCAACTGTCATGATAAACTGTAGATATAAAATAGAACACGTTTAATGAAGTATCAATCGTATCTCAGACTGGAAAATATCAAAACTTTGGAATTTGTTGATAAATAAAATTCATGTTGAAATACAATTAATATCACAAAATACTGATATTATATTTTATATTAAATTTTAAAAAATACCAGGGGAACATTTTTTTATATTAATTGAAACAAGGTACATTTAATTATTCTATTATGTATAGTTAATACGTAATGACAAATTTTCTTGAATATGAATTATCGACATTATATAAAAAAATTTTGTTTTTTCATATTGAGCTTCTTTTTAATGAAATAGAATTTTTATAAATCTCTATACGATTTACTTTTAAATTATCATCTGTTAATATTTTCATGTATGTAACAACAATAATAATAATTTTGAACAGTCTTTTATAATTATCTAACGCAATTCAGCGATTAAAATATACTGTATCCAAGAAATTATTTTTTTCTTAATAAACAGAATCAGAAATAATTCTTTAGGTACCTTTACTCATTAATTATTTTACCTCAGAATTTAAAATAATGTCTTAATTATTATACTCATGTAAATAAACCTGCTAATTTGTAACATTAACAAATTATCTATTAAAATATCTTGATTTTCTTCAATAAAAGGATTCAATCAACAATTGTGTGCAGAAAAAAGAAAAAGAAACAAGAATAACAAGAATTATAAAATAACAAGAATAACAATCAACCAAATATGCGTCAATAAATTATTGATGTAAATTAAAATGAATTCCATAAATTTTCGAAATTTTTTCACACTTTACTTTCATGATTAGTAGTGTAAAAATTACGACAGGATAAAATTTTATTTTACCAAATTAAAAAGGACATATACGTTTATTTAAAAGAAAAATATTTCACACATATATAAGTTAAACTTAATATTGTAAGGTAGAATTTTAATTTATTGAAAGATGTTTTGAAATGGTAATATTTGTGTAAATCTGTATTTTACTAATCTAATAATTATTTGTATTTAAATTAGAGCCCACAATATATCTACAACCTTAATGAAACACTATTAAAACTGGTATAAATACATCCATACCCACGCACAACCACCCACACAAATATATTTATTGTGGGTGGTTGTGCGTGCAAATACTGCCATTCAAATTCTAAGGTGTTATTTATTTTATAAATTTATGTTTTTACATCTAATATGGTGGTATTTATAAAAATTGAACATTTCAATATACAACAGTATTTCAAAATAAAAATAATTTTATAAAATTTCTTCAAGGCAACAAATACTTTTTTCGATTATAAAATATAAATAAATTTAAAATTAAATTGCACATTAAAGTATCACCTACAGTTTCACTAAATTTCAAAACTACTAATAAGAAATACTAATAGTGTGAGAAGTGTATAGTTATTAAATTTGGAAAATTATAAAACAGCTTTACCCATACGTTAACATGTATCTAAACCTGTTATACATATTTAAATGAGGATTAAATTAATCGATATTTCAAAGATTTGCCTTGCCTGTAAATTTCTATTATAGACTTAATATAATCTGTCAATTAAATATTATTAGCTTGCTTTTATGAGTTATATTAAATATTAATATAAAGAAAATAATTCCTCTTCTTATATAATTACTTTTAGAATGTTTGCAGAAATTTGTATCTTTCAGTAGTTGTTACAGAATTTGCTACTATAATTTAATAACATTTGTAAGATCGTAAATATAATTTAATTAACGTAATTGCATTTCATATTGTTTTGATAGTATTAAAATAATCCACCTAAAATAATAATGTATCATTTACAATTACATGAAATCTAGTTTATCTTTCGAATTAGTTGAAAATGTGTTGATAAAGTGAAATTCATTTAATAGTTTAGGTGAATATCATTCTATTGTTCAATTGGTCAATACTTTGTAAGAATATTTAAATTATTAAATAATTTTAAATCTCAAATTATATTTTAAAGCAGTTTATAAAAAAATTTGATTTTTATATCTTTTAAAGAAATTTGGAAGTGATTAGCTTATTTAAGCTAATTTTAGATATATGCCCCATATATGTAATCATGATCACGAGGAAAATATTTCATATATTATCATGAAATATTGAGAATGATAGTTCATGATAACTCCTGAATATTATAAATAAAAATTAGGGAACATATTTAATGAATATCGATATTTTAGTAGTATACTATCTTTGTAGTGTATTTTACATGAGATCTATCTTGATAACAACATGACTTTGTAAGGGAGATAACTTTAATAAACAAAAAGTTTTTTATTTCGTCACAAAATTTATGATCTAACAAATTTTATTACATTTGCTTAAATAAAACTTCTACAAATACTTACATTACAGCAGTTGCGAAACATCCCACCACGGGACATTATGATTTGGGGTGTCATAGCACATGATTCCAGATCACTTCGAGTTCCTACTCATGGAACTATGACAGTCCAACGTTATGTGAATGATATGTTGCAGTAAGGGGCACTCCTCTACCTTCAGAGAAGGCTAAACTGAGTATTACGGTCTCAGCTCGCGAAGAATGAAAAATCGCCAACTCTGGTCATTTTTTCCCTCATCACATTTATTCGCTAAAACATCATCAAAAACGATTAGTCACCAAATTTGTCACCAAGTACAGCGTCGGAATGTCTTGTCGCCCCACATCCCGGAAATGCTCACCATTTTTATTTCGATTTTTTTTTATCAGATGCACGATAATTTAAATCTTGTTTTTCATATGTATATTTTATTTCACTTCAGATGTAGCACGGAATATAAATATTGTCTTTTATATTCACATTTTTTATTTCGGTGTGGATATAGTGCCGGAAATTCAATTCTGTCTATTCGTTTTACATTTCACTGTGGATATAGCGCCGGAATTTCAATACTATCTTTTATATTCATTTTGTATTTCGCTGTGGATATCGTGTCGGAATTTCAATAGTCTTTTATATTCGTTTTTTATTTCGGTGTGAATATAGTGCCGGAAACTCAATCCTGTCTATTCGTTTTGCATTTCGTTGTGGATATAGTGCCGGAATTTTAATACTGTCTTTTAGATTCGTTTTGATTTTCGCTATGGATATAATGCCGGAATTTCACTACTGTCTTTTATAGTCGTTTTGTATTTCGCTGTGGATATAGCGCCAGAATTTCAATCTTGTCCTTTGATATTCAATTTGGATTTTGCTGTGTATATCCAAATTGAATTGCTGTGCACAAGGCAAAAAATTAAAGTAAGAATTTTATTGTAGTTATTTTCTGCAGGCATAGAAATCTTAGAATTGAATGTTAAATATTTAAATTTCCAATAATAATAAGCAAAATTATAGAATTTATTTTTTAAAATTATTTTAGATTTGTTTATTTTTTATGTAGTAATGATTTGTAGTATTCTATCGTTAATAACTGAAATTCATTATTTCATTTATTTTTAACTAAATGTTATTAAATGTAATTATTTTTGGTACTTTATTTCCTTTTATTTTAATTCTGAAATATTTCTAAGTAAAATCTTTAAACAATTCTTATTACGATTACTGTTTCATTGCATGCGATTAGGCTTGGCAATTTAAAATTTGGGGGAAACCCCGCTTTATTTACATGGTTAATATTGTTTTCTTATATAGTGTTAGGTGGAGGAGGGGGAATCCCCGATTTTTTAAACCGTTTGGCGCTTATTTTGTGTTTGTCAATCAATTTCTAATACCCCTGTCCCCTCCACTTGGCGATATATTTTTTTGTCAAATTCGCCAAGGTGAGACCGTGATACTTAAATTTTCCAAGGGGGCTTCCAATGCTCTTTATGAGCAATATAACGCACGAGTGCTTATTGTTTGCATCAGCCAACATGCAATTCAAAACCTAAAGCTGTTTCCTTGGCCACCGTGCTCACCAGATCTCTCCCCAATCAAACACGTTTGGGACATGATTGGAAACCATTTGCACATCTTGTTACTGTCTCCTCTAGAAGATGCACTTTGGCAAATGGTTGTCTGGTAGTGGAGAGCCACTCCATCAGGACGCTATTTGTACTTTCATTGAATCTATATGCTAGACCTGTTTCTTCATTTATCATCGTCCACGCTGGTCCTACAAACTACTGACATAATTCTATTCTCGGACTGTATTATGCATATCATTTCAAAATGCAAATCACTTATTGTTCGTTGTTAAATCTCTCTCTCTTTGTTGAGTTTCGTCATTTTGTGGCAACGCCTTCTTGGAATTGCATTTTCAAAGTCGGTTTGTGTGTATAAGCACCTAACATAAATTTTAAATTCTTAATAAAATGTTTCATTTATGTGCGGAGCTGTTAGGCATTTTAAATATTTCTTTCTGAAAATTGTAACAAATAATGTAGCCTATTAATACAAAGAATTCTTAAAATAAAATTTTATTAAGAAAAATATTAGTCACTCTCTTTCTTTCTATATAAAAAAATGATGATCAATTAAAATATAAATATTTCTTGATCCTCACTTTATAGTGATAAAAATTTAACATTTTCTGATCAATATAAAACAATGATTATTTAAATAATACTAATTTCGAAAATCAGTTAAATAATAATACATCATCTGAATTGAAATACTCATAATTAAATAAAAAGTTAATGGGAGAAAACGAATAAATGTTTTATCCAGTTATAAAAATTTGATTTACTTATATCCATGCTTAATCTTACCAACAAAGGAAATGAAATATTCTTTTTGAGAAACATTTAATTTCCAAAAGCAAATATCATACTCCAATTTTTAAAAAATATTTAAATAAATCATTAGTTATTATCATGCTAAAATCTTATCTTGAGGTAAAAATATTGAAATTCTGCTTTTAAATATGAATATTAAATCTATCTACTACAGTATAAACTGGTTCATCTAAAATAATATTTCAGGTTATTTTGACAATGAAAAAAAAAAATGTTGTAGTTCTGAATAATTTATAAATTTTGAATTTTTTATAGTAATAGAATATTAGTTATTACAATTTCAAAACGACAATCATATTTATTTACAGTAAATAAAAAAAATCTCCTTGATTAAATATTGAAAGCAATACACATTATATTAGTTTACAATAAAATATTTGCTTGATAAATTATTACTCGTTATAAATGATTAATGTCAGAAATTAAACTTCCCTTTCACATTATTATTTTAATTTCTTTTTATAAAACAGAAATGACTTGCTTCTTTGACACTTCCATTGTTTTTTCTAACAGAAGTTTCTTGAATCATAAAATAATGTTATTTTAAAATACTTAACAAAAAGGTATTTAAGGTAAGAAGAAAGAAAAGTGTTTATATTATTTTATTTTCAAAGCATAAATTCATTATATACCTTGAAGATATATTCAATCATTACGAGGAGAAATGAATAAAAATAATATTTATGATGTAACTATTATTATTTTTTCAATTTAAAAAAAAATCTAGTTCATTAATTAAAATAATCTTTTAGGGGAAAACAATAGATTTAAAAATGGTTATGAAATGTGTTAGGAAAACCCAACTTTTAGTCAGTTTGAATATTTAATATTATCATTTTGATATTAATATTTATTTCAAACTCCCTCTCTCATAATACAATAATATATAAGTATATATATATATATATATATATATATATATATATATATATATATATATATGTATATGTATATATATATATATATATTGAAGTTTGTATTTAATACATTATTTAAGGTTGAATTATTTTAGAAAATGTTCTAAGAAATTTTTTTGATATATTTTGTAACATGGAAATTCATTTATCCAAAATAAAGATTATAAATAAAAATATTTGCATAAAATTAGTTTTAAACAACATGTAATAATAAAGGACATGGAAAGCTTTAATTGTTTTCAATATATAGATGTGACATAATTAAATAATAAAGTAGTTAAATATAAAGTAGTTAAATATGTATTTTACAACACGTATTTTCGCCCCACTAGCTTAAAATTGTTTTTCAAATTATATCGAGTTTTTATGGATTAATTTATTAATTGCTAAAATATAGCTATGTTTATGAAACTGTGCAATTTTTCTATAATTATAATAAAAATAATGCACTAGAGTAATACCCGTATTGTATACTATAGTTGTAAACATTATTTATATATTATTATAAGAAAAATTGACAAAGTAGAAAATTGATTTCAAAATGTTTGCAAAATTATTTTTCTCCTCATTTCATATCAGTAGGAGGACTGTTAGCAAGAAAGTATTGAGTTTTATATAATTTGAAATGTTATAAATACAATTAAAGTATTCATATTTTTTAAGAGACTGATAAATATGTGTAGTTTATTTGTAATAATAATTGTTAAAATGTTTATTGTGTAAACGTGTCTGTCTTCTTTTAATTATAAAGAATCGAACAAAGAAATATCGATAACAAATTTACTATACACCATAATGTATTCTTTAAATAAGCAATAGAAATTTCATTAAATTGAGTATATCTCCAACAGAAGCTAAAATATTCTGTATTTATCCATAAACCACTGATATTCAAATTATCCTGAAGTTTCATAATAATGTTTTTAAAATATTAGTTTATCAAAAATTTCATAAATTGTTTAGTTTTGGTAAATATGCTTTAGTCATTTCATTGCAACAAAATATTTAATATCATTTTTTAAAAATATTTACACTAATCATAACATTTTATGTAATACGATAATATTTTATGTAAAATGAATATGAATTTACAAATATTAATGAAATGTATTAAATTATTACAAAATCATCAATATTACTACGTAAAAACACAACTAGATTAAAATGAATTAAGTAGAAATTAAAACAAAACTAGTAATAAGTTTCATTAATTTTTCCTTATACTTTGACACTATTGAAAATTTAACTAAAATTATTAATGAATAAAAGAGAAAAATAAATTAACCTAAATAAACAACAATAAATATGAACAATGTTTACAAATGTATTATTATATATCCAAAATATACATAAAATAAATTTATCGATTTCCAAAGTAGAATTACTATAAAAACTTTCCTGTAATGGACGGGGAAAAAAACTCATAAGAGGGAAGATTAGTATCTGCAAAGTGAAAATCGTTAATTACAACATTTTTGGGTAAATTCTTTTTTCAATAAAAGTACAAATGCTAATTAAATACCTCTATTTTTCTTATGTAGAATAAAAACTATTTGAAATAAATATTACTTAAAAACAAAAATTTTCTGAATTTAATGCTAAGAAATTCCGTTTAAATTATTTTATTCTATTTAAAAATATTCAGATTTTATGTTTACAAATTTTAAAATTTGTGAGATGATTATTTCTCTTTTAAAATTAGTTGCTAAGCAGACATTTTTATACAACAATAACTGTGGAAATTAAATAGACTTTTATAAAGATATTTATAAATAGTATGCAATTTTTTCACAAATGTAAATAGATAATACTTCTCAGAATGTTCTATGAGCAACTTAGTAATGAAAATTTATAAAAAGTTTGTTTTAAAATGTAATGTAGTTCAAGGTAAATAATAAAATAATTAGTCTCTTCTCCCAATCTCGTTTGTTATCTGTGTCATTTTTATCTTGTTGCTACTGGCACTTAAATGAAAATAATTAACTCAGAAAAATAAAAGTTGTAAAAAGAAACAATTAATTAAAAAATGTTGATTTTTTTATTTAATATATTTTAATAAAATATTTTTATTAAATATTTTTCAACATTTAAGATATGTTGTAAAATATTTTGGGTAGTCTCGTAATTACTGTAAAATATTTTTGAATGAATTATATTATTTTATATTTAACATTTGAAAACATGTTTAAATTCTGGAATATAATTAATTTAAATATATACACTATTTTATATTATTAATGTAGTTTTTACAAATTATTTGAAAGATTTTCACATGAGAAAATACATTTGCCACTTTAATAATTCAAAATTGAGTTAAAATAACAAAATGATATTTTGAAAAATAGATTGAATGTATTGCATTGAACACTTTAAATTATATATTAAAAAGTATATGTTATTGCCATTTATAATTTTTTGGCAGTGAATATAGTTTGTATAAGAGTAGATAAAATATGCTGAAAAATGTATAACTATAAATTTAAATTATTTTCAAATTTTTTCCAAAAAAGGTAATTTTAATTACATTTGCATGTGTAAGAACTATGTGTGTATATATGTATTAATATTAAAATGTGCGTAAACATATAATCTGAAATCTTTATAAGTAATTTATTTTTTATGGTAGCATAAAAACCAAAAGTCTTATGAAATTTAAATCCGCTATAATAATAATCATTCGATAATTGTGAATATCTAAAACATATGTTGTTCAAAGTATCATAATTAAATTATTAATTTCTTGAGTGACTATCAGACATATAGTCTGAAGATATTTTCCCGAAAATATACCATTTTATTGGTAACAGTAAAATGCAAAGGACATTTTTATTCAATAAGTCAAATCCAGATTATATAGTGAATTAAAGCACGTATAAAATATTTATGGAATAAAAAAATATGTGACAAATAAAATATGTATTTTCGTATATTTTTTAAAATATTAAGACAAGGAATATTTTATCAACAATTTGCATCAGAAGTTTTTTTTTAAAAAATTCTTTTGACCGTGAAATTATGTTTAGAGTTATATTCATACTATTATAGTTATATGCACATATATTTTAAAATGAACTTTCTTTCATGTCTCTAGCTTGTCTACAAAAAAAAGTGCTTTAAATTTTGATTTAAAATGTGTTATTAACTGCAATTGCATTTGACATCAGCTAATATGCTATTTTAATTACTATTAAGTTATTGAAAATTCCTTTTTTATTTATTTTTTATGCTATTCCTTGTATTATTTGGAAATAGAAAAATGTTATTCAAAATAAAATAATGCATAAAAATATATGCGAATATATTTGTTTTTTGGCCAAAATTTGGTTAAAATTTTGAATGTATTAAATCAGGTTTTTGTTACAAGATAATTCACTACACAGCCGATGCTCACAAAATGCACTTACAGTGATCTGGCGACAAACTTTCGCTTTTTCAAGAGAAAATCATAAATATATTAAATCACTGAAAAATAAAAGAAAAATTTTGTTGTGCTTTTACTTTGTTGAAAATTCTTCACTCGCAACCCATAAATTAAATCAATATCTTTGGAAAGTTCTTCTGGAGTTTAAACGTCTAAAAGGTTTGCAAACTTATAATGATTTCTAATTGCTATGCTACATATTAAGCGGTAGTAAAGCCTATTATTTGATTTGCAACATAATATAAAGTAATTTTATTAGATGGGTTCCGGGAGAAATTTTCATTAGTCAAAAGGTCTGGTATGTATATAAAAATTAAATAGAGATATATTTAAGAAGTTGTGAAATCTTTTGTTGCAAACACTTACCACATTCTTTGGTAATAGTCTAAACATTATGATTAAATCTAATTAAGAATTGTTTGAATTTCAAAATATTTTGCAACTATTTTATATGTTCTTACCGTTTTGAATCAATTGATGGCTTTATTATTTATTTGTAGATGTATAGAATAATCTCCAACAACTAAATTCCATATCTATACCAAATATCATAAGAAATGATCAAAAATTAACTAGTCACAAAAAATTCAAAATCTGACACATACTTATAGAACATATAAAAATAACAAACATGGTGACAACCAAAATCTATTAGTAGACATATTTTATCCTCACACCAGAAATATCCTAAGAATTTCGATGCGTTTTCATCATGTTAAAATTCAAAACCATGATCCTTTTATTGATAAATCAAGTTTTAATTGTAGAAAATATCTTCCTGTTATTATTATAACATTTGTAGTGAAAGGAAAACTCATTTTACTGTTATAATTACTTATTCATAGATTGAATTTCATCTCGAGAATTCAAATCATAAAATTTGCAATTAAAAGATGAAAATTCCAGCATTTTTATTCCTATAGAATTGCTAATTTTTCATATTTAATATCATTGTAAAGACAACTCTAATATTTTTTAAATAGTTGTCACATTGTGATAGTGTTGAGACTCACAAGTACGCAACTTTTGATATCCTAACTTTTGAGATATAATTTTAAACAATTGTATCTAAACATTTGAGCTATCTCTATCCTTGAATAATGTTGCCACTAAATATATATATTAAAATAATAAGAGAACTAAATAACACAAACTATTTTTTATGAACTTACTTCAAGCAATTTAATTACTGAAAATTCTTGTTTATAAGAATTTCAACCTTTAAATTTTGAAACATAAAAATAATTCGTTAGTTATTCAAAAAAATGAGATGGTATGTATATAATCGATTGTTATTGTACCCACAAAGCCCGATATTGATTGATTATTGCTTATCATTCATATATATATATATATATATATATATATATATATATATATATATATATATATATATATATATATATATATATATATATATATATATATATATATATATATCAAATATATCTATATCAAATAATATCTATACCAGTGAAAAAGTGACATAAAGATATTATTTTCAATGAGAACTTAACTTACCATATAATTTCTCATTAAATGCTTAAATTTTAATTTAAGCATTAAATCCCAGAATAAAATAAAATAAAATAAATTGTGATAAATCTTTGAAATTTTTATCAGTTTGCTATTATACAGATTGTAAATTTATTTAGTTTAACACAATCAGTTACTAACAAAAGTAATCAATCACAAATCACTCCTATAAAATTCTCCTATTGGACATACTTATCTCTACTTTGCATGCAATTAATCTGCATTAAATAATTTGTTAAGTATTTAACTTTTGTGCTCCATGAAACAAATTTGAAGCGAATTAATGATTTCAGTGGATATAACTAAGCCATTTATTCCTGCCTTTATCCATCGTTCTGCTTGTAAGAAGAGGTTAATGCACTTGAAAGCCACAAATTGTTATAGTTTCCTGCAGACTGCCCTTTTGTGTGGAGCAGTAGATCAGTGTCTTATCTTGACAAATTCATTCTCCCCAACTATAATTTCGTGCTTAATGTTTATAACCGTTTTAAATGTGAGTTGGCTGATGAATTAAGCTTGCTCTCTCATTAAGTAAAGTTATTTAGTGGAGCATTAACTGAACGTGGTTGAACTAAAAGATTATGTTATTTTACTAATGCATTATTTAATTCTTTTTAAATTAACATATTCTATATAAGAATTTATTATCTTGTGAATATAAAAATTGTTGCAAATTTTCTTTTTTACGTAAGTATTTTCAAAAATATCTTTTTTATATTAAAAAATCCTATAAATGATAAAAAATATGACTTGTTAAAAATAAGCGTATATTTGATTAGTAATACCGTGTTATATACATAATTTATGCAATCTTTCAAAATATAAACAATTATTTAGCATTTATTATAATTACATTGCTAAAAATTTTAATTTAATTTCCTACAAAGCACTTTTTAAATTCTAAATACAACATAAAATTTAGGCCACTTATAAATTGTATTCAAAAATATTAAATTTAAGGTTCATTGAAAAACACTATAGGAATTCATTGCAGAAAAGTGTCCAAAAAATATTATAAATAATTTTTGAATTTAATTAGTTTGTTTACATGAGGAAGTTCACAATGTTGTGTGAAAAGGAATATTTGAGTTAGAAGTTTGAAAAGTTTTCATTGAGAGTCTTGACATTATGAAAGGAGAAATAATCAATTTTCTTAAGCGTTCTATAAATCCTATTCCGAATGCGTAAAGTATAAGGGAGTTTTATAAAACACCTAAAATATTTGGTAAAAAAAGTAAATGATCAGCTTGAAACAAATAAAATTTTCGTGTTTGTAATAAAATGGATCCTATCCATTCGTAAATTGTTGCACCAAAGAATTAAAGGTATAGCACGTAATGCAAGCTGTTACAGTTGAAAATGAAATACAAAAATGTGCTATTTGAAAGTTGCAAGCAATCCAGCGTATTTCAATAAAAAAGATTGGATTAAATTGACCAAGCAGGTCCTAATCTAGAATGATGCATGAAAAAATACTTTTTCGTACGAAAGAAGTTCCTTGACAACAATACTCTCATAGTAATTTGCTAGGACAATAATATTTACTACTGGCATGATTTATAAACAGAAACTCAAGTTTTTATCGATAGGCTTATTTTATTAGTAGTAATGGTGTGACGAGTTCCTGGAAATATAAACTTAGTTGTTATCAATCATTGCTTAACCAACATCTTGCGTCTTTTAACTAAAAATAGCTATTATGGATAAATGAGATAAAATTTTTAAAAGTATCAGAAAAATTTGATTAATTCAATAAAAAATCATGTATATAAAGTTGTCTAGAAAAATGGTAGAGTAATATCTTTTTTACTCTTGTAAAAATTCTTTAAGTAGTTGGGGTATATATTATTGTGTAATAGATATTTGAATGTGAAAAAAACTTAAATTAAATTTTTGGTAATGTATTTATTACCTTATACCTTTTAGTTAGATACCTTTTAGAAATAATATGTATATATTTTAAAGTAGATTAATTTATTCCTATCTTAATTTAATTTAAAATAGTTTATATGTTCACAAAAAACTAGGTGGTCTAATAATTTTGTAACAGACTGTTCACATAAAGAACACTTATTTAACCCCCCTTCCTCCTAATTTTAAACGACACAAAAATTGATTGATTCATATTTTACTAATCTAAATGTGTACATTTTTAAAAATTTTAACGAAATGAAAATATATTTAACCTACCATAAATTTGAACAAATATTAAATGGGAAAATATTCGTGCATATAATTCATGAAATTCATAACCAAATAAATTCTTTTTTCACTTTTAAAATAGTATATTAATCTCCATTTATTGCTGAAATATATTTCCCCTTTACAAAGAAACTTAATTCAAAAGCATTATTCTTGTAATAAGTAATGCTGAAAAATCAACATTTCTATAACAATACTATATAATTAAAATACTTTAATTTCATTCTTGAAAATAAACACTCATAATAAATGTCAACATTTTCAAAAAATAAAACTTAAAGGTACTTTTTTTTATTTTTAGAATATTATATTTTTATTTTGTTTTTGATACATATCTAATTTCGTTACTGTATGTTATATTTTTTCATAAACTTTATTCAAAAGTCCTGAGTGTGAAATTATGAAAATTATTAAAATAGTGGCAATGGTTTCCTACCGCAAAATTTCATACAAACTTTGTAACTTTGATGGAGGACTTTATTTATGGCACACTTTGAAATTTGTAACAAGGATGTATGTTTATTCAAGAATGCATGCTTCAAAAATGCACAATAGTTGCCTACATTAAAACATTCTTTGCAAAGTAAAGCAATGTTGCAGATATAAGAACTAATTTATTATCATAAAAATAACCAAACTTGGACGTTTTGCTTATTTACTTTAATAGTAAATATTTTGATATTTGTTGTACAATGTATTTAAATTCAAAACATTCATTTAGTAGATTTCACAAAAAACATAAAATATTTAAGCAAGTATTAAAATTTGTTTGATATATGTAAGCACTTCTATGTATGACATAGACACTCACATTTCATTATAGTTTTAATATTTTTAATATAAGATATGCGCATTTTATTATTCCTTTAGCTGCTTATGTAATTCCTAAAGAAGAGATAAATTCTAAAAACACTTTGTTCAAAAGTTATTTATTCAGTTAATTTATAATTTATACCATACATAAGTATGGTGATGATAGTGACCTTTGCAAGAGGAAGCATCTTTTACATTAGTATCAAGAGTAATATGATTTCTCGTAGTTGCACTTTCAAAGACATTGAAATGAATAATGAGTTGTTCAACAACCAAAGAGATGAACATTATTAATTTAAGTGTGAATACATAAATGTGAAACCGCTGGTTTTAAAAAGGTATGGTTCTTTTTTATGAAAAAGTAAATCCGGCTAAACTGAATATCTGTTGTGATCGTTATATGTGGAAGGAGTTTATTAAGTGTCGTGGTCGCAATGTGCTTCACAAATGAAATGAAACGTCATGGTAGCAGGTCAGCTATTGGGGTCTTATGTCTGGTCTCTGCTTCACGATTATAAATACTACCATCCAAGAATTTCAATCTAACCATTAGAGTCTTATTATGGCATAAGCAGATGCAAGTATATTAGTAATCGCTCTAGTGAATGACACCATTCCAATGAGTTATTTCAAGTGGGACTAGAAAATAAACTTCCTATGCAATATTTAGTCAGATTAGCAATTAAAAATTCTGTGGTATATTCATTAATGTCAAGTCAATAGCTTGATAAATAATTTTAAAATTTCTGCCTTACAAGGGCTCCTTTGCAAATGCATTATTTGGTTGAATATTACTTTTTAAAAATTTCCAAAGTTCGTCATTTCACTAATAATTGCAGTAAAATCTATATTAGTCTCCAATTTTATTCTAATTAATTGCTGGATATATTATATCCTAAAAAATTCAGTTTTAGATCAGTTTACTTTAAATATATATGCTTGGTAAATAATGACTGAAAATTCCTTCTCACATCAGTTCCCTCTTAACTGGATAAATAATATTTCTTTTAATATTATCTTACATCAATTTAGTCCAAATCGATAACTGAATAATGTGTGGCTCTTTAAAACGATGTTATGAGAAGTAAAGTCTTCTCTTTAAAACTATGGCTTATAATATTTTTCTCTTGTAAAAATGAAATGCTACTTTTTGAGGCGTAAGATTTTTTTTATACATAGATTTCGCGCGCGCGGATGAAACGATAAATGAATATTTTCAAAAACTTTTCAGCCGTTGCTTTTCAAAATATTGCAAGGAAAAGTTCTTACTTTTGAATTTTTTATTTCTTTTTTTTATAGAAATTTTCTAACCAGAATCTAATTGGTTTGAAGAAAAATGATTTTTGGTTCATAATTGAATAACCATGAATTATAGTGTAAAATATTTACTTATGAACACCTTACATTTAAAATATAAAATAAGCCTTTAATTAATTTACTAATTTTAAATATTTAAATTGAATAAGCCTCTGTTTTATTTGAATATATAAGCGAACATTGTTGCATAATTCTTCCAGAGATATCGTCATTGATATATCTTGATATTAGTGAAACAAATATAATATTTTTACTGTACGTATTATACCGGTAAGATGCTTTATATTCTTTTCTTTAAGAATATACACATAGTGTATGTACCTTTAAGCCATTACACCAAGTTTTCAATTGAGTTTTGTATAAGCATATTAATTGCTTATTATTTCATTGAAATTGCAATAAATTGTTGGTTTAATGAAATTAAAATGTACATTCAAAGTTAAAATTTGACCTTTTATAAATAAGATTATTGGTAACTTGATGACGAAAGACTACTAATTAACATTAAGATTTTGACTTGACATTCAGTAAAAATTCTATTATTCTCCACTGGTACAGTGTTCCAGTATAGATCTCGTAACTAAAACGTACTTGATTGTTGACTAAAAGATACGATAATACTAAATGATGTTGACAATATGATACGATTTAGAGTTTGATACAATAAATTACCAATGATTAAGTACAATATAATAAGTTCCGAACTTGCATGTACTGATGAATTTATCTACATGTTTAATCAAAATGTATTTTTAACATTACTAGTATTCACGAATAGGAATTTGTCCAACTATAAATAAATAATTCTTATTCTATAATTCGTATTTATATACGTCGTATCGTATTTATTATTCTATAATTCGTATTTATAGCAATAGATTTTACAGAGTTCTTATACTCATAAGACGTTTAATTATTCGTTTTGCTTGTTTTATACTCTTTATGGAAACATAAGAAATAATAAAATGTTACTGGATTAAAGGAGTCTCTCAAATGATGGAATGATGCCATGTTCGATAAAATGTAATATTTGAGGATGCGACAAAATAGAATATTACAACTCGCCAGCAATTAAGGAGATTCTTAGTTACGAGTTCATTTTACACACTATTATTGATGGATAATTCATATTATCATTCTCGTTTAACAACTACTGAATGTTAAAATTTCAAATATTGTCTAAGTTACTTGATAATGGTATGAATATGCTTAAAATGCTTGAAAGTTCTAATGCAATCCAATCGCAAGTTCTATATGAATCCTGAATTACAATATGTTGAAAATAGAGAATCATCTCCAGAATTCTTAAATTGGAAATCTTTTTATGGTCAACTTATTAATAATTCTAAAGCTATTAGAATAAAACTTGTAAAGCACTGATTCAAAATAATCATATGAATGCTGTTGTTTTTTATTGGCATTGATTTTTATTGATTATTGCACTAATGGTGAATGTATATTATGTCAATAAAAATTGATTAATCAATTTTTATTGACATGAATGTTTTCTTTTTCTAAGCTAATTTAACTACCAATTAAGAGTTACATAAATATTAGGAATATCCTGTGATATAGAAAAATCTTTGATGTATGTTGTTTTTGACATCCAGTCGTCCTGTATATTTATATATATATATATATATATATATATATATATATATATATATTAAATTAAATATTATATTTTTAAAAATTCAAAGTTTCTCATAATGTTGAAACTAAATTTACTTATTTATATATTATATTTCATTATATTAAAAGCAAGTGTAAACGAGAATGCTTTAAATATCAAAAATGCAAACCCGGTTTTAAGAGCGAAATTGCCGTTTAAAAGTAAATTATTGTTAAAACGTAAATATTGCAGAGGTTTCAGTAGAATAATTAAGCAATATTGCTTTTAACAGACGGCATTATTACATTTAACTCTAGATGGGAACGAAGACCTTTACTTTGCATGCATTTATTTCAGTAGCTAAAGTTTTCTGTGTACACTTAGTTAAAATTATGAATAGATGATAGATTATTCATTATATTCAAATTAAGACTTAAAAGTTAAAGTGCAGAAGTTTGGAGTTTTATTCATTTTAAGCCCTGCATTACTTTTACAATTCCTTTTAAATATTATTTTTTTGCATACTTTGGAGGAATTAAGAAGGGAATTGTTTGTTGCAATTAGTTATATCATTCTGAAATATATTAAAAAGTTGTTATGCGAATTATATTTTTATAAAATATTCTTTTTAAGAGGTGTAAAGTATAGACGATTAAATATAATATAGAACAAAATTTTAACCATCTAAAAAGTTTCATCGTAAAAATAAATATTTTTAAAAGTAAGAAAAAAAAAAAAAAAAAAAAAAAAAAAAATTTTGGGAAGCGTGTACTTTATTTTTTGATTTTCTAGACTTTTTAAATTTTTTAATGTGAAAATATTTTGAAAGCTGAATATCATACTCAAATTCTTTTAAACCTTACTCATATTTTTATAAAAATCGTGTCTCATGTCTTGAATTTTCTGTTTTTATATTTTTGAATTATAAGGATATATATTTTGAAAATAACACTATTTTTTTTTATTTATTCTGAAAGATTTTTACTTGGGGGAAATTTAACCATATTGTTAAAAATATGTAAGAAGTTTATATATTCAAGTGAAAAATTATATATAAACCACACACATTTGGGGGAAAAAAAAACTGTGTATAGGTAAAATAAATTTCAGCATTTATTTTCATACATTTTAACAAAGCTTCTTTTTAAAAAAGTACTTTTTTGAAGAAATCTGTAAAAGTGAAAAATATTAATAATCTCATTTAATATTTCCCAAAATTAGGAACGAATCATTTTCATAACTGATACATATGTTACGGTGAAACACCGAAATCTGGAGGATGTCGGCATTCACTGGTGAATGTCAGAATTCACATATTCGTTTGGTGTATGTCCGAAATATTTACTAAATACCCCTTATTTTTGGCTTTCACCGGTGAATTTTGACATTCACCATGCACTAATGGTGAATGTGGAACATGCCCGAGATTTGTATTTTTTCTCTGTAACTCAGTCCCGGTAAATTTTTCGCCTCTCTTTCTGAGAGAATTAATTAAGAACTTAAAGTACAGAGTACTTTCAAAATGAGAAAGGATAATTATAGAAGTTAAAAACTTACTTAATTATACAGTACGTTCTAAATGAAAAAATAAAATAATAGAGAGTAATAAAAAACTTACTAAATTATGCGAATCAAATCTTATTTATTACAGCAACTTAAACTATAATGACTTTTGAATTGCACAAGAGGCCCTTACTTTTACAACTGCATTCATTTGTGGAACACTTCCTTTTGCAATGACAGCGTGTACAGTCTTGTCCACCTCTTCTCGAATTAGCTGCAACTGCTTATCTCAGCGAAATTTCTTGAAAAGAAATCTTATCTATGGAGCTTTTCTTTACAAATTTCGAACTGATTACTTGTGTAAAGCTGCTTGAGAGTGCCATTTTTATTCGCAAGTTTATAGAAATCGAAGTTTTCTATTCCAAAAACAACCGATAACACATTTCGGTTATCTGTACGACCACTGTTATCTGTTATCTGTACGACATTTCGGTTATATGTCGACATCAGGGACTTGTATTTGTACAGTATCATTAATTTGAGCAGGAAGAAATTGATTTTGTGAGGTTCGCAACATTTTTGATGGTTCCAGTAGAAGATTCTCATTCGCGGCTGCTCTTTTTATTGAAATTAACTCGTGTTTTTTTATTCAGGACTTGATGTGAAGACGTGGTAGATTGCAAATCCTCTTCAATATTTTTCTTTGGAATTTGGTTTTTGGTTTGACCACCACTCAAATTTCTTAGAAGTATTACCAGTTTTTTCAAGTTGTGCTTCAGTTTCAAAAGTATTGGCAATTTCTTCAAATTGTTCCTCAGTTTCGATACTTGCGATTTGTTCCCTAGGCGTAAAAGACGATGCTATGCCTCTATTCGCTTTAATGCCAAACATGGATTCATAAGGACTTTGGCGTACTCCTTCGTGGTATGTTGTGTGCTTGTCAAATTGCACAAAGGGTAAACTTTCTGACCATTTATTTGTATTGTTATCGTTCACCCATGCAGTTAGCATATTCTGCATATCCTGATTGGCCCTTTCAACTGAGCCTTGTGTTTGACAGTGCCGAGGCATTCCATGAACTAACCTAACATCTTTTCACATATCACATATTTCGGATGACTTGATAACTGATATCTGATTGCAATATTGCTTGAGCAGTAAATGTTAAAAAATATCGAAAAAACGAGATGCGCTACTTCTTCAGCCCTCTTAGTTTTTAAAGGTCTTAACTGGACAAACTTAGTTAAATGTGATCTTGTTACACCATTATGAACTTATATTCACCATCTGAGTTTGGCTGCAGATCTATCAGATCAACTTGACATCTTGAGTTTAATTCAGAACTGATCATTGGTTTCACAACAATACCTTTCTAATGTGCACTTTGTTTCATTTGACACTGTTTGCATAGATTTAAATACAACATTACAACTTCATATGCAATATTTTTGTATTTATTTTGCAACTCTTTAAGTATACGTGTTCTTCCTCCATGGCCTCTCCTGGTGTGGGTTTCATATAGTATACAGAACATTTCCTCATTGGTGACATAATACCTTATAATCGTTTCCCCTGGTTTTAATAGTACAATTAACTTCTGTTCATCATTAATTTTTAACGTGTCCAAACGTTTGAATCGTCTGTAATCAAAAGTTGTGTTGCACTTAGTTTTAGCAGAAACCACTTCAGAAAGTATTTTAGAGTACTTTTCTCGACAAAAATAAAAGCAATTCTCTTCTCGTTCTCCCGATATAAATGCATTTAATTTTTTAAGAAAAAGATCACCATTCACTGCAGTATCCATTCTATATAAATCAAGAAATCATAAAAAAAAGAAAACTTTGCTCTCATCATCGACTTTTGCATATGCACTGACAAAGTTAACTGACTCCCCCACAATAAGGGATTTTGCGAGAAACAGCCAGTCGCCTCTTTGTCGGATCTCACTTTTCGACCTCCGCCAGAACATATCTGTGAGTGTCGACATACACCGGTGAGGGTCCGAATGTACAAGAATGTAATGAAATATTAGGTATTTCCCCGACGTATTTGGTGTTTGTTGACATTCACCGGTGAATGTCGACATTCTCTGATTTCAGTCTTTCACGGTAACACACACACACACAAACACACACACACACACACACAAACACACACACACACACACACAAACACACACACACACAAACACACACACACACACACACACACACACACACACACACACACACACACACAAACACACACACAAACACACACACACACAAACACACACACACACACAAACACACACACACACACATGTATATTACCTTGTTTCTCTGTTCTCTCTGTGTTTCTCTGTCATTTCTTCTGTGATGATGTATGAATGTATCCCATTCTATAAACGGGTTTGTGGTATGGCGCGGGAAACGCTACTCGCCTCCGTGACTTGATTCACAGGTGTCTCTGGGTAACGACAAATGAGTAGCAGCAGTTTCTGGCCTTGTTGTGGCATAGGGTTCATCACCCAAGTGCCAACCGTTAAAAAAGTATATATATATATATATATACACACACACAAAATAATGAATTAGAAATCAATCTTTAAAGTTTCAATTTAAGTAATTTACAGAGATGGAGCATGCAATTTTTTTTTATTACATAAGTTTCGTTTTATTAGAATGCTAGCATAAGTAATGTGTAATTTTCCAATGAAGGAAATAAAGTAACAAAAATGAATGATTATCACCATTTGAAAAAGGGCTTAATGCGGGTCTTGATTTAAAAAAGCCAATTTGACTGGATTTTTCAAAAGAAATCATATTAAAAGTTTAAATCAAAATCCTCAGTTTTGTCCAGAAATATAATGGCGTTGTTTTCAATGAGTTCTATGACAGAACAGGAAATCGCAAAACAAGAGCTACTGCTATTCAAATGACAAAACTTGTCACTAAAGACCCTCCCCAATCGAATTTTAGAGCAAAACATACCTAAAAGTTTGTTGCAGAAGATAGAAGTGCCTAGTGAAATAATCACACATTTTTGCTTAAAATGTGTAAATTTCAGTGGTTTTGGTTCAGAAAGTACTGAACATCTGAGAACAAGAAATGAGAAATGTGGTCAAATGAATCACATTACCTCTTATTTTGCATTTAAAAAATGTCAAATTTGGCAAGAGTCAAAAACGTGAATCCTTCTTGTTCTTGTATTTAAAATGATCTAGGTATGATGTTCTGTCATCATGGAAGTGATGTCCTGTCAAATTAAATGCACTAAAAATGTTACAGTTTACCCTGATGAACCATACATCTTATAGAAAGATACTTCAAGTATAAATATAGTCCCTGAAGTCTAGAAAATTGTTTTGCTCAGCATCAGTTTGACTTTCAAAAGCTTTTCTGGCCACTTCATACATAATGTGTGTGTTATTGTGGAAAGAACCATTCGATAGAACTCTCCTATTTTATATAATTTACAAATATTAAAACCTGCATACTCATTGGAAAAAATGAATTTAATAATTGTTCTGCCTAAGTTAATCACATTTAAAATGACTGATAATCTCTTTCAAACATAAAAATAACTCTCGATGAGTTTAAAGTAAAATTTTATTTATTTTAGTAATGGCCAAGCGAAGTTCATCCAAAAGGTTAAAAATTCACCCTATTATATATTAAACTCTATTAAAAGTAGCTTGCTACTTAAAAGTTTATTTTAAATTTATGTTAGTAGCTTTTTACAATAATGAGCTAAGACACATTTCACAAGAAAAACAAGAAAGTTCTTTCCATTTTTAATCATACCAAAAACATGTCCTACAGAAAATGTTACGTATTCTTAGTCCTTGAAGTATCCAGCATCTTCTGCCATTGTGATTCCATTTATGATATATCTTTGCAGTAAAATTCCAGCGTTTTGGATGCAAAGAGGATAGTCAGAACTTGGCGCAAGACTGCTTCATTGGTAAAGTTTTTTCCACGGAATGGAAGAGTAGTTAATCTCATTGTCTAGGGTATGAAAGAGTAGGTAGTCTCATTGTCAAGATAATGGAAGAGTTGGTAATCTCATTGTCCAGGGAATGAAAGTGTAGGTAATCGTGGTACAAGGTCACGTGAGTAAGAAGGCTGTTACAAATTCCACCAACCAAATTTCTGTTATGATATTCCTGGCCACCTACGCGACATATGGCCTCGAGCTGCGGATCAAGTACAACAGGAATTTGCGACTAACTGGTGATAGCTCCTTCTTTTATATTGCCGTTTGCACGCGTGCCAATTACTGCGAGTATAAGTCCTCAACGACCATTTGGACCTCTGTCAGCCATTCAGATTTTTTTAAAGTAAAAATATATAGGTTGCTTCAGAATTTCTGGAAGAGGGTAACAGAAGTCTGCAAGATGATGTAAATTTATCCTAGAATACGAATCAAAGCCTAATTAAGTGGATTAAAAATACGAAGAACAAGCGATGGATCGACAGAAGTATGGTTCTAAAAACAAAAATATTTACGTATTTCGTTGTTGCAAGAAATGTTGAAATTGGCTACCGCTGCGCTGTTTGCAATGACATAAAAAAAAAGATTTTTGGACACATTTGAAATTGCCAAGTGTGATTACTTATTACCATTTAAAGTTCATCATTTACGCTATTACAAATCTGAATATGTCCTATTCTGAAAAAATGACAGATATAAATATTACTTAATATGAATATGACAGACCTTAATATGATATTAATCAAAGTGAAAAACAAAAAACGATGATGTCAAGGTCAAACTTTTCAACAAGAAAACAACCACCATACATGTATTTATCATGGTAGATTCGTTGATATCCACTTTCCGTACTTTCTGGATTTTAAGCTTTTATGGGATTGTTTTCGAACTCTCCCCTTCCCACATTACAGTCGACGACTCCAAATTCTAGGATAATTTTTCATCTTCTTGCTGCCTTTTTTCATTGTTTTAAATTCGTTGGTTGAACTTTGGAGCGCTCTGTATGTAAAATGCTAATTTTCCTTGCATTATTCATCGTATAAAAATGCGCATGAGTAAAATACATTTATTGTTCTTGAAGAATTTAAAATACATTTTACTTTATTCAACTTATTCATCAATAAATAAGCAAATTAATTATTTTTAGCAAATCATATAGCTTATAAATTGTTCATATTTCATTTAAGAGAATAGAAAAATGATTATTTCTCCAAAGGTGAGCATTTTTATATAAATATGTTACCAAAAATGCACTGAAAACTTGAAAATAAGATTTAATTAAGAATAAATTGCTTATTTTGATGCAAACGAGGAAAACTTATTTACATTTTACACAACTTTTTAATTTCAAGATAACATAAAATATTTTGAATTTAGAGAAAACAGTATAAGTACAATTAAATTAATTTTCAAAAAAACCAAATGTTTTCTTATTTTTCACAGAAATAATATATACTAACAGAGAAAAATTTAATCCTATAAACTTATACAAGTGTAAAATAATTTTAGCAATGTGTAGAAAATACGTAAAATTTCTTATGCAGTTAAAATTATCAACAGAAATGCTAAACGTATAGCAATTGTTACATTTGAGCATTAAAAATACAATATTCTTAAGAATCTACTCTTGAATAATATTATTTATTTTTTTAATTTCTAATCGCAAGGTTGATGACAATATAAAAACAAAAAGAAGAAAGAGAAAAGGAAATATCGTCACCCATACGTAGCTAGGTGTCCTAATAGCAATCCGTTTCTGAGATGCTTCGAATTGTATTATACTGTCCTTTGTGGTCTTTGTCCTTGGTTCCACCAAAAATCTCGATTCAAATTGGGCTGGGTGTACTCGGCTAATGATACGAAATAAATGAGTCGCCAAGCAGTCGTGACCAATATTTAGCTGAAAACTCATAGCAGCAGCTGTGGGAGCAGCTATGGCTATTCAGGAACATTCTCGATAATCCACAAGTACTTCTGTAATTTCTACTCATTAAATCCTAAAGGATGTCTAGAGCTGAAGTGTTTCTAACAGTTCGTTTGGCAGTAGAAAGCTAAATATACATCTAGAGTTGTTAATATTAAATTAGATCTACAGTAATGCCCTAAATATTTTCCTTTGTAATTTATTAATGCAATCCTAACATATTCATATTTTGAAAGCATATTGAATTATAAAATGAAAAACATTGCAAATATAAGATATAAAATTTTCGAAGAGATAACAGATATAAAAGTTTCGGAAGTCATGCAAATGACAACTTAGAAAAATAAAAAAAAGGACTTTGAATTTTATAATTACACATACAGTGTAATTATAAAATTAGTACATTTTTTATTTCACTGAAACATAATGCGTGATGTTTTCATACTTATTTTATTATTAACTGTTTTATGACTAAATTGCAAAAATATAAAAAATAAATAAATAAAAAATAAAAATAAATAAAAATCAAGTACTCCAACTTTCTTTCCTTTTGAAGACGAAACATTGAAGACATAAAATTCATTAAACAATATTTTAATATATGATAATAGAATTAAGAATGTGACAAAAAGAAACAATTATTTGTGAACGTTAATATCTTTAATAATGTCCTAAAATAATCACTGTAAATATCTTACATTTTATTTATAAGAATCAACTTAAAAAGAAATGTTTTGAAAAATAATAAATTTTTATGCAACAATTTTATAGATTCCAATGAAAAGATATCATTATCGATTGTTTATAATGAATTAGAATAAAAATAGAAACAAAATATAAAGCACATTCCTTACTTTACATTATTTTTTCGTTTATATAGGAATTAAATAATGCTCTTTAATTTAAATATAAATATAGAAATAATACAAAACAAAAATAATTTTCAGTCATATTTTAACTTATTGAAATATAATTAAACAATGATTCTTTATTGAAATATTTATAAAATTAATTCAATGTCGGGAATAACTTATATCCAAAAGTATGTAATTTAAGAAATATATTTAGAAAATATTCTTTTGGTAATCATTAAAAACAAAATTTATATCTGTATTCTTAATATCATTTATTTATTCGACTTTACTATGCATCCAATAAACTGTCATAAAATTTCTAAATAAAAAAGTAACACAGAAGTTTCTTTCTTTAAGGTTTCTTTTTTACCTTAAAGAACAAAATAAAAACACACAAATAAAATTGTACAGAATAAAAAAACATTGGTTATGAAAACAATTCTTATTTCCAAAAAAAGTTAAGTATTGATTTTCAAAAAACAACTAGAATGAAACAGGAAAAATTTGCTTTATAATGGAAAAAAATGTAGTAAAATAAAACAAAAGTGACGAATTGTAAAAAGGAAACTTTATTCCTGTCAAGAACTTGAAAAAAAATTCATATTATTGGAAATGAAAATTCTTTAACTTCAAAACATTATGTTGGATGACAGAAGATTGTCAAATAAAATTTTGATCTCCTTTACTTGATTTCTTATAAGTAAGGGTTATTTAAGTTATTACTAAAAACAAAAAAGTTATTTAAGTATAAATGAGTGTAATAACTTTATTTATGAACTCATTTAAAAATGTACACAATTTTATATATTACGTTATTTTATATTGGTGTAAAGTTTCTATTGCTACATAGGGTTAATTATTTATTTAAGATATTTATTGTAATAATAAACTTTTGAGCATTTTTTGACTGATAACTTTATCTGAATGTTTTGTTAAGTGCAACCATTTTTTTATGGTTTTGTGTCCTTCACTTTGATTTTTCAAATGACATGTTTTCAATGATGTATCTGTTATCAGGCATCTTTACGAGTTATAGTACCATTCATACTCATGTTCTCAATCCTTTTTAACTGATTTCAGATCCAAAAAAAAAGCTCTTTGACCAACCAATTTTAAAAGTTCTTTTGCTATTACCTATCAATACTACGTTATTTATCAAAGTCATAAATGATAATGAAAAATATATTTAAGAAAATTATATTTATTTTTAAGCATGGAATAAGCGCTTTGATCATATATAGTTGAAATAAATTAAAGAACATTTTCAATCTGAATCATGGATATTTGAATTCAAATGTCAAATAAGATTTTACAAAGAAAATGCTTCTTATTGTAGCATTATTAATCAAAATATTGAAATCAATAGAAATATTTAAATTATAATAATAGAGAAAAACGCATTAGAATTTCTAATATACATACGTATGTATGCGTGTATAAATAGAGATGATTTTAGAGTACAATGAAAACACCCAAAACAAACAAAATTTAAAATATCTTCGAAAAATACTGTTACTAACATTTTTCTTGCCTAAAATAAAATTATCCAAACGTGATAAAATTGTTATTATGTGTGTTTGCTTTACCACTTTTGCATAAGCAATTCCGAAAAGGCATAAGAAGGCTTTAAACTTATGTTTACTTTGCTTAGATTTTTTTAAACTTTGTTTAGATTTTTTAGACAAGAAAATGCGTTTTTTCTTTAAACACATCTTTTATTAAGTAAAATAAAAATTTAAAAAAAAAAAAAAAACAAGCAAAATATTAGTACTTTTAAATTTGATTTTAGAGTACTTGGTGTAAACTAATTTTTCTACAATAATTATGTGAAAATACTTTTTAAATTGTTTATATTCATAAAAATATTTTAGAATAAACTAATGAATAAGCGAACTAATTTTATAAATTTTTCACTATTAAGTTTAATTTATTCGATTTCTTATTTGGTTGGACAGAATAAACAACTTTATGGCATAAGTCATTTTAATATTCATTGTTTAAATTGCTCTCCGAGGTGACTTTTCATAAATAGTGTTCTTTATTTACGTGTCACAATAAAAAACGGAAAACTCTCAAACAACCATTTAAAAAACAAAAATCCAAATATCTTCCATTGTTCAACAATGTATGCGATCGAACATGGGACCGTTTACCTTAGAGAAAGCTGTCAGTTCACTAAGTTATGATAAAACATTCATCGCGTCTACATTTTGTACAATATATTGAGCTACGTAACTGCCTTAGACAGATGAAAAGCATTTCAATGTCCACCAAATCAGCTGCCTTCCGAAACGAATTTTCATAAATTAATAACAATGACACAGAATTTATAATAATGAATGAAAATTACCATTAGTCATCAAGAAATCTGAAAAAAAAAAAAAAAAAAAAAAAAGAATTACATAGAGAAAACATTTATATACTCCTCTCTCTGAATTATTTTAACATAATGAAGTACAAGAATTAGCAAATCTCAATCTTTTTAAAGAAATAAAATTAACTTTTAGACTATAAATCACATTTCTTAATTAAACTTTAATATGACAGCTTGTTGCGATATGTTGATCGTATGTTCTTGCTATGGGAAGGTACTTTTGATCCAGATAAAGATTCTTAACTTCACAAATGGCAGCCGAGGCAAGAAAATAGGTTGTGGTTGAACATTTACCTGTAAAGTAACACTTCTAAAGGCCAGCAAACCAAATCTTTGAATCTTTTTCTTGAGCTTCATTTTTGTAAGTATACAAAATCACATCTTTATTTTTATATACTCATTTATTTTACCCCACTATATAAAATACTATCAAAATTCAGTGACTAAATTTAATCTAAACCAAAGAGTCGTCATTAAAAAAAAATTGTAAAACTTTAGTTAAAATTCTTAAGTTTATTTTCCTAAATTAAACAGATTTCATAACTCTTATTCCCGCTGAAAATGTGTTGTTTCTATTGAAAACATCTAAGAAACTGTTGTCTGAGAACAGAATGTTTTTATTTATTATATTCATATTTTTGGTATAATAATTATACTTCTAGATGCTTTTCTCATAACTGACAAAATGCAGAATTCAAAAGCTGTCATATTTTGATTAAATGTGTTTAGTATCAGTTACTAGATAAAGCGTATAATATGTTTTAATGCTTTAAATAATCTATTTTTTATTATATATATTGATAATATTTCGTGTAAAAAACGAAATACACTTTATTGGTGTTTATGAACTTATTACTATTTTTTTATTTTTTGAAAATTAACTTTAGATTCAAATGCTTAAGTTGTATGGTTTTTATAATAAAGTGAACAAGAACTAACGTAAGTCTCAGAAATTATCGAAAAAGAGGAATTAAGTAATAAGAGAGATCTAAAGATAAATCAGGCGATAGATAAAGTAGATAATGTGATAAATGCCATATAACTTAGAAATTCAAGTGTCACAGAGATTTAAAACAACTTGATTACATAAGCTCAGCAATTTACTAAAAGCCCTAGCATGTTGTGCAAGGATTTCAGAGATACCCATATATCACCGTGTGATGTGATCAATAATTAGTCTGGAAATGTCAATCTAGATTATATCCGAGAGAGTATAATTGAGAAACTTCCGAATATCACTCTTGTATGGAAATGATACTTGCACTTAAAATATCTTAATGGCAGTAGAATCAGATTTTTGGAAAAGTTATGTGTTATTATTACAACAAAAAATGGTGCTCTAAATTTTTGATGAGTTTTGTGAAAAACTCAAAATTACTCAATGCGAGTTATAAGCTTACGAGCTTAAAGCTCCAAAACTGTTTCTGTTATACTACTACTACAGTAGAATCGCATATTTTTTGGCTGAAACCTAAATTATTTTTTTTCAAACTTTTTTATATTTTTGGTTACTTTTAAATGTTTTACAAATTCGATAAAACTTTACAAAAAATGTTTCATTACTTTCTTAAAAATGTTTTCATTATTTGACAGCAAATGCAGTGAAATGTTTTTTTAAAGTATTCAGATTTTTTTTCTCAGGTAGCTGGCTCATAAATTGTATGTAGTTGCCTCTTTGGTTCAATAGTTGATAAGATCAACTTTTTTTCCTGTGATGATGTTTATAGCAATTCCAATCTATTTTAAACTGACTGATGATTAATTGATTGATTAAAATTTCAATCAAATCAGTCCTCATGATGAAGAAAAACAATCTAATCTGATCAGCTGATGTCGCAGATTTAAAACTTTCGTAAAAACCCATTAAGGAATTGTTTTTATAACTACTTTTATAGTTCTTTTAAAAATATATTTTATTGTTATTTATGAATTCAGTTTACTTCCCAATGTGTAATTCAAATTGCCGTCTTATCAAAACCTACAACAACTCGCAAATTATTTGCTACAAATGTAAGTCGTCTATTTTACACATTGAATTTCATGATCCTTGTAATCAAATTATAGTAATTAATTAACTAAAAACTATACAAAAAATTAATAGTAACGAAGGAAATAATGAAAGAATTAATTTACTTTCATAAGAAAATAACTTAATAATAATCAATAACAAACGTTTATATAGATTTACAATCTAACTTATTCAAGCCAAAGTAGCTCAATGGTACAACATTGATCTTTAAAGCGAAATGTTTCTTGTTCCGTACATCTGCTATAGGGCATTGGAAGAGGGGTATTCCACTTCTGCTTACTTCATGTACATTTATTCATGTGAATATTTTGACAAGGCATATATGACAATGAAAATTATCTTTAAGAAAATTATATTTATTCTTAAGCGTGAAACAAGAGGGGTATTCCACTTCTGCTTTCTTCATGCACGTTTATTCATGTGGATATTTTAACTATGACATATATGACAATGAAAAATGTCTATAGGACATTGGAAGAAGGATATTCCAATTCTGCTCTCTTCATGCACGTTTATTCATGTGAATATTTTGACAATGACATATATGTCAATGAAAAATATCCCTTGAGCATTGGAAGAGGAGTATTCCACTTCTGCTTACTTCATGTGCGTTTATTCATGTGGATATTTTAAATTTTCCCAGCTTTCTCCGTTACAACAAGCAATACATTCTAACATCTACAAAGAATTTTCAACATTCTTAATCTTATGCTTTGCTAAACTTGCAAATGTTGTTTAACTGTTTGTCTTGCTTTAACCTGTGGAAAGTAAGTTCACTGAGGAATGAGCAAATCTGAATCAATCTAAAATAACAATTCTGAAAGACAGATTTCATGTAACAAAGTAATGAAAATTTCGTAATAGCATCAACAATTAACAATTATATCGTTAAAAACATTAACTGTTTTTTATATTGTTATTGCTACAACATTAACAATTATATTGTTAATATGAAGGAATTGTTTATGGAATAATATTCAAAGCTTATGCTATTTTCTTAAATATGCGTGTACTTCCTTCACATTTACAATAATGTATGGTATCTGTGAGAACCATATTACCTCATTGTACTTTGTGTAATGTTGACAGAAGGTGCTGAGGTAAGGTAGTCGAATCTTTGTAATTTAAAGGTGAAGACCAAGTAAAATTCCTTCAAGAATTGACTTGACATCCTTAGAGGATATTACGACCACTGTTTCTGTTTAATGTTGTACTCCATCAGCCTTCAATGAACTCAACGGATCTTCGGTTAACTTAGAATTTTAACTATCATTCTATAATGAGAACGACGCCCGCCCAATCAGGCTACTACTGTCCTTATACTGTATCAAGGCTACCTTGTGTAAATTCTTACCCTAAACATACATTTATTAAGATCTTTTCAATTAAGTATGCTTTCAAATTGTATTTTTATAACTGCAAATAATAAGCTAACAATCGCAGTCCGAGAAAAAATATTATTAAGATATTCTCAACAGTAATAAATAGAGAATAACATACACAATACATTTTGAAGGCAGTAGAAATTAACGCATTTATATCAAGTTTTGCATCTGTTCTGTGTAGTTAATGTGGGACAGCTGTGAAATCCGGAGAAAAATTATTGAAGGGGATTGGAATGCATTTTAAATTGTAAGTTCTGGTCTAATTAGCGCTTGATTCGAAAACATAGTCCACAGTGTGAATAAATCAAACTAAACATTATTGGCCAGCTGACAAGTACGATAATAAATAGAAGGAAATGCTCTTAATAAGTTCATTCCATTTCAATTCGTAAATTATATTGCGAAATAGCTGCGTATAAACATCGAAATAGAAGAATTAATTGCAAAACACTAGTGTTATTAATACTAGTCATTTGATGCGTTAAGTGGTATTAATGATACTGTACTGAACGTTAAGGAACACTTAACATTCATTTAACCATACACTGGTTTACTTATAATATCGATTTAAATGTCAAATTTTATCTCATCAATGGGGCTAGATTCTGAGAAATCCTTCAGAAATATTCTAAATTTCACAACCAACATAGTTTATAAGATTTTAATTACAAATTATACGCAATTCGATAATCACTTAGTTTTTTTTGCTTTTAAAGGTTATTTATGCACCAAAATATGTCTTAATATAAATTTTGAATAAAAATTAATTACAGAATGCTGAAACATGAGTGATCTTTCTGCTGACGATTTGATTATGTTTACTGGTTCTTTCCTATTAGTTTGCTTATCGATCTACAATTGCAAATTTTACCTATGATATTCGGCTAAGATCTAAGTCTTAAAAGAGATCCAAATCCTTGAAAATATTTATTATTTTGATGGAAATCGAATTTACAGATTGCTGAACTGAAAACAAGCGGTCAACTATTCAGCTTCTAGCAAGATAATCGCGATCTTGCGTATATATAAATAATAATTTGATATTTGTATCTAATCAATATCTCAAAGTAACCAGAGTCAAATATGTTTCAAATATTATGAAGTGTGTGACACATAAAGTCAAAATTCAAATGTAATATCAAAGTATAAAATAAAATATAATTTATTTTAAATATATCATTACCTCACTTTACTGTAGGTACTGAAAATGCCCTCTACCTACTTCATATATGTGAGCAAGCTTGACCAAGTCTATATATATTCTTGCCAGTTCCTTTGTTGTGATGCTATCCTGGTCCTTCCTTTCAGCTATGTTATCTTGGATCTTGTGATCTTGTGTTGTTGTTGTTACTTATATCCTGGATTTATGTGGAGATAAACCATTTCAATGAATCTATTAACTCTCTGAAAGTCCCAAACCATGATTGGGTTTCTATATAGATCTAGTGTGGAAAGCCCTAAACAATCCAACATGTGATCAGGAGTCATCTGTCCTCTGCGACATGCCATCTACAAAAGAAAGGTCTTATTCTTATTATATTTATTTTATGTGATTCATGATTTTACGTTGGCGTAACGCATTCTCTGTTAGTTTAGATAATGTGTAGCTTTTAGTTAGATCTTAGTTACGAAATAAAAAAACAAATATTTAATTAAATCAATGTAAAACTTCTAACTGGAGTTTTAGCGTAAAAACAAAACCATGCAATTACAATTTAAAGAATAAAAGTACATATATTACTAGCGTCTTAAGGCTTTAATCTTATTAGGATAGAAGAGACAAATATTAATCTAATGCACAGAAAACAGAAGCTGAATTTACATTAGATATTTTTATATGCAGCATATAAAAATAAACAAAAACCATTGAAGTGAAACATTGACTTTTGATAGAAGTTTTAGCTTAAATTTGGAAATCTGAAACTATTGCTTAAAGCTGTACATGTGTACTCGTTTAAAATATAATTCAATCAACTTTTCAAGTGAACTTTTTGGATCATAAGATGAAGTTTCACATATTCATTACTAACAATTCGATGAAGTACATAATGGTTAGAAATCTTTTTAATTTTGAAGTTATTGAGTATTCAGACCCAGACTTTCCATAAGAGTAATATGTTTTCGAGAGGTGACGTATTGAGAAAGATGAAGACGCGTTCGCTGAAGAGATTAGCAATAGAGCTTTAAGAACTCATAATGGACATTATATAGACTTAAGACTATTGAAATACATTTTAGTGTCTACCACGTGCCTTATCTGCAGAGAGGATTTTTCATCGACATAAGACGATATTCACGTGTCGAAAGGCAGGAAACCCAGAACACTCCCAAACACCTACCATAGTAGATGTGCATACAGAAAGCAGAGGGAGACATCCATCTTTCGTTCTTCAATATTGTCTGGGATCTAACACGGGAACTTTCACTCTTAAGAACGGTATCCTTTCTTTAAACCACGTTGAGCTCAAAAACATAATATATATATATATATATATATATATATATATATATATATATATATATATATATATATATATATATATATATATATATATATATATATATATATATATATATATATATATATACATATATATATATATATATATATATATATATATATATATATATATATATATATATATATATATTTATATACATATACATATATTTATATACATATACATATATATATATATATATATATATATATATATATATATATATATCCTAATATTTTTAAAGAGTTATACTACGGTAATATTGAAAAAAGGAATCAGTGGTAAATATTTTTCCTTTAATTAAATTATGAATGGCTTAAATTAATTATATCTCAGAATAAGGAACTTTACATACAGTTCATGTCATCGCTTATAGTATTTTAAATTAATTATAAACTCTGTATTATAAAAATTTTGAACAGAGAGTAAATTTTATGTTCTCATCAGATAAATTATTTATATTTTATAATAAGTTCCACATCACTCATATAGCCATTCTCAATTTGACTCGATGAAATTTTGACAGAAAACCAGTATATACATATATAAGAATTTCGTTCATATAGATATGACTCAATTTAATCGCAACTGAACTTTTATTCTAAGAAATCGCTTCATCAAGATGTAGTTAGCAATAGTTTATTTAATGCATTTAACCAGCAATTTACACATGTAACTAATGTATACCTCATCCACAAATATAACTCGTTATATATATAATAAATCCTTAGGGACTCGTGTTGACTGATAAATTGCAACTGTAAATGATTAGAATAAACAAGATTTTTCATGCCGGTCACTAAGATATAACTGTTCAATTAACTGTGGATATCACATTTCTATTCACCGATTGTTTATTCAAAATAGAAGTTGCATTAAAATACAGCAAAAATACGTATTTTGCAATTCGCTTTGTTCCTTAGCTCTTTCAAGTTACTTGGAAAGTTTACTTAATTGAAATATTTTAATCGCAAATTTAAATTCCTCAATAAGATGCCAAGTAAATATCAACTTATTTTCACCAGATTTGCCTTTGATGTAATGGCGTATGCTATCGAAAAAAAAGGTTTAGTATGGAAATTTAATTTGCCAGAAATTCCTCAAGCATTTGACAACAAAATAGGAGAAGCTATCCTTTGTTTCCAAAAGCGCCATAAGTCTAAGTATCAAAATCTTTTGTTATCCTTGTCAAATTCCGTCTTCGAAAGTGAAGATGTTATGGAATATTACATTGAAGTTAACTTGGATTTAATATTTGACAAAGAGAAGGTATTCTTGTTGCAAGTTCTCGAATTCTGTGCATTCATGGTGGACTTAACCCTCAGATGCCTTGAACAGTCAGGCATTCATTTCCTTTATATGATTGCCGACATGTTTTCTCAAATCTGTTATGATCGAATGCGAGAACCTTTGAGAATCCTCGGTGGATTCCATGCTTTATCTTGCTTTGCTGAGCAATATTTGGAATACAGAGTCATAGGTGACAAACAAGGATTGCAGATCCCAGAAAGCGTAGGAAGCGCTATTGTTGAGCTTCATTAACTGTCTTTTTGAGGACGTAGAGAGTGTTAAGTTTCTATTTCGATTAATAACAAATAATTAAGACAATTTACTGCCAACAAGTAATGTAACAAATAGTTTACCAATGACTTTTAAATTTTTTTTCCATTTTCGTATTATGTTGAAGTGATTTTAATCTTTACAATTTACGTAGTTTGTAATTAAAGTTGTACATTAAAAAGAAAATTTTTTCCATAAATTTATATCAATTGTGTAATTTTCTATGATACTGGTTGTTTTGATGCCCATTTTATTTGAAACTATGTTATTCTGTGAATATTGTCATCTTTTAGCCTTGATTTAGGAATCTTCATGTTAAATGATAACTGGATATTTATTCTTATAATCGCAAATAGCTTATATGTCCGACATAACGTTCATAAACTTTCAAGTTTTTGAATAAATATTTTACTATAAAATGCTTAATTTATCCGTAATAGAGTGCTTATTATAGTTTATAAACTACAACTGTTCATACTTAAACCTGAGTTTATATACTAGGAGTTTATACTAAAACCCAATAGCACTATCATTTTTTTTTTACTTTAAGTGTTTAACGTGCAATTTATTTCAAATTAACAACTTAATTTCATTTACACGTCTGTCTTAGAAAACTTAAGTACATCTATTCCAGATAAAAGGTATTATAAGATTACTTAAATGTAGATTTACAAACGCACACGCACATTCAAACCGTCCTTATATTTTGGAGTATTTTGTGAATTAAAATTATTTAAATAAATGACTAATGAAAACTGTTAAGAAAATTTGCATATAATTTTATAAAGACAGTTGAAAGTTAAACTAAACTTATATTTACAGAAATGGAATTGAAAATTGAACTTAAGACATTTCTTAAAACAATACTTGATTTTAAATTGTAGCAAATTTATGTGAACTGATTATTTTTAAGTTTACAAAATATAGTTATTTTATTTTAAAGAAGCACTGTGAAAAGTATTTTTAATTATGATTATTAAACGATTCAATAAAAAATTTAAATTTCAATCACCTATCAAATGCTTTATTATTCCAATTACGAAAATATGAGCATAAATTTATAAATTCACTTGGTGTAAGTTAAACAATTGGTGAGAAACCTAAAATGTTTAGAGTTTCTGTCAACAGAAAAAAATTTGAAGTTTATTTAAGGGAATAAAATCTTAATTTAATAACTTGTAACATTAAAGATTTTTTATGAGCATTTGCAATAAAATTTATATTCATTAATATTAGATAAAATGCATTTACTCAATATAAATACAGAAATTGTCTTTAATGTTTTACACCAGAAAGTACTTTTCCGAGATGAATTAATGTTGAAAATCGTAATCAATTTCTAAGCATTTGACACATTGTGTAATTTGCATCGACAGAATTTTATGACTTTTAAACTATAAACGGGCTTGATAACGAAAAAGACAAACAAAAACAGCTCTTATAAATATTTAAAAAATAAAATCAGTTATAAAAGAATTAAGAAATCGTTTATACTGTTTAATATGAATGTTAAATTTCCTGCTTTGGCACTTTCTGCTTAAAATGAACACCAAACCACTTCATACAACATTTCCCGAAGTAAAAACTACGAAAATATGATTCAGTTTTCACCTTGGTTCAGGTTTCACCTTGGGTTTGGATATTAGTAGTGGTTAGGAATCACTTTTAAATTAAATCCAGACATAATAAGCATTTGCCAGCAAAAAAGTGACCGTGGAATGGCAAACTAAACCAAAATCTCGAACTTCTAACTTTAAACTCACAATTAAGCATTCGTAAATTTGAGAATTTTAATCATCATAATTATTTAAATAAAATCTTCCATTCAAAAACGTATTTTTTAAAAATAATTCTGAACTATTTGCCATAAACATAACATTATATCTAGCTCAAAATCCAACACTGATTTCCGCAAAAGTAATGAGAAACAGATTTCAAGGATATAACACATTATACTTAGTCACCTATAAAATGCTAAACAAATTTAACTAAAAAGAATTTTTCTTCGACTTGTATATTCGACATCTACATAAATATGATATTTTTATGGTGTTATAAAGATAAATTTTAAATGTAAATGTAAGAAAAAAATTCATGATATTATGTCTGCCCCAAATAAAGATCCATTGTCTGATATTCAGCTCTACACACAGTTCACATGTTCTATTCCCATTTTCAGCATGGATGTTTAATGTGTAAAATGTGTATCATTTGGATTATTTGAATGTTATAGCATGGATGCTTATGATGCTCAAAATCGCTTTAATTCAAAGGATTCTTTTCGAAACAGCACTCGTGTGCAAACAATAAGTATATGATGGGTTAAGGAAACACAAATACCATTGTTTTAAATGAAATTTATTGGATGTGCTGTTGATGTTTCTAAAAATAATTTAGTTTAATCAGATGATTAAGGAGAATGTACTGTATCAATTATGTGTTCTTTTATGCATACACAAAACATTAACGTTTGTTAAGAGTTTATATAGATATTGATTGTTTTCTCATAGGTTTCACAGACCAAAAATATTAAAAATCTAAAATTATATATTAAAATAATGTAGATTTAATCCCAGTGAAAAGTTAATGATAACAGTAATGCATTTGTGAAATTTCGAAACAAAATCCTAATAAATTATTTCAATGATGTTTAAATTTTAAATTATTATTATTTAAAATAATATCATGAAAAATTATGAACAGTAAAAAATCTCGATATTTTAAAATATGTTAAACTTGATGGAAAAATATAAGCATTTAAAATCTTGATGATATGAAATCATTATATTGATTATCATATAGTCATTCATATTAAGTCTTGTAACTGTTATATACATTGGGTGGTTTTTTTATAGCAAAACTTCATAACATCTAAGTTTTCTTAGACTGAGCTAACAAAACCAAATGGTTGCGCACTGGAATTTGTTTTCACATGGCCTATGAATTCAAATCCCACTTCAAGTTCAAATATTTTTAGTGCTTGAAAATGCAATATTAATGCCTCAGTCTAATTAATTAATTAATTTAAATGCAACAATGTCCCTTGAAATACAAACAAGTGAAATGTAAGCTTAATAACAACGAAAGTTTTTATTAGAAAAAAATGTGTGGCTGTGCGTGCTTTCTTGACTCTAAAAAATAATGTAAGTATTTTTTGAAATTCGACGTTAAAAAGCTTACGCTTTACAAAATGCTTACATTTTCCAGAAAATTAAAATAAAATGCCATGAATAGTAAGTATTTCCCCCACTAGGCCATATTATTCTGGAGGGAAAATCGCCTTTTCCCTGATCAAAAAGATAGTGAATTCGGCACTTGAGCTAACCAAAGAGCATCATGTTGAAAGTACTTATGAATATTAAAAAAAACCCTATAGTCTTAGCTGGTGTATCCAATTATATATGAAGGTGCTAGTTCAGATGTTGACCTCGTAAGCTGACAATATTTTATTACTATATGATGATTAGCTGCTTTTAGTGGCTACATGTGATAGAAATATATGATCAGAAACGTATCACAATAACTTAATTTTCTACTTAATGCTTCAGAAGAGTACTTCGTTAAAGCATAATAATAACTTTTCACAATGCCTGAAGTTACTACTTTTTCACTGTTTGTGGGTGAAACAATTCAGTATATCTTGGGTATCAAAGGCATCGAATGGTACATGGATGTCCCAGATGAGATCCCGAAAGGAGTCAGGAATGTGTTTGATATCAATTTTGGTGATGCCATCGTATGCTATCTTGTTCGACATGACAAAGAAATCAAGCAAGTCGTCAAAGATTCGTCTTTCTCTAACATTAATGAAATTAAAAAAATAGCAACAAAGGTAATTACCAAACTCTGCAAAGAGGACTGCTTCCTGATGGATGTCATTAGAATCATTGCAGTATTTGCGGATTTCGCTTTGAGATGCTGTAAAATTGATAGACCTGAGCTGATACCAGCTTTAGTAGACTATTTAAACAGCTTTTACAAGAAGTACCTACAAGAACCAATGCAAGTCGTTGGAGGATATTATGCTTTGTTGAGATTTGCACAGCAGTACTATAATTACCACAAAGATGATTTCAATATAGAACTCGAAACCACGGAAACAAGATTTAAATTTGGGGAGAGTAGCACGTCGAATATTGATAAAGAATTTGAAGCTCTTTCTAAATGTGAAACAACGTCTACGGAAGGAAACTTAGAAACACCTGAGACATCGGACTTGGAAAAAGAATTGGAAGCTCTTTCTAAATTTGAAACAACATTTACGGAAGGCAACTTAGAAATACCTCAGACATCAGAATTAGAAAAAGAATTGGAAGAAGCTCTTTCTAAATTTGAAACAACGTTTACGGAAGGAAACTTAGAAATACCTGAGACACTGGACTTTGAAAAAGAATTGGAAGCTCTTTCTAAATTTGAAACAACATTTACGGAAGGAAACTTAGAAATACCTCAGATATCGGACTTTGAAAAAGAATTGGAAGCTCTTTCTAAATTTGAAACAACGTTTACGGAAGGAAACTTAGAAACACCTCAGACATCGAACTTTGAAAAAGAATTTGACGCTGTTGCTAATTTTAACGCCGTAATCAGGGAAGGAAATTTCGATTTTCCTGATGCGTTTGACCTTGAAGATCAACTGGTAGCTCTTGCCAGTTTTGAAAGTATGCTTATGGAAAAAACTAAAAAAGTAGCGATAGAATCAGATACTGATAAAAATACAAAAATATCTACAGATTCGAACACTGAAAAAAGTTTAAAAATATCTGGGGAATCAAATAGTGACAAATGTGTAGGAACATCTGCAGAATTAAATACTGATAAAAAGGTAGAACCAAAGGAAACAAATACCGATGAAAACGTAGACCCAGAAGAAACAAAAACTGATTTGAATGCTAGTTTTGAGATTAGATCTATTTTAAGACGTGCGCTAGAGAGAGACTGCTTAGCTGCTCAAATTGATTATTGTGATGAAAATGCTTCACCTAAAAGGAGACGTGATTGTTAACATTTTTAAAAACTAGATAAAAATGATTCGATTACATACATCTTAATGCGAGAAGAAATATCTCGTAATTTAAAAAAAAAATTTTAGAAATGCATTTATAATTGAAGTGTTTTAGACTTTCAAATCATTGAAATTAATTGACAATATATAAAATGTAGCTTTTATAAAGTATTTTATCTTTTTAATGGATGTCTCTAGTTTCTATAATAATAATGTAATAATGGAAATGTACACCTGATATATATCTAATGCGAATTTTAGATCTTCTATGCGTAGAAAACTAAATTTTTATACCTTTATTTATACTTGTGTGTCCCATAAATAAATTCAAGATTTTCAAAATTTTTAGTGTACTTAAATAATTTATGCATTTCCTTAGGAATTAAGAATTTAAAGTGTAAATGTACTATTCATCTCATTAAAAATATTTTATGAATTTGAGTTTATCAAATGATTTGTAATTTTTAATTTATTCTGTGTCTGTATATTTAATTTAATCTTCAATAAATTATTATTTATTCAATAAATTATCATTACTGTTATGAATTTTCTAATTTTTAAAATGTAACTTTTTTCAAAAATATTGTAAGCATGAGAACACCTTTAAAATATCGTAAAATTGTTTTATATAAATCTAAAAACTATCGTACCCATCTTAATGGAAAAATGTTTTGAAATTAAGAAATATTTTATAATTCGATCGTAAAATTTATCGAATATTTTATTTGTAAATTCTTTATGATAACAGGAAAATAATTTTGTTAAATTTTGAAGTTTAGTTCAAATTGAATAACATTCAATAGGAAAATATTTTGACTTTCAAGAAATTGGCACACATGCATTTATAAGAATCAGAATCTATATTTCCTAAAAACATTTTTACTCATTTATGTTATAAATAGTTAATTGAATGAGTGTCATTGATTAACGAAATAGTTATATTTATGCAAAAAAACGAAGACGTCAGCAGATCTTTTCGCAGAAAAATAAAATTTTGCAAGATATGCGGAACACAAAACGTTGCGAGGCATTCTACTCGGCGCAAATGTAACTTTGACCTTTCTATAGCATTAAACAAAAAACAGCAAACTTTTTTGACTCCCACGCATTGCTCTCCTTGCACATGTAAAAAAAATAAAGGATTTTAGATAAACATTGTTCGTCTACAGAATCCACAAGTAATAAATGTTCTTTTCCAATATATATATATATATATATATATATATATATATATATATATATATATATATATAAAGGCATGCAATATTATTTTATACCATCCTGATTATCACTAAGGTTTTTAAAATAAAGAGATTTTGTTCCAATTATGGGATAAAATGTTCTCAAGTACAAAACTATAAAATAAAACTCGTTTTTCGAACTTGAATAATGATTATGAATGGAATATGTAAATTAATGTTAAATTAAACATCCTAAAAGAAGGAAATATTTGATAGTGTTACTTTATTGTAGCTGTTGTATATATATATGTATGTTTGTATGTATACATATATATATGTGTATATATATATGTATATATGTGCATTTATATATATATATGTATTTATGTATATATATATATATATCCCCCTTTTATATCATTCATAAAATTCATTTACTCTTTATTTTTAATTTAGTAATAATGACATTTACCGCTTTAAGATACAGATTAAAGTAAATACTCTTAATTAGAGAGAATAATTAAAATATTTTTAAAAATTTTATCAAGAATATTTTTACAGACAGGCCAATGGGGAAAACAAACTATCTAAATGTCTATAAGCGAGTTATTTATAATAAAGTGCAAAAGAAATAAGAAACCCTATTAAAAGATTTAAATAACTATTGGCAGATATTTGTTGTAAGATTCACTATCAATTTATATTATGTATCTAATATTATATATTTGTAGTAAAAGATTATTTAAAAATCACTTATTTTATTTCTTAATATTTGAACTATTTAGTACAAACAATTTTTTTCTTCAAAACAAACGAAATTCAAGTTCTTGATAAGTGTAGTTTCAATATTTTGTACTTTTTTTTTTGAGTAATTTTTTAAATTTTATTGCAAGTTTCCTCAATTTGATTCGCATATTTACATTTATTTTCAAATCTTATTTTAATGTTAAAAATCTAACAAACAATCAAAATGTCTTTTTACAGTAGAAAATATTATGCATAATGCACCAGTTAAACGTATGTAGATAAGATAATTTTATGTTGAATTTTCTTTTTCTCACAAAGAATAATACAGTATTACAAGGGTGATCTTTTTTAAAATGACAGTGTTTGGAACGTCTTGTAGCGCGATCTAATAGCCGAAATGGCACCAAACTTGGTATTTAGACTAATCAAAAAGCAAGAAAAAAGTTTATGAAAAAAAAGTTCCAAAAATTGCCGCTATATCATTTTGTGGCGCTTTATAACATATGAAATGTGAGAAAAGCAAATTACTAACACATACATTCGTACAATTAATTTATTAATGTTTATTTACTATATACATTAACTTCCTTGGTGAGGAATTAGACCACATTCAATGTGAGCACCTATATATATATATATATCTCAGAAATAACACCATGCATTCTGTGAACAGCGTTCTCCACAGTCGTGCGTAATATATCGAGAAATATTCCACACTGTCTTTGTTACGTTTTCCTTTAGAATAGACAAATTCGATTATCCACCAACATAAGCGAACGTTCCGGTAACGTGAGAGGCATGGCCACTGGAGCTCGTTTACTTCAGCTGAGATTATTTGTGGGAGCTGTCTACTACTTACTTTTATAGCCCTTATGACTGGCACTGTCATTGCACAACATTTTCACTTTTTCATTGATACCCGTGTTTTATGCTAATTCTCGTTGTTGTAAAGTACAACAGTGCCACAAATGACCTAGCAGTGACTTTTGAAACTAAATTTTTTTTACGGAATCCTTTTTTTCATTTTTTGATTAGTCAAAATATCAAGTTTGGTGTCATTTCCGCTACAGGACACTACAAACACTATCACACTTTAAAAAAGATCACCCTGGGCAGGGAAGTATGTTAAAATGTTTTATTCGTTTCAAACAAAATTTTTTTAATGATAGAATGTAAAAAAAAAAAAAAAAAAAATTCAATCCAAACCACCGAACATGACGCCCAAAATATTTATAGCAGATTGTATCTCTATACTAGATTTTATAAATTATAAATGTTATTTTTTATCAAAGACGTTATTAAATTATATCCTACAAACTTTTGCGTTTTAATAATGCAAATATAATTTAAAAAGCAGGTATATATCCTTTTTAAACGCAAGACTTGGATCTTTGAGCAAATAACAAATAATCTAGTAAAAGAATGAGCAAATAAAAATTATCTAATTTATTTACTTTGACTTAGATTAATTTAATTCATTTTAATTTGAACCAAAGGTAAAGATTTTGCCTTAAATCATTACTTGAGATTTTAATTGCATGAGGAATAAAGTGGCTCATTTGGAAGAAGTTAATGACATAATATTGGAAAAATTTAAAGTTTCTAGAAACAGATGCCACACAGTTAGAGTGAAATGAAAAAAATCAATATTCAGAAATTTACGGATGATAATGCTTGCTTTAAGAATTGCATGATTTTGTTAGAATATAATAAGATAATATGATGCCATGACTTTTGTTTCATTCTCTAAAATCATAATATCGAAATTTCTGCCTTCTAAAGATTAAAACTTTGTGTTTTAAAGCTGGTACATGTGAGGCCATTCCAGAGCCCTTCGGAAAGTATAATTCCTATTCCTATTATTTCTATTTAATTCATGTCATTGCTTGCTTTTATAACAGGCTCTGGTACTTTCCTTTTCATCTAGTAATGATGCATATGAAGAAATATTTTATATATTATACAAATTTATATTAATTAATTTCTTTGAAAAGTGAAATATTAGCTTTTATCCATATATATCAATCTAGAAGTAATTCTTAATAACCTACGTATTTTTCTATTTTTTGAAAAATTTTCAAATTTTTTAACTGTAAATTTTTTTTATCTTTGTATAAAAATATGACTGCTTTAGAGTCAAATTCTTGATATGCTGAAATGCTTATTTAAAAGTTTTATTTTCATGTAATGAAAATGAGAATATACCAAATGAAATTAATTCTTAAATATTATTTTTTAACTAAAATATGTGTGCTTAAGCACATTTATAATAATTTCTCAACTATAAATCTTAAAGAAATTCATTCAAAACATATAAAAATTGCAATTTAGATAAACTGTAAGCAGGGAGAAATTTTGGAAATAAATAGTTATTTCCAAAATTTTCTCACTGTTTTCTCAATGAGCTTACATTTAGTTTTATGATAAAATATTTTCTTTCTCACTTAAAAATATTATTAAAAACTCTAAATTATATTAATATAAATTACAATAAACATAGATAGCAATTTTATTTTTTGAAATTTGTTGTGCTTAAATTTCCAGTAATTTGTTAATTCATTTACATCATTAAAATCATTAGACAAATGCTATTAAAAATATACATTTAATTAGTTTTTTTTGATAATTTATTTTTGTACTTAATAATTAAAATTAATTTCTGTGGAAGGATTGATGAAAAATAAATAAAATAAATATTGCATCAAAATTTTTAGAAAATTTTAAAGGAACAATGAAAAATTTCAAATAAACTCCAATAGTTGCTGAAAAATAAAAATAAATTAGGTCATTTCATTAGATTTAAAAAATAATCATATTCGCTAATAAATGAGCACAATATATATAATTAATGAAATTCCCATTTATTTAAACTAAAAGTAAAAGCATTCTAAAATAATTGGCAATATTCCAAACAGCGTTCAAAGGGTTCATAGTGAAGAATAAAAATTCATTTTCTTTGTAAATGATAAAAATCAGTAATTTGAACATGGCCGATCATTACTTTTTTTTCAGGAAATACCCTCATTACAAAGGAAGAATAATGACTCAGAATGAAATAGCCTACATCTTGGTTGGTGACTTTATTCATAATATTTGCCAGAAAACAATCTGAGATTTATAACCACTAATATGACATTTACGCTTTACATTTGAGGAAATTCGATAAATATTATCCTAAAACTCTCTAGCGGAAAACTGTAATTACTTACTTAGAATTTTTAAAAATATTATTATTTAATGATATTTAAATATAATGATTTAAAAAAGTATAAAATTCACCACAAGTTATAACAATGGGAGAGTTATTAAATTCAGAATTTGACTTGTTTATATCTAAAATTTCTAATTGTTTATTTTTTTTTTCAATTTTAAGAACATTCCTATGGAAAAATATGACACACTTAGCTTGAAAAATATTGTGCATCACACAAATTCATCATTAATAGGAGAAGATGCAAAGTAATTTTCTTAATAATTTTTGCTTACTCTATAATTTTAAGTCTAGCACAGCAAGGTGTACAATTGACGACAACTAATTTAGGGATGCACACAGATGGCACAACATCATGACTCGAAAGGAGATAGTGATTTTAGAAAAGTAGGCAGGGAATTCAGAAATAGACATCTAACAGAAGATCGTTTAATATGGTTTATCACTTGCACAGATATCATTTTATATGGAGGATGTTGAAATCATGACAAATTTTACGCACTTCAATTTCTGTAAGTGAAAACAAGAGAGCTTTACTTGATTCTGGAACAGAATTCATTTCATTTCTGTAATGACGTCCCAACAAGACCAAAGCGGTTAGAGTATAATCCATGTATTTTTTACCATATAATCACTAAAGTGTTCTTAGATTACTTGATCATTACATGAAAAAGGTAAAATATAAAATTTAAGCAATATAAAAATATATATTTAGAATAAAATAAAGCATCAATTTCTTATACATTGCATAGTCAATTTCTTTCTTCAGTTATGTTTACATTTAAAAAAGTACCATTTTAAAGTACTTATATATGTATGCTGATAAAATCATTTTAAATTAAATCGATATATTACTCAAAACATTATTTTTTAAAAATATTTTGCATTAGAATAAAATATAATGATAATAATATGTTATTATTTTATGTTACAAATGAAAATTTTCTCAATTAATTTGGAAACATTATTTAAAATGATTAATAAAGTCTCGAAATATATTTTTTTACATGAAATAAGAAATCAATATTTTATTTTTGAGCTACCTTGATAGTTACTCTAAATTAATTATTTTTTATTTAAAATAAATTTACAAACTTAGAATTTAAAGATATGGAAATAAGTAGCTATCAATAAAATTTATTTTGAAGTAAATAATTATTTTCCTTTCATAAAAATGACATCTTTTATGAATGGGGGGACTCGTAAGTTTATATGATAAGGCATTTCCCTCTGTTTTTTTAAATCTTCCCTAATGAAGTAGTTCATTTTTTTCTTGTTTATTCCATTTGGGGCAGATTTCAGTATATTTCTATGCAATTACAGATTGCAGCGTAAGTTTATGATTCAATAAAATTTTCTTTTTTGAGAGCATGCAGAAAAATACAATTTGGCATATAATAACAAGCAGAATTTAAATTTGAGAAGCAAATCTTGTTAAAACGTCTACAGTACACTGTATAGTTCAAAATTATTTTGATGTAATGTATATTTGAAACATTTAAACAAAACTAAATATGTATATATTATTAAAATTGTACTCCAGAAGTCAAATATGAAAAGGACATTATTTACTCACTGTTTAAAGCCGAGCTGGCAGCCGAATGTTTAGCGCTTTTGGCTTTGGTTCAACAGTTCAAGGATTCGAATCCTATCTTGGGCATGGATGTCTGTAGTGGTTCGATATCCACTTTAAACCGTAGATCGTTATCTAAATAGCCCTCGTATGCAAAAAATGACCGTTGAGCGACAAACAAACCAAAGCTCACTGTTTAAATATAAAATAATAGATAAATACTAATGTATATCAATTTACGCTTATTTACATGTTATTTATCTTCACAAACCATTAATAAATCTAAAACTAACCCGATAACTGAATAATATATTTTTTTAAAGTTTTATAGAGTTGTTTCTTTCACTAAACATATTTACAAATATAGTTTTTAAAATTAAAAATAAACAGTGTCTGAATGTGTGAGAAGATTTTGTTGGGAAAATTTAAATAAATTTAATATTGGAAATCATTGAAAAATTCTCCCTTCTGCATTGAATTTGTAAAAAAAAAAGTCTGTATCAATTTTTTTAATAAAATATTTTAATGAAAAAAATTGATACAAACTTAGAGTTCACAAGACAGGTCACACATCAATTGTGAAGAAAGCAATTTTCTCTATAAACCTCCGTTAGAAGATAAGATATCCCATCCAATCAAGAAATACCCAGCAATAAAAGAGAAAAAGTAATGCATCTAACAATCTTTAATTCATCTTTTCAGGCGTTACGGTTATTTGACAGTTTGGAATGTTTCATTCGTTACTAAATCTTTATGTTTAATTTTCATCGATTTCTATTTATTATCTAACTAATGATTTGACTAATATGTTCTTTTTGAGCAAATCACTTCAGTTCGTTTTTAAATGTAAATGAATTAAGTATTTTTATTAATTAATAAAAATACTTAGTTCCTTTACATTAAATATTACATTAAATATCACAACTTAAATGGATTAAGTTGTGATATTTTCTATTATTTTGACCTCAAATGGAAAATATTATGAGACAATTGTACAAGACACATCCTTTGATATTTCTTATGAATTTTAAAATGTTACAAAATATACAGTGTCGCTAATCTGTTTGATTAATTCAATTGAGAATTTAATTCTTACTTTATATTAGAAGGTAGTGTTAGGAATTAAAACAGGATCGATATGAACATGTTAAACACATGTCAATGTGTCAATCAGTATCATTGTGAATTTTGATATGTCAGTCAAGATCATATTATAATTATTATTGCTTTTATTACGATTGGGTCTAATTAATCTTTCAATATTTGATTATACTTAGTTCTAAAGAGCACAGAAATTAACGACTGCTAATGGCAAAATGTATTTTGATCTTGTGTTCCATAAAACCAGAATTAGCAGTTTGAATAACAAAAAGTTACTTTAAAAATAAGTTTAGAAAAACAACTATTGCAAATAATAATCATGATGAAATGAAACTTATGCAATCACGCATATTACAATAAGGTAGAAAGATAAAATGGCATATTTCAAGAATTGGTGTTCTAATATATCCCATGACAAACCAATAGATTGCTTTTGAACAAAAGCAAAACAATGATTACGGAGGCCATTAATACACAGCGGTGCAGGAGAGAGGACTGGACTGTACCTTTATGTTAACGGGTTTGGAATACTTGCCCATCAATCACCAAGTGCCTCGTAATATTGAACCATGGTCAGGTGAAGAGGTCAGGTGGCACCCTCCTCTCCTTATCCACGCCACACCAGTAGAAGGTATTTGGACGTCACATATTAATGTGGACACATCCCCAACCCATGGAGATTCAACAGCCCAGAGAGGGGGAATGTGGTCAGCACCCCAATCACTGTCCTTGGTAGATGATGCTTCATTTTGTTGATCTTAACGGAAAGCTTCTGATCCACTTTACGTCTTCCAGGAGGCTTTATGGAAGGAAATATTTCAAACTATTTGATTTCGATCACAATGTATTCAAAATTAAGAAGCAATTGTTCCAAATACAGTTTTTGAATTTACTTACTAATTAAGTATCATAAAAGGATACTTAAATATTAATGCGTTTCAGACACATTAATTTAGGATTTTTATGTTATAAAGTTGAAATGAAAATATTACATTTTTTTTATTTTCTCCAAGTATTTGCTTTGTTATTCTTAAGAAAAAAAAATTATCCTATAATTTTTTTAAGTTAATGCAGTTATGTTTAAAAAATCCTAATTCCCTGTTTAATAATGCTAAATTCCGTGTCACTTATTTATCATATCTCTATTTTAAAATTACAAACTATAATTATATACCTATTTTTTTCTTAGAAAAAGTTTATTTGGAATATTTTAGGTACCTAATATTTACCAAGTGTATACTTGCACTGCCCTCCAAAATTTAAGGAACTACTGGTTTTTGTGCCTAATTTGTAAATGAATAAATATAGAAACACTACATTTGAATGATTGCACAAAAATCGATTTCAATACGGAGTTTTAGTTAAAATACGCATAAATAATTTACAACAAAAAAGCCACCTCGCTTGAAAAGCATGTTCTTGAAAGAAAGAAAACAGAGTTTTATATGGTAAAATGTCAAAAAAAGTAGTATTAATATGGGACATGTCAATTCTTAGCATGAATACATTGGCGCCATCGATATTCGATGCTCTCAATTATGTTACCTGTCACTAAAATGGGAAACAAATAATAGACAATGAGTGTAAGTTATTTTCCTGCTTTCCTACAGATCTTGGAAGATTACTTAAATCAGCAATCTAAGGTTAAGGAATAAGTTCGTAGCGTTTTGACCAAATATTTTTATTTAAACAAAAACAATAATTATATCATTAAGTTAATCAATTATATATTCGCCGTTGCTGTTTACAACCTTTTCCTACATCTGGACCAATTTGTTGATTTCGTTCCACAAAAAATCGCCTGGTCTAGTGTCAAAAGAGGTTGTTGAGCCAGTTTATAAGGACCTCTTTGCTATCGAAGGTAACGCGCCCTTCATATGGTTTGACAAGAAGCGAAAAAGATAGTAATCGGTCAGTGCAATGTCCGGTGAAAAAGGTGGATAGTGAAGGGCCACTCATTGGAGCTCTTGGAATGCGGCTTTGATGACTTTTGCAACATGGGGCTTGCGTTGTTGTAATGGAGTATGATTTGACCATGTCGATCAGGTCTTTTTAGTCGAATAGCCTCATTCACATGGTGTAGCTGGGCAATGTAGTGCTCCATGTTGACTGTGGCATTCTTTTAGAGCATTTCCCAGAGCAACAAGAGGTACTTTAAAATCAGCTCAACAACTTCTTTGATAGCAGACCAGGCGATTTTTGACAGAATGCATTAACAAATTGGTCGAGAGATGAGAAGAGGTTTTAAACAGCAACGGTGGTTATATAATTAATCAAATTATCGATTTAATTATTGCTTTTTTAATAAAAATCATTGATAAAAATGTTACGAACTTATTACTCAACCTAATATATCGATACGCATTTTTTTGCTTTTAATTCTGACTTGCCTTAGGAGGCCTGTAGGATTAGCTGGGCGATGCAGAGCAGTTTTCACGGAGCTGAGAAAAATAGAGTAGATAGATCCCAGAATAAGCCACTATTTTAGCAATACAATAACTGTGTTCTTCCATTGTGTCGGATTGATTTTACATGATCCAGATCAGCACACATTTTGAATCACTCTCCTTTTTGAATTTCCATTCGTCTGTATAAAGTACAGAAGCCTGTCGCTCTCTGGTCTAGGAAACGTGTTCTTTTGCATTAACTTTTATACTGTTAGTCAGAAAATATTCATTACAAAGAAAAAAATTATAAAATTAAAATTTTAGTGAAATAATGTTTTTAACTGAATATATTATGAATTCTTAATGATCGTTAAACCAAAGCTGAGCTTTTACTAACTTGAATATTTGTCATGGTTATTAAAATGAGCGATTCAGCAAATATATTATTTTTCTTAATCCTTCCCTTATTTAAGATATTTTGAAGATGGGAGATGTATACAATTAATTAAATTAAAATATTCTAACAAAAAAATGTAAAATAACTCAAAACATTTTATTTAATTAAAATAACAGAATTTTGCATACTTAGGAATATTTTTCATAGTTTTTAGTCTTAATTAAAATACTTTTGTTACAAATTTTCTCTTATGGGATTTAAAATTTTTATAACAATAAAAAATTTTAAATTTATTTTAAGTGTTAATATAAAGATAATGTTTTTACTAGCATCAGACATTTAAATTTTTCTTCTTTTATGATGCAATATGTCATATTTTTTATGTTATTTCCATCCTTTTCATAAATAGTTATATTTTAAACAAAGCAGAGATGTGGGAAAATTTTCCACGAAGTATAATATATAAAATTTATCATGAAAAATAATTTCGAGGAATAATTAAAAATGCATTATTATAGAATGTGTTTCTTGCATATAATAATGCCTTTTTAGTTTCTTTCGTGTAGATTTTAATTAACTATCAATTATTATTCTATATTTCGAATATGTATTCATTTTTTTATTAAATATACTAGAAGGCTCCGAAAATCTATTCTCATTTAAGTTAATAACGACTATAATATAAACTAATATAAGCTTATAGTTTCATATTGTTATTTTCATATGTATAATGTTTCATATGAATAATACTAAATTATTATATAAATAAAAAATTCGTCCAGAAGATTGTATTTCTTTCAAGAAATGTATATAGAAAAAGACATAATCCAAATTTTTACCTTCAGTATCACGATATTGTTTAAAATGCTTTCTTACACGTTATAAGTTTTCACTCATTCAATTAAAACTAACTTAACTAAACCATGATGAAAAATATAAACCACCTCAAAATTTAATGGTTTACTCAATATGATTCTGTAAATACTTTTCGGCTTTTCTTCAGGAGGAGGTTCCCTTTCTAAAATGACAATTTACATATTGTAATTTCTAACATTAATCATAAGAAGGTGGCCTATACTTCAGGATGTCCCTTTGTTTATCGCCAATTTGGCTTTAGGTTAGGTAGCGTTTAATATGGGAATAAATATTTCATTTAAAAAAATCTTATTTTTACGTTTAAAGTGCATAAAATTTGTGTAATTTTTTAAATTTAACATTATCGCATAGTGTTTACGGCCCTATTTTGTTTCTTTAAACACGTTCAAAAACACGTTTGGTGACAAAAAATCGCCAATTTTCGCCAAGGAGCACTCGAAATATATTTTTTCCGTCATAATGGCAATTGTCTTCAGTGTATATTTACTGCATATTTAACACTATTATAAATGCTTCTGAGTATTATATCGGGTAACGTAAAACATATTGATGGTAACGCTAAATAAGTTCAAGGGTGAAAATGTGCTTTAGGTTCCCTGCTTGGCGCATTTTCAAAAAAAAAAAAAAAAAGCCGACTGGCGCATTTTTTGCGTGTTGTCTTGCGGAGTTGAATGCTCCGAGAGACACTACGTAAAAACGAGGTTTCTATGGCGACGAAACCGAAATCTGCGTTCTTAACGAATTTCACCGTTGGTATGGCAACGAAAACAAAAACAATGGTTTTTTTACGAATTGTATAACAAAAAATACACATATAATTGTATAAAATAAAAAAAAAAAATAAAAAAAAACACAGAATTGCCACTAGGAGTTCATTTAGGATGAAATAGTCAGGGTTACCACGCTTTGCGTGTCTATCGCCCATTTGGCGAGAAAGGGATACCCAAACTACGGCTTAACCATTTCAAGATACTCTTCTTACAGGGAGTCAATGAAGCACGCAGATTTCATACTGAGATTATTTACTTGAGGACCATTATTTTCTTATATTCGGATTGCAGATATGTTTTTAATGCTGAACTTATAAGTGAAGTCTGTTTGCACAGAGATAATTCTAGTAGTTAAGATTATTTATCATTAAATATTTCATATTAGATGGCATACACATTTCTGTAAGTATACAAAAGGAATAATATAAATTCATATTGTTAACATAATTCATTGATATACTCCAAGTTAGGTGACAAATATAGTTTGACATGTAATATTCTATATATAAAACAATGAACAGTGTTTTAAACTATGTTATGTGATATGTTGCCCTATGTTAATGTTTTATGAAAATAGATAATATACAATAAAAAGAAAATTCGTGATGGAAAGAAAATTACGTTCTTATACAGGAAAATGTTTTAATAAAAATAATATTAAAATTATAAGTTTCAAATGTATTCTTCACTTATTGAGAAATCCTTTTTTAGAATTAGTTAATGATAAATGTTGCTTTATTTAAGAATTATCAGCTAAATAGTTAATTTTCCCATCTAAATCCATTATTCAGTCATTTACATGAGTAGTAAGTTAAATAATTGTAAATTTCTAGAAAAAAATATCTTTCTTGAATTGAAATTACAAGAGAAGCTTTACTCGTTTCTGAAAAAAAAAAAAAACAGCTGACAGTTAAACAATCGTGTTATAATTGGATGCCCTGAATATGAGAAAATTGAACGATTTCATTAATTTAAATTAAATATGATTATTAGTAATAGCAAAACTTTATTGATTCTCATTTTATTTTATTTCCATCGTAATAATGCAGCTAAATATGTAGAAAATATCAACAAAACATTCTATTTTAAGCTAAAATGATATTTGAATATGATAAACTGCACCACATAATGTCACATACTATTTGTAAAAAAATAATCTATTCTGTTATAATGAAAATTAATGCAAGCAGTTATTTTCCCTAACTCCATTTCTTTCGTAATCGACACAGCTCATTTAGTAAAAATTGAGACAAGTTAACGTTTTAGGGACATGAGTTTACTTTTTATCTTTATTTTCTTACTTTTTATGAAATATGTGGAATATTTTCTTTTCTAAGAGTCAGAAATAACACCTATCATATCCAGCTGCTGTGTTTATTTTATATAAATCAAGTGAAACGCTAATTTATTATATTTCAAGTAAGTATCTGAAGTACATCTTACGGCTAAATGTTTTAAATAGTATCAAGAACTATTTAAAACATTTAGGCGTAATGTTATTGTGGTTATATATTGTCAAGTTATTGTGGTTGTATAATTATTTTAAACATCAAACTTTAATTTAAAAGGAATATTCTTTTTCCTTGAATCTAAAATTAAAATAAAAATGCATTTTTATTTAGCTTTTTCAGAAATCTTTATTTTTTTTTTTATAATATATGTCAATGGGTAATGAAAAAAAATATGAAGAATTCAATCTTTCTAAATACAAAAAGGTTAAAAACTTTGTGACTCAAAAAATACGAACATAAATTATCATTTTTAATTTAATAATGTATTAAATAATTTAAATATATAAAAAAGAAATTTTACATTTTTATTATGTATAATTTATAAGTAATAAATATAAGTGTATAAACATGAACAATATTTAAGCTTATTGTTGTCTTAGACATCTATATATGACCATATATATCTAAGTTTTAAATTTCATTAATTAAAAAAATATTATTTGAAAACACAAATGTTTACTTGGAATTAAAATTTGGTTCACTAAAATTACTAATAATTCCCCAAATATAGCTCTTTTTAATAAAAATTTATTCGCTAAAATTATTGTATATGTATTCTAATAAAAATTTTTAATAACACGTAAAATATATATTTTCCGACAACAAAAAATTCGTTTGTCCAAGAAGTGTTTCAGAAAATTAAATTAAATTTGAAATTAAGTTATAGAAAAATAAATTTCAATTACGTAAGTTATAATTAAACAACACAAATACTCTTAATGAAGTATTTAAATGTATTCTGATTTCATATATATGTATCGGTCAAATAATCACCAATATTTTAGGAAAATAATTTAATTGATGCAAATTAGTTCCTTTAAAATTAGTCCAGTTTTATTTTTTTTAAACACTTATGTATAATTGTGAAGACTTAATAGAAACCATGTGAATAAATCTAATTAAATTTAATTTGTCAAAGAAAATTATTAATTAACATTAAACTTTATAATTAGGTTTGGGTAGTATTTTTTTACTCAAACTGATATATATGTTCTTACGTATTTAAAAAAAAATATCATAATAGTTAGAAACGCTTTTTACTGTTCTTGAATTATTTTAACTTTTTAAATGAAAATTATAAACTAAGTAATAAAGCATAATATTTTGAACCGTAAATGAAAACTAATAATTTAAATTCTATTTAATAATATTACAATTAATAATAAATTAATCTCTTTTAATAGTAATTCTTCTTATTTCAAATAAAACACTCTTTTAATAATTCATAGGTTTTGGTATATCGAAGTTATTTCCTCTGTAAATGTTTTAAATCAGTTAATTTTTAATTCCATTTTTAGAAAAAAACATGCTACTTTTTTCAGCAATAAAATACTCCTAAATATAAACAGGTGCTTACATTTAATTGATATGTATTCGGTAAATAGATTTTGCTGCCAGATGTAATTAGTTGGTTATTTGTAAAAGCATAGGACGTAAAGATATGAACATTAGCAAGTTTTAATGTATTTACACAAAATAAATAATGCAATAGAAACGTCATTAATAAAACATGTCCTATTTTATAAAATGAATAATTACAATTAAAAATAAAATTAGGTTAAGTACGCATAAAACCCGAGTCACAATGACAATAATGAGAGCAGATTATCATTTTACATGCATGATGTAAATCAAACAAGATCACTGTAATCATATCAGTGAAAACATTTTAATATTTACCATTCTCTGGTCTTACTAACAAGTCAATATTTTCTTTTCCATTATCCGTCACCATTTTGTGTTGCCATGCGATTTATTAAAAGGAAACGTCTGTAATTATGTTCCATGAAGAAATATCTCTTAATTCCAATAATAATGTGAGAAAGTTCTTTCACCACATATTAAATATTATTATTAACTTGGATTCTGAGATACAGCAGGCATCCAACATGTATTGAAACTAATAATTCATATCAACGTAAAAGAGGTTGGAAAAAATGCAAAACACACTTCAAAAATCGTCTGAATTAAATATTAAAATATCTGAGAAAGCGAACGAATCACTTCCATTGACATATGCAATTGTGTTAAGAGATGATCATTTTTGTACCAATTTAAGATAAATAGTGAGAAAAGTTTAAATCAATAATCAATCATTAAAAAAGAGATTAAATGTGAAAGATTCAATATTCTACCTATAAACTATACTCGGTTTTAAAATCTTCCATACTCTATTTTCATTTTAATTAATCTTTTATTTAAATAATTGTATTTCTTTCGAACCGGTTCGACGAAAGCTGCTGTATGAGTTTTCATACTTTAGGAGTAAGGATCAAGCAAAAGACCCCCAAGAAATGATATGCCACTCATGCAAGTACCACTTCATTTTACTTGGAACACGTTGTAATGTAAATGCCATCAGAAATCCCTATACCTAACTCTGACAGGGTTTCACCAGTTTTGAAGAACGCACTGGAGAGAAAAGGAAACAACGTCGACGAGGGAGGAAGTGTACAATGCATACAAAACAATACAATTATCCTTGCCATCATATGGATACAATGGAAATAATTACTTTTACACAGTAAAGATCGTTTAAAAAATAAACTTATTAACAAATTGTATTGCAATTGAGAGTTATAACATATAGACTCGTAAGAAGCATTCAAATTAGTAATCAGACAAAATACTTGTCAGGATGTGGTAAAATAGGCATATAAAATACATATCAAATTGTATACATTAAAAAAGTAAATAATATGAAAGGAAATACAAAAGGAAAGTGAAAAATTCTGAATCAGTATAGGTGTATAGGGATGAGATTCTCAGACCTGTTGTAGTCCCATACGTTGCAGCAATTAGAGTTGAGTTTATGCTAATGGGCCACAATTACAGGCCATATCTTGCCAAATCAATGAAAGTTTTCCTTTACGGAGAAAAAATCGTATGAATTAAAGGTACAGATTGTCCTCCAGACATAAAAAAAATTGAACAAGTTTAGGACATTTTAGTCAGACGAGTTGCTGAACGTCTATCATCCTTACAAACTCTTCAAGAACAGAGAATTGATAATCTGGAGGAGTGGAACAGAATATCTAAGACGTTCGTCATGTCTCAGTGACTCTAAGCCTCAAACGTTACTGCCCGTCTGGAGAAACAGTATCCCCTACTAAAAATGATATTTTTTTAAAGATTGATGATTTTCTTTTTATTTGTTTTATATATATCCTGTATTTTTTTCTTTCGTACGCAAATGCTCAATAAAACGCATTTTCTGCCAAAAAAAGTCATTTTTATTTTATATAGCTTACTAAGTATATATATTTACGTATAAGTAAATAACAACAGGAAAATAATCAAAAAGTTTTAATTAATCGATTTATATGTCCCATTCATGAGGACAACCTAAATATAGACATCAACATATACCTAAAAATATATTCAATGATGTTGTTGTTGTTGTTGAACCAGCATACTTCCCTGTACCTAGCCCTGCGATAGACTTTACCAGTTAGATAAAAGCAGCCGGATGGAGTCTTCATGATTTTGAAGCAGGGAGCAAGCAGAAGATTCCAAAGACTTGACCTGCCACCCCCAGATGCGTCACCTCACCTGGAGGACATTGCGGTCAGATTTAGTGTGCCCCGATTACCTTTAGCGAAAACAGCGGAGCCTTGGCTAGTCTGGGACTCAATCTCACTTAAATCACATGATATAGGAGACCAACCCATATAGAACGTATTCAACAGGGAAAATACATTTGTGTAATGTTCTGTTGCAATGGTCTGCAACTCGCGTCTTGCGAGCTACATGCGGGTGTTTGCTATTCGGCTTTTCTACAAAAGGCTTAGTTCAGGCATGGAATACTACTAATTATTTTGCCTTGTAAGAAAGGAGTAAAATTTTTGAAAAGCAAGACAATAAATGTGGTGTACATTTATAGAAACAAAACTAGCGCAAGATCAAATGTGTAAACAATTGGAGCAAAAAGTTTTTTTGAAATCATTCCTTTAGAAAGTTCAATGCTTTTGACTGTGAAATGGTTTATCCATCATTCGAAAGAATTTTTGATAAGGCAAGTAAATACTGACGAATCAACACCTTTCAAAATGATTCACGATTTAATCATCTTTATGCTTACCAATGCTGATAAGAATAGATGGTATTAGTGCAACATCAAATCTAGCAACCACTACCAAATAGCATTTCCAGAACTAACAAATGATCTTTGGATCCAGAAGCATTATTTTATGGTGAATGTTACTAGTCCTCTGAATCAGCTTATTAGTAAGTTGCAAGGAAATGGAAAAACATTTGTTTTCAATGTTAGAAGAAGTAATTTCATTGGAAAACAAATTGCCGATTTTTGCTGAAGATTTTAAGAGGGAAACCTTAATTCAATTTTTATGCCTATTTAAATATTGTCAAGAAGGTAAGCTTAATATTTACATTTGCTATTTCAAAACAATACTAATAAATATGAAGGAAGTTTTTTTCCACAGGTTTAAAGACTTTTAAATCGAAAATCTTGTTGCTTTAGCTTTTGCTTTTGAATGGCTTTAGTTTTTGTAATAAAACCTCAGAATGTCACTGTAACAGAACTTTACTTTTCACCCTTTAATGCAGATATTGGCAGATAAAAGCAACTGCATAATTACTTGATTTAAAAGTAATTATGGAGCTCAAAATTAGAGCGTTTTTGTGCTAATGTAGAGCTATTGAAGAGAAACAAATGTGAAATTAGTTTACAATACAAGTGATCTGCCTTGAAAGATCTGGAGAGAGAAGGTATGTTTATTTTAAACACTTGAAATAGAATTCCTGACTTTTATGATAAAATGAAAAAACTAGCTTTTGTTATTCTTTCCTTATTTGTGTCTATATATATGCATGTGAACAATCATTTTCAAGGATGAACAATATCATGAAAAAAATTAAGAATTCGGCTAATCGATGAGAACTTGGAGTCATGCCTCAAATAAAAAACTATATCATACAAACCTGACTTACTCTTACTTTCCAAGGAAATGCAAAACCAGTGTTCACATTAGTGGAGTATTTATAGTTATTTTGAATAATACCTTTTATGTTATTTTACTAGTGATATTTTTAATTAAATATTATATAAACGTATGATACCAAATTTGAATTAATTTACAGTAGTAAAACTAAGACTTTAGCAGAGGCAAATTTAAATGTGTACTTTCATTCCTAATTAATTTCATAATAATATCTTCTGTTAATTAAAACTTATATTAAAAATGATTCTTTGAATAAATTTAAATATAAATTAGATAGTTTTGGCTCTTTTGAATTACAAAGTTGCCCATCACTTATCTTAGTTAGTAAGCATAAATGATGCTCTTTCATAGCGTTGCCTAAAGTTCATTGAGGGAATGGTGCCAAAATGACATACCTTGCTCTGATTTAATTTTTAGACACCCTTTATTTGTATACACTAAATTTTCCTACACAATATTTATATGTGATCGCTTATAACCAATTATTTGGTGTCAATGTAGATATCAGTGATTTTGCAACACTGATTGGGACACCAACACATTTGCTATATCATCAATCTCAGAAAATTAAAAGTTGAAATTGAAAAGTCTATATAACTTTTAATGTCTGTGAATATTGTATTTGACACCTGAAATTGCCACTAGAGATTATATATTTGTTCCACAGTACCGGCAGTTTCACTGTACTTAGATATTATGATTGACTGACTAGTGATTTCTGATGACTGAATGGCTAAATCTCTGATCTTTGATTCAAGATCTTGGGCTTAATTCTCACTCTTCACAAAGATTTTAATGTGAAAGTCTCTTTGAATTATTGATGAAGAGTAAATTTAATATCGTACCCAAAATTTATTGTACTGAGACAAAAAATCTAAAAATTCAAAAATCACTTATATGAATCTTCTGTTACCTAATGTAATGTGATCGAAATGAAGACATGCGAATTCATGTATACGTGTGCGAAGTAATATAACATATGTTTTAAACTTGCTGCTGTTATTTTAATTTTCATACTATAATAAATTTTTGAATTATAATAAATTTTCAAAGTTTGGATGAACAAACAATATATTAAATTCATGCATCAAAGTTTTATTCTAATTAACATTTACTCCTTTCATAAAAGAGTTATTCATAGCTAAAAGATAGGAAAAGAATACGTCAAATATGAGAAAACAATTGCATTTACTGTAATCCTCTTATAGACGCAAAGATATAAGCTAAATGAATGTGGAAATATGAAAAATCATTTGTCTAACCAGGATTATTTTCTCAACTCTTCTTAAAATTAGTAGTTCTTTATGAATAAACTATAGAAATTAATCTAGCAGAAACAGGATTGGATTGATTTCTCTATCAATTTTTCCTATATACATAATGAAACATTTTCAATTTCTAATAATAAGAATACATGTAATGATTTCAGTTAATTAAATCAGAGATTAATTGTTCTAATACTGTCATTAGAAAGTCAACTTCTAAACTAATGTGTCTGATTTCCTCATTTAGTCGAAGCGAAATGTGGTTTAATTTTTTTTATTTGCTTAATAATCTATTAATTTTTTTAAAACTTTGCTTATGTATGCATCATCATTAAAAGAAAACTTTACTCAATAATATATGTTCCACAAAATTACTTTTGTAGTTATATTAAATACCTAAGCGCTCAAAAGCAAAAACACAAAATATAAACATTTTTAACAGTCAATTTGCAAAGCGCATGTTTTTATAAAACATTAATTTTGAAAGATTGACAGAAACCATTTTTGTTTTTGAGTATTAAAATTTAGAAATGTAGCAAAATTCTTTTTGATGATAGTCATTATTCTTTAAATGAAATTGATTAAAAACTTAATTGTTGTAACTAAATTCCTTGAATAGAAAACGAGTGAAATATTCTTAAAGTGAAAGGAAGGACATGGGTAAAAATTTACGATCGGTTACCCCTTGAGTTTTTGGCGATTTTTTTAAAACCAAGTGTTTTAAGTGACATCTTGGATGATGTCACTTAAAAGAAGGCCATCTTTTAAGTGACATCATCCAAGATGTCACTTAAAAGATGGCCGCCACACAAAGGCTAAACTCATATAAATAAAATTTTATACCTAAATTTTTCATCAAATTAAAGAACTTTATACTGAATCCATAACATGGTTAAGAAAACTTTAATCTAACTTGAAATACAATTAATATAGTTTTTGACCCATAAAAGTTTAAGAAAAGGTCTTTAATAGGAACTCAATTGCATTATAAGTGGTCTTGTGTCTTTAAAAATCATTTTTTATGCGCCATTGATTGGAAAACTTTAGTAAAGTGAATATATTAACATAAAGCAAAAAATATGAATGCATAAAGAAAGTACTGTAATTTTACAAAATGAAAGTAATCCCATCAATGAAACTATGAAGTCATAAATGCAAAACCATCAGCGTCAACAATTTAAGGTATTCTCTGAGGCAAGAATGTGCAAGAGAAGCTAAGACAGCAGAAAATTCAACATGAACAATGTTATTATCATTGAACCTTCATCCTATTTTAGTATTTATTCAAGGTGCTATCAAGATTGAAATTCGCAATTATTTTTTAAAACTTGACTGATTTAAAACTTTTACAAATTCAGTTGCTACTAACTACTGAACGTAATTCGTATTATCAGGATAAGAGTAGATATCAGAGAAAATAAACTGTATGACTTTCGAATGCGATTTTATGGAATGAATCTTAGTTTTAACTCGTTACTGAATATCGTTTATTATCTAGATGGAGGCATGAAATTCAGTATCCTATTACATTATTGCTATAGGTTACTGAATTTGTGCACGAGAGAAACTTGCAGTATAAATGGTTTTGATGGTATACAACAACTTATTTTTGTTAAGCTAAATTCTCTAGTAATATTTCATGTTGCTTCTTGTTAATGATATTATGAGATTAAACACGTTGAGAATTACTCAGATGTATCACAGGTAAATTCATAATATTTTATTGACAGCTAGTTGTTAGAGTTATGTAATCCACGTAATATATTATTCTCCACAAGCTGGGACATTTATTAGAAAAATTCTACTTTTTAAGGTCTTTATTTTCTGAATGTCTCTCTAGTATAAATATTGTCTCGAGAATTGTGCAGCATATGAACGAATAGTATACCGATAATTTGATCACATGCGGTTGACAAATATACCTGAGGCTTTTTTCAGACTTTTATAGAATCATCTAGTACGTTTAAACCGTAACAGAATCAAAGGTTTGTGGTCTCATTCAATACATTCATATACATTCAATACAAATCATTAACTAACTTTTTTTTTCTTTTTACAAATGGCGCTCTCTGCGCTGCGATGGGATTATTTCCCACAAACATCTGTCACATTAGTTCTTGTGTTTCGGAAACCTTGTACTATACAACTCAGCACATATTGCATCATTAAGTCAAGTAGACAATGCATTCTCTCCTGATTTTTAGCTCTATATATCCTATAGGCTTTCTGCTTATGTAAATCATAAAATAAGATACAAGCAATATTTGGAATATTAAAAGCTCACTTTTGAATTAATCAAACAGTTTATGAACAGCAGAAAAATATGATGGCAAGTAAAAGTCATAAGCTTGATTATTTTATAATGCATGAATTGTCCTCGATTGTAGAGGCTCACTATAACTTTCTGACTGACTTTATCAAAATTTTCTCTAAGAATTTCTCTTACTCTTCTTTTCGTATAATAACCTATATGCAGAAATTAATTATTTTTATGACGCGGTCAAAGGCAAAAAGCATGGAAAATGTGAATATCATGACAAGTAATTAATAATGGTTAAATATAGGAGGTGAATCATAAAAACAGATGAAGGAATATTTGAATATATAAAAGTTTTTTCCAAGAAATTGTGTGATTTTCTTATAATTACATGTCATTTACTTTCAGGATGGACATACCTTTCATTATCACCAAATTTTTCATTAATTATACTGTTTTGGCTGAGTAGTGAGCTTGATGATTGTTAACTGCTATTTGTAATTTAAATTAATTCTGAATTACTAACCCCGAAATCGCATTCATGAAATGTTGATCTGATATTTAAAAATGTTTTGGACTCAGTAGGAACCAAGAGATTATACATAACAACTTAATTAATCTGTTCACTTAATCTGTTCACAATCACACTTATGGCTGAATATATCTTTCGTTATTTAAAGACTACTGGTACTTTATGCGTTACTACTAGATGCGATTTAACAATATACTAAATGTTTCCTTAATTTTAGTCTTAACAATAAAATGACATTTTGAATCAAAATGTATAATGATTTCTCCTCAATATATACTTAATTATGTTCCTCTAAATTTTATAGTTCCTTTTCTGTGGCAGAATGTATTTCATTCATTTGTCTGATCACATAATTAACGAGTACTATCATATTAAATGAAAAATATTTTCCACGTTGGAAAAGATTGCACGATGACAGGTGCTGACTTTTCTTAAACAGGGGAAGATTTTAATTTGTGGATTTCATTCAATTAATGTTGTTGTTGTCGTTGTTACTAATCCCAGATAGTCCTTTTCCAGTACTAGACCAAGTTCATAAAATTATTATTATCAAATTAGCCAGGAAATCCAAAAACATAAGGAGCTTTGAAAAAGCCTCTTCCAAGTCAAAATTCAAACAACTCAAGTATGTTCAGGCGATGTCTGTTCAGCTTTATATTTTGTTCGTAGCCGAAATGTCTTTTGACACTGCACATATTTGAGGCCCCTTAGGTGACCTCAAGTCAGACAAGATGACTTTTCAAGTCATATTCAATTCGTTTTATAATAAACTGGTTTTTAAACTTTAGTCTAGACATATTAGTGCTAAATCTTTCGATATTTACTCACTTCAATTAAAATAAAAATAACATATACAGCAACGATATTTAGAGTTAAAAATATTTGTTTTAATTTGATTAATGAATGAGTGCTAAAACTATATAAATGTGATAACTTGTGTTGTGTGAAGAGAATTATAAACCTTAAATGAAAGGGAAAAAGTTATATTATGAATCAGGTATACATTTGCAAACAAATCTATATAAGCAATAAATTATTGAGCCAAAGTGATTACTGAATGCTGAAAAACTAGGTAATTCAAAACAACATATCTTTGACCAAATGTATTTCTAAACGTAATATTGTTATTTATAAATCATCATTCCATTCTTATTAGAATAAGGAATGAAGATTTTAAAATTAATTGAGATTTTTTAATCAAGCAATATTATTTCAAGTTATTTATCCAAAATGAATACTGGACCAAAATCAAGAAATCATATGGTGATCATATATTCCCTACAAAAAATAAAAAACTAAACTTGAAAATTTAGATTACTGAAAGTAGAAATAATTTAATTTTCAGCAACATTATAATTTTTAATGAATGTCAGAATTAAAAAAAAAATTAATATACGAGTTAACAAAATTAATGCATTAACTTGACATCTCAATACAATACAAAATTATTTTGAGAGTTTTGATGTTATTTGCCGTAAAGAATAGTTTATATTATATTATTTTTATTTTGCATTTGACGGCTTGGAGGAAAAAATATATATTCTAAGCCTGATAGCATACTGTCAAAGATCGACAGTTAAAACAATGTATTTTTTTTTTTATCTCAGCTTAGTATTATATGCATATGTTCTACACATTTATTTGAGTTGTGAGTTATACTCGTTGAAATAATATATTAATTTTACTCACAAACCAAATTAAGAATTAATTCAAATAAACATATTTATGCAATAATTATACAATTCCCACATTATTAAATATCAAAGTAACAAATTCAACTTTTATTAAAATCGCGTTTTTTTTATGATATTCTGTAAAGCCTTAATTAAATATCACATTTTACACAAATGGTATATGGTCTTTAAAATTAAAATTTTTGCTCAACCAATTGAATATCAATTTATAAAGTTATCTTATTTTTTCTAAGATCTTAAAAACACACTGTTGTTTTTTTCATGTATATTTTGTTATATATTAGTATATTTTTTTCAATCGGAATTTGAAATATTAAATCTTCCATTTTTAAACTTCCCTGAATACTTTATCTAAATCATTAGAAAAATTATTTATATTTTAGAAAAAAAAGCTAATAAATCAATGAGAACAATCATTTAAAAATTTTAGTTTAAAAAATTGATTCCTAATTAATAAAAGTGATATAACTTCTTTATTTGAATAGAAACTTCGTGGTAGTCTTTTTAGAAAATAAATCAAATTCATATATTTCATCATGTTGAAATATAAAAGAAGACCAGTATTTTAAGATACACTGCTTAAGTTTTCATTATTTTTCATTCTTTTTCCACACACAAAATCGAATCTCAATTAATTAAAATCTCAAAAAAATAATCTTAAGCCAAAATATTTCTTCATCTATGTTTAATTATAAAAATTTTCTCATGAATAATATTTATATAAATTTTGAATACATACAAATATAAATTATTTTAAGACAATCAAGTTCAGAATAATTTACCCGGAAAATAATTTTTATTGTCTCACTTTACATTCTTAAAATTTAGATGATTCAAATAGATTTTAAGAAATATAAATTTTAAATTAATTGTTCCTTATGACTAAAATATACCCTGTAACTAATTACAATAATTAGTTATCCTTGTAATGATATAAACATGGAAAGTTTTGTCAGTATTCAAGCAAATATTTTAACAAAGTCTTAGAAAATATATATAGAAAATTCATAGTTATTTTCAGCGTCTTTATTAAAACAGTAAAGTAAGAATGGGGTTTAAGCATGCTTAAGTATTATATTAAAATAATTAAAAAATTAAAAATATATTTGAATTACATTAATATAAATTTGTTTACATTTTCATACATTTATGATATCTATAAAGACATCTTTAGGCATTATTTAAAGTTTGTTTTCGGTTTTTTGAGATAAACATTTCTTAACATCAGAAATTCATTATGTAACTGTGTTTTGACATAAAAGCAAATTACAAATATTTTAAAAACTTAAATCTAAAATTTGTTTGATCTTAATAAGAAGTCTCTTAATTGTCTGCTATATATTCTGAGAAACTCACTCAAAGATTATTCTAGGTTTGAAGGACAATTTATATGTTTATTGTTTTGATAATAATTATGTACAAATTCTTCCCTGATTCGGGTATTTTTATATCCTTTCTAGATAAATTTGTGCCTTTTTCATGAGAAATATATGCTAATTTGATTAAAATTTATTAATTGAATTCTTTTTATTAGCATTATGATAAATAAATATCAAATTATTATTTATCTAGTTTGAACTATGGTAATAACACAAAGAAAAATGTATAGTTTCTTATTATTATTTTATTAATATTTCATTTCATCCTATAGAATTATTGATAATTGTGTATAATTTCCAAAATATTTTCATCAAATAAAAATACATATCAAATTATAAGCATCAGGTAACTTCCCACACTGATCAATAGAAGGAAGACGTAGATCTAATCTCTGACTCAATTTTTTAGTGATATATTTAGGTCTACTTATCATCTGATTGATGTGAACGAGGCAAATGATAGATCAGTCTAATTAACTGAGAGATTTTTTTTTCATTCACGAGATTTAATCATATTTCCGATTGAAACACACAGATTATTTTGAAATTTTCTTCAATGAATATTTCATGTAAAAGAATACGAAAAATTATTTAAATAAACAATTATTAGTTTTTTCTTTATATTTTTCTAATACTTAACTAATTAATCAAATAAATTTAAAGCCAATATTTAATATATAATGTCTACTTTTGTGTTAAAATAATTTAAATTAGATTTTTATGTCACTCTGTTTTTCTGAAGACGAAAAAAAAATGACTCCTATTACTTCGATAATAATATTTCTTTCAATCTGATAAAACTATACTCGACACACACACACACCTTCTAGATAGATGGTTATATCAATTATTTTCTTGCCCAATGTCCAATCCTTATCGAAAGTCAGCAATTATTATTACGCCATTCTTCAATGTCACAGAAACCGTTATCTTTCTCTTCTTAATCATGGGTTTAATTTCTTAAGATAAAATGAGTATTAAAATAATGAGATAATAATTTTAAGTGCCTACATTTTAGTTTAGCTTACCAAATTTCCTTTGTCAAAGAAATAAAGTTAGTAATTAGGAAATCTTTCTATTATCAGAGATTTGCTTCTGAGAATTTAAAAGAAATCCTCTCTTCAATTTTTTTTTCTCTTTCAAATGCAAAGAACACTGCTTTAAAGGTTATATAGTAGTATTTTCTAAGCTCTTCCTCAATATTTTTAGATAAAAATAAAGAATTATTTTTTACATGAACAACAAATTATAAAATAACTTCAAAAATTCAAGCTTGAAAGCAATATCAACTTATGGTTGACATAATATATGACATATGCATAAATCTTTTTAATATATGTTTATCAGAATATTATAATATTTAGATGGAGGCATTCTTCTTCTGTTATATATATATATATATATATATATTATAATATAATATAATTAATAATAATAATTAATTAGAAGTAACTTTGGTCTGAAACAGAAGCATTTACTTGGAATTGGCATTAACTTTTTTCACCTTACTGTAATTTATACTAGATTTAATAAATTGGAATTAGCAAGATGAACACAATTTTAAACTTAAATTTTATAGTTGTATAATAGCCTTTTGAAAATTGCGCTTCCTCATTTATTTATTAAAATGGTAAGCTTGTTGAAATTTACACTCACTTCCAAATTTTAAATAGGAATATTTTGATAACACTTACATTTTTTATTGTATTACTGATACAATAATTTTAAGAAAGACATTCCTAAGTGTTTTTGTAATTTTTGAGAAGCTCTTTATGAAATTATTGTTACTTGATTAAATAAAACTGTAAAAATCTGTTGTTAATGTTTATAATAACATCGAAAGATTTATAAAAACTTCTTGTATTACATTTTTTAAGTATTCTAATGTTATACATTTATTTTGAAATGTTATAGAACTATGTATAATATGAGTAAATTATATTCACACTTTTGAATGTATTTCAAAGAATTAAATGATTCACGTTACAGAAATTTAAAATGAAATAAATTGGTTTTCCATTTTATTTAAATGTGAGAATATTTTAAAATTTTCAAAAAAAAAAAAAAAAAAAAAAAAACGTTGTTTTTATATTTAATTAATATAAACCACGCATTTTTGGTTTGGTATACTAATTAACATAAATATCTAATTATTTGAATACATTTTAATTTCTTTCAAAATCTGTAAACAGTATGAAAAAATATTTAATTATATTTAAGAATTAAATGCACAGGTGAAAAATGTAATGTTACGTTATTATTAACCATTATAATAGGTGTAAAATTGCATGAAATAAGGTTTAATATTAAAATAGGTATACAATTTCATGACAGTACGAGGGTTGCTATTTATATTTCTGGCCTAATAATGAAAAAACAAATATGTAGGATCGAAATTGGTTTTATTATTTTTCAAAATATTCTCCATGATGATCAATACACTTTTGCATGCGTTTGAACCAATTTTCAAAGCACTTTTTCCAGTCCGATTGAGGTAACTCCAAAACATGCGTTTTGAATGCATCAACCGCTTCTTCGGGGGTCGAAAATCGTTTTCCACGTAATTTATTTTTGATGATGTGGGAATAAGAAGAAATCATTGGGTGCCAAATCAGAGCTGTACGGCGGATGATCCATCAGTTAGATCTTTCGCTCCGTCAGAAATGCCTTTGTTTGAGTCGATGTGTGAGAGCTCGCATTGTCATTATGAAGAATGATTCGCCTGTTCTTCTGCTTTTTTCGAATTTCTCCGATGACTTCTGGCAAACAAATGGTCGTGTACCATTCAGAATTGACCGTCCTGCGTTGTTCTAACGCCACTGTTGCCACATGACCGTTAATGCCGAAGAAACAGGCAATCATTTGTTTCGATGTGCTTCTTCCTCGAACAACTTTTGTTGGTTTTGCCTCGTCTTGGAAAACCCATACAGTTGATTGCTGTTATGTTTCCGGCTCATATGCATAGATCCATGATTCGTCACCTGTGTAGATGTTATACACAGCCTTTGATGTACCTTGAATGTATTTTTCCAACATTTCCTTGCACCAATCGACACGAGCCTTTTTTTGAGCGTTTGTCAGATTATGCGGGATCCAACGCGAACAATTTTTTTTTACGCTCAAATGTTCATGCAATATTTTATTGATGCTAGTCATACTAATGTCCAAAGACGCCTCTATCTCACGGTATGTCACATGACGATCTTGCTTTATCAGTTCACGCAGAGCATTGATCTTTTCTGGCACAACAACGGATTTTGGACGACCTGCACGGGATTCGTCCTGGATCGAACATCGACCACGATTAAATTCGTTATACCAATTTTTTACAGTGCTGTAGGATGGCCCTTTATCGCTGTATAAAGAATTAAGTTCATCGAAGCACTCTTGTCTTGACAATCCACGTCGAAAGTTATGAAAAATAATGGCACGAAAATGTTCACGATTCAATTCCATTTTTTGACAGAGAAGAACTTTTCAATTTACTGTCAACAACACAAATAAAGCTATAATGGTAAATCGTCTGCTGAATATTTATGTTTAAAAATATCAAACTTTCGATTAAAATCGTCTTCGATCGCCTAGCAACACTTACTGTTGCCAAGGCCAGAAATATAAATAGCAACCCTCGTAATAGAACATACACACTTACATTTGACAGACAAAAAAAATAGTGTTGTGATATGGGAATATTTAACTTTTTAACGTGTTTATGTAAAACAGGTGATGTTTGAAATACCAATGTATATCTAAATGAGAATTTGTAATGTAAGTTTATCATACACAAATTGCATTTTAACGATGTTTAAACAATTGTTTTGATGATTCCTGAATTGGATCAATGCTAATCACAATCAAAAAGTATAGAAGTGAAATTGTTGCTCACAGTAATTTTTATTATTGCTCTTCACGTTAATTGAGATGTCACCACTAACTTCAGAATATAAAATCATTAAGTTCAAGGTAGTCATTTGGTTAACCATACTATAGTCCATTGGATTGTTAATATTAATATCCTAAAAGGCAGAAAAATAAATTTCCATAATGGCTTAATAGAGTGTACAGCCTATTCACGAATCTAAATGAAGAATTTTATTTCTTGCAATGGTTTTACTACAAATAGTTCAAAGATACTTTCAGCAGTATGGATTATAATCTCTAAAACTATGGCTTTCTTTGTTCTAGATCAGTGATAACCAATCTTTAGATCATGAGCTAATAGTAGCTCCCAGAGGTAGTTGCGATTAAAAAGTTAACGCTCCATCAGGATAATCATAATTTATCAATGCGTTGAAAATTTTTAAAAACATTTCGCAATAGAAAACTGTACATTAAAACTATTCCTGTTTGGAGTGAATTCAATAAACACTTAAAATATTACAGAAGGTTTACAATTGTTGCACAAATATCAAATCGTTTTTCATAGAGAATGATGGCTGAAAGTTTCTTTGCTTTTGCTATTATTTTTATAGAAAAAATTTATTGTAATTTACCTAAATTGTTATAAAAATAATTCAAATATGGAGAAAATTAAGAATGTTAAAATAAATAATCTTAATTTTCTATAAATTTGAAGTATTTTTACAACAATTTAGGTGAATTTATATAAAGTATGCCAATAAAAAATTTAATAGATACAAAAATATTCTTTTATTCTTCTAGACAAAATAAAATCATTCGATTTAGTCAAAACTATATAATCGATACGTCTTAGAAGAAACTATATTCTAGCAACAGAAGTTCTTTAGTGTTTCTTTTGTAGAAGTTATTCGATCAACGTAAGACTTCTGACTCCAGGGAAACTGAATGGTAATATTTTGTCCAACTTCCAGATAAACGATTTCTCTTCGAACCTATGAACTTTGGCTATCTTGTTTCGCAAAAAATAATAAAGGATTACTTTCTCTTTTCTTAGGGTTGCCATAATAAGTGTATTTTTAGTGAATACTGTATAGAATTGGAGAAAGATAGCTTGAGCTATATTTTGTCATTATTAAGATGCTGATTTCCACGCTATCAACAAAGTTTTAATTAATGAAATATTTTAATTATGTTCAATATATTAGTGTATCAACTGTATATATGTAGTTTATGGTAGTTTATTCTATAAAATTTATATTGTGTGTTTATTATTATTGATGTATGCATTTACTTGTAAGATATTAATTTTCATAATTAGAGATGGTTAAATCATGGAAAAATAAAGACATGTGATAAAATGAACACATTTAATTTCTTATCTAAAACGTTTTGTTCTAAAAGCTTTAATTTGTCCTTTCGTTAATTTAAATTTCTGTTTTTATTAATAAGTGTATAACTGATTGTTCTTGTTTTAAATACATTCTTTTGAAATGTAATGTTAATTATATTTATTGATACTGAACAAATTGTGTACATTTTCTTCCTAAATGTACATAAAATAAATTGACGGAAATGGATTCAATACACATTTTTTATTTGAGTTCATTTAATTCATAATGAAAATTCATTTAATAATTATGAATTATATGCGAATAAAATTGCCTCATTAGTAAATACAAATGATCAACGCTTATTTGATGTAGTGTAATGTTCTTACAATAAAGAGATATATATAAGTGAAGTTTTATTTAGCAAATAATAATTGATTGGGGACCGCTCTCAAGAAAGCTAACAAAGTACTAGCAAACAAAAGAGCTATAACTATTACAAAACTGAGATTTTGTTCCACGGCGTTTTGGGTGTGTTGATGCGCTTGGTGCAAGAAAAAAAGTTTAAATTCAAAGCACTGGTGCCAACATATGATGCAAAATTGCATAAATTTAAATAGTTTATTTCTGGTTTTGAATAACAATTTATATAATTAATTAAAATTAATTTTATTAATTAAAATTTTTCATTTCTAGGAGGGACTTTTTAATATAATTTAAATTCCTCTCAATCTGCTTTAAATTTTAATTATAATAAGTTTCTATTTTAATATTAATCAAAACTAAATAAATATATCTTCGCATTAAGAAAATGAAAAACAGTTAATTAAACCTTATTGGATATTTATTAAAGAAATTATTGCTTCAAAAAATAATAGTTGAATTCTTAGCAGAAATTTAAAAAAATACTACAATATTTATATATTTTGTACTAATATAAAGAATTATTTTTTTATGGAAAAGGAAAAAATTTTTTTCTGCTCCTCTTTAATACAAATATAAAAATCATAAAATATTTTCATCACAGTTTTAGTAGTTAAGACTATATAATAATTATTTTACAAACATAAATTATGATAAAACTCTTATTCATGTTAATATTTAATTATTATATCATCTAATTTATTAGGGCAGCTTACAAAAATAGAAATATCAGGTTAGTACCCTTCAATTTAATTAATTTTCTTTTGACTTAAATGAATGCAAATAATATTATAAAATGATTTCAATATGTTAAGAAATGTCCAAATATATATATATATATATATATTTCCTATTTATATAAAAAAAAAAGTCATCCTATTATAATGAAATTGAGAAAAAGTTATAAAGATATCTGTTTTTTAATGTTAGGAATTCACGCAATTAAATAAAAAAAATGCTTATAATTAAAAAAAGATTTCTCATACAATTAAAAACATTTATATTCATAGTATTTCACAAAAAATTGTTAGCACATTTTCATGCCGGCCAACTTGCCTGGTGGGCAGCGTGCCTGACTACGGATATGGAGGTCCTGGGTTCGAATCCCGGTTCAGGCATGGATGTACTTTCTCTCTTTATCTATCCTGTCTTTATCCTTTCTGTGTATGAATGAAGTGTGAATGGTTGCCTACCGTATAAACGGGTCCCAATGGCATGTGTGTGTACTGAAGCAGTCGGACTCCACATCAAATACGGTTCAGTTGAAAAAGTGAAGCAGCGTGCTCAAATTTGACAGCCTAGCTAGCACACGAGAACAACAACAACAGCATCATTATAATCTAAATGTAAAGAATTTAAATTAAAAAAATTGGGATAAATTGTTTAAAATATAATATACGAATAATATTATATACACTGTGTGTTTTCAATAAATTGCAGGGTATTTTCTTATACGATGTTTTGTTATAAAAGAGAGAGAGAGAACAGCATTAACGCATATACTGTAACGGATGTTCCTTTTTTATTAATTGACAAGAAACTATGTACATATATTAATATTTTATTTGAAGAAATCACACAATAAAGTTATGAAATCTATAATTTTTTTTATGTAAAAAATATTTCTCATACAACATAAACCATTTATATTCAAAATTTCGCAAAATAGCTGTTAGACTAATTACTATAATGTAAACGTAAAGAATTTATTTTTAATAATTTAAAAGTTCGAAATCCGAATTCAGATTTAAAAAGTTAATTACATGTTTATATTACAGTTAAGCAGTACGTTTTATAACGCTAAGAATCTGATAAAATTATTTTAAGTTCAAGTTTTTTTCTGATTTATTAAACACTAAATTTAATCAAAATTATACAAGAAAATATTTTTAAATATTTTTAATTATTTTTATGGTTATTGTTCGATTATTAGATTTAAAAATAATCGAGAGTATAGTCAGAAACAGGAAAATATTTCATTTGAAATTTAAAAGTAAATTAAGAAATTCGATATGCTTGGATAAATATTTTAATAAAATGTCTTTTAAAACACATAAAACAATGCCATGGTATTATTCACCTTAAATTTATCATTTTAGGAGATATTTAATGACATTTAGAGAAATTTTTCATTTAAATTTTTAAAGATAATAAATAGATCAAAATAATAATGTAATTTCTTGGTTAAATAATTTGAATGAAATTTACTGTGAGCACAACATGCCTTAAATAAAAACGAAAAACGAAATATTATATAATATTAATTATAAGAAAATTCTTCTTTTTAAGAAAATTACTAATAATTTGAAAATTAATAACAATATCTCAAATAATTTCACATTCACCTAAAAATGAATAATTTACAGAAATGATATTTTTTAAAAAAGAATATTCTGCGAAGAAATATTTCAGAAATGAATATCTGGTAACGTGCTGGAGCTTGAATATTTGTACAAGTATGTAAATAAAACTTTGTAAAATTAGGCAAAATTTCAAAAATAAATTCAAAAGGAGTGAAAGAGGAAATTTATTGATTCTTTATATCCTACTGATGCATTTTTGAGGAATAGATCGGAACGATATAAAAAAAAAAGAATGAACTGGAAAAATATGTTTTTTTTATTCTTTTTAAGAAAGTACACTAGAAAACTAAATTCATTGAGAGTATATAACAATGAGCATGACAAAAACACGAAAAATATGAATAACATGAAGGAGAAAGTAACGAAAATAATGAAGAAGACGCACATCTGCTCAGCTATTATGTACAATGTAAGTAATTTATTTTCACTCGTTCAAAATTTCATCTTATTTGATTATTTTGAGGCCGAAATTTCTATAGGACTCAAAAACTCATGCAATTCAGCAAATCTATTCATTGAATGTATTATATTAGTTCCTAGAAAATTATTTCAACATGTGAAGCATTTTGAAAGTAAAAAAATAAAAACATCTGTATATTTAATCTCAGTATATTCTGACGAAAATAATAGAATTAAATATGCTAAATAATATATATATATATATATATATATATATATATATATATATATATATATATATATATATATATATATATATATATATATATATATATATATATATATATATATAGATAGATAGATAGATATAGATAACATTGCCTCTGAAGTTGATAATAGTACTAATATACTAATATAAATATGATTTATAGTAATAATTTAGATTTTTAGATTACTGATAAAATAAAATAAAAATAGCGATTTAAAAGGTACATGGTATTGAATATGTATAAAGTTTTAAAAGTCGATAGTAAATAATTTAAGCTATTGCTAAAATATGCTCAAAAATTGTTTCAGAAGTAAATGCTAGTAGAATTAAATAGTTTTTATGAAAAAAGATCGTAGATTCATATCATTTACATGAACTGTAAGAGGAAGTATGATTGTTGTGCTTCCCTTATTCTTACTCTCGTATTACCTATTGAATATTATTAGTAAAATAAAAACTATTTCAAATTAATTTATTTCAGGTTAATTATACAAAATAGCTGAAAGAAAACATTAATTTCTGATCACTAGGGAAATAATTTTGTATTAATGTTGTCACTATATTCCAATATCATTCCATGCACGCACTTACTTTAATGACATAAATATACTAAAACAGTATATCAATTATAACTGTCATAATTTGGGACATATTATTTTAATTATTTTCATACATTATTATAATGAAAGGAAACATTAAGTGTCAACAATAATTACATTTTTTAAATTTGTAATTTTACAATAATTACGGTACATTTTTTATCATTTATCTTATACATTATATATTTTTAATATAATCATTGCATGTTTTTCTGATACATATTTCACAGATTGTTTTTTATTCTGTTATGAAATATATCAACATTACTTAAAATAATATTAAGGACATTCAATATCTCATATTGTATTGAGAAACAGGCATTCAGTTTATGCAGACCTACATTTTAGTAAAATAATAAAATTTTTAATTCAATTCATGTTATTCTTCTTTATCCATACATTTAATATAAACTACATACCAAATTCTAAATAATGTGCATTTTTATTTGCATTAAGAGTTGCTGCATCTATTTCTTTCAGAATGGAAATCTTTTCATTTTTACTATTATTATAAAACCAATCAATGAAAAACTTTATAAAAATTAGATTTTCATTATTTTAATTATTTTACAAATCTTATTTCAAGTACTCAATACATAATTCTTTAAAATACTGTCACATACAAATCCTAATATTTGCTATAGGATAAAAAAAAACTAAAATTAAAAATATAAATTCTCAATCAAAGTTCATTTTTGAAATTTAGGAAATATTTTCTTTCATGCTTAAACAACATAAGTAATGGTTTTATAACGTAAAAATACTAATCTTTTCGAGTATTTTTATTTATTCATAAAGTATATCAAATATTTATTGAAAGCTTCCTCCAATGTACATTATATCCTACTTAAATCGAGTATAGTTTTCTTCCGTTTTGCTTTAATTCCATTTCCTATTTATTTTCTTGCATTGTTTTCTTTTACAAAGAACTATCAGGATCTAAGCCTATAGAACGAGCAGGATCTATGCGTATAGAAACAAGGGGTGGAACATTTCGTTTCTAGACTGTAAGAGTGGAATCGGTTGGTAACTAGAACAAGCATTACATTTTCGAAAAAAAAAATGTGATTTACTCAGAATTTTATAGAGGAAGGTTAAGTTTGTTTTGATATAGATGGATTAATAAAAAAACTAGATATCGAACATGAACCATCAGTATGGCGCCTTTTTATAGATTCTTCTAAATATAGTTTAAAAGCTGTATTGCTCTATAACGGAAACAAGAAGCCATCCATAACAGTTGTTAATTCACCTTCGATGAAAGAAACTTAGGCAAACATAGTATCTATTCTAAATGCAATTATGTATAAGCAATTTAACTGGCAAATTTGTGGAGATTTAACGATCATAGCCATATTAATGGGTCTTCAAGGTAGGTTTATAGAATATTTTGTGTTTTACGTTTGTGAAATAGCCGTACAATAGAACGTCATTTTTAAAAAATGGCTAAACAGAACATTTTTTTAGTCTTGAGCTAGCCAATTAAATATACTCCATTTATTGAATCTGAAAAAAGTTCTTCCTCTACTTCATATTAAATTAGGATTTATATAAAATTTTGTAAAAGCTATGGACAAAGAAGATATAAGGGATTTAAATATTTAAAAATACTTTTTCCACAATTAAATTTAACTAACTTAAAGAAGGCATTTTTACTAGTCCTCAAATTAAAAAAAAGAAATTTGTGACTCTAATTTTGAATGAAAGTTAAATCAAACGAAATTAACAGTTTGGAAATCATTTATGAAAGTAGCAAGAGATATTTTAGGAAACAAGGAAGATAAAAACTATAAAATTCTCATAGAAGAGCTTCTTAAATGCTATCAAGTCAGGGAGTGTGGAATGTCACTCAAAATTCACTTTTCACATTTGAGTTTTTTTTTCGAGAAAATCTTAGCATGACTAGGGATAAAAGAGGGAAAAGATACTATCAGGACACATTAGGACTGAAGGAACTCGATATCAAAGTCATTGGGAACCAGCATCGATAGGTGACTACTGCTCGCTTCTAAAGAAAGAAAATTTTCTTTAGAAGCCACCTAAAAGAAGAAAGTGACATCTTTTCATCGTATTTGTTTAAATGTTTAATGTTATGGTCTTTTACTTTGTTTTAAATATCTAAATCATCTTAATTACAATAGTCTTGTATGATACAATTAATGATTGATTTAAAAGAGATCCATTGATAAAAATAATAAACATAAATTCCATTTTAATTAATTATGAATACATAATAGAACATATTTTCACTAGTTTCATGTGAAATTTACACAAATATAATTTTACACATGAATAAATGTTTACAAAACTGTAACAATCCAACATCTTGTGGTGCAAAAAGTATTCGAACACTAAAAGAAATGCAAATTTATTTTAGTTATATTTTGTAATTGATTTAGCCATTAAGATGTAGTTAATTGACGTCATCTTGTAAGTTACTTAAAAGGTTCTTCAGTGGAAATTTTAATGTAGTGAGACTCTAGAAATTCTGTAATGGGTCGTAAAAGTAAAGAAACAAGTGTTTCCGAAAGAGAATTGATTTTAAGGAAAATAAAATCTTGAAATAAAATATTTCTCCAAATATGTTTTAATTTTTCTAGAAAGTATTCTTAAGACAAATAAATCCATATCCATTAGAAATTATGTATATCTCACTAAAGTGATCATTTACAGAGGATTGTGATTGTCCTTTGAGAAGTTGCCAAATGATTCCCTTAATACAGAAACCCGAAAGCATCTACCGCAGAATTTGGAATTAGATGGTAAAATAAATGTATTGTATGGGTAAAGATTAATGGTGCCATACTTTTATTTTCAAAACTATTTTTATTTTTATATCAAATAAAATAATACCAAAAAATAGGCATACTTTTATTTTATTAAAATGTCTTATGCAAAACTCTGTGTAAATCTCAAAGATAATAACATAAAATTTTCTATATTTAAATAATAAATAAATACATTCATTTGTATATTTTTTATTCACACTATATTGATGACATACATTATTTGCCATCAGTTAAGCAGTTTCTTTGTGGTTAGCTTTAAAATATCGCAGCCACACATTAACTGAAATTATGTTTTAGCCATTCTTAGTACTTAATAAAAACTATTTTTGTACTTCCTCGTCAGGATTTTAACAATTGGTATATTAATATTACTTCAATATTTAATTTTATTATTTTTTAGTTTTTTATTGAAATTTGACGCATTATTTCTACTAAACTTTTCAGAAATTCTACTCTATTCAATTTCTATCCTGAAATATTTTAGAAGATTTAATTTAAATGTAATACTTAGTAATTTCTATTGAACTCCTTGGATCAAGGCTTTGCATGGTGTGGTCCACAGACCCCTTAGAAGTTCACCTTTCTCTTTCTAGTGGGTCTGTGGTCACCTTTGAACGGCGGCTGCGGTTCTCAAGTGTTGAGCGGTAGGTTGTTTTTTACTTGTGGTACTAACCTCTCTGCTCCATTTTCTGTAAACTCAAGGGGTAACGTGCATGCCGACTTACGGTGCTCAATGCGTAGAAAACTTTTACGCATAATCTTTGGAAATGGCGTGAACTCATTCGACTCTAATCCAAGTGATCACCACTTATACTCTCCTCCATTTGTTTAAGGTGGATTTTTCCCCACTTTTTCCCGTTTTTCTCGAGACATCATTCAATGTTGAACTTCCTTCGTGAGTTCCCCATTTGCTTTTTGCACTGCTTATAACTTCCATCCTGGATCGGTGGCTGAAGTCTGGATCATTTAAGAAGCTAGCAGTTTCACCATCGCCTTCACAACAAAGAGAGCTCACGGTTGAAGTTAATGATGAAGGATGACGGCCAAACCTAGAGCAGTCACATGAAGTACCACAGCCGAATTTATTATGTGAAAACTCCGCAAATTCTCGATTAGTTCTAGTACTCTGCGGAAGTGGAATAACTAAAAAACTTAGTTGCAACTAAAGTTACATAAAAATGGGCTTTATAGAGACAGAGGAGGGTAAAACTCAGTGTGAAATTCACAGGTGAGTCCTTCCAAAAAGGTCGATGGTTCCAGTTAAATTCCGTCGTCATTTTGAGGGTACTAAGCCAGACCTCCATACTAAAGTGATTGATTTTTTTATGAGGAAGAGCACTGAATTTGCTGCCTCTCAACACTGCATGAAAACTCATATAAGAATATTTAATGAAAACTTACTAAAACCTTCTATAATGGTAAGTTATAGGGTGGCAAAGACAGGCCATACTATTTCGGAACCCCTCATAAAACCATGTGTTAGCTATATTATTTCTTGTATGTTCGCGACGACAAGGCAGTAAAACTTATATCTTCAATGCTACTATCAAACAATACTGCAATGAGACGAATAGTTGACATGTCAAATGATGTGAAAGAAATTCTGGTTTCTCGCATTCAAAACAATTCATTTTCTCTCCAAATAGCTGAATCTACTGACGTTAGGGAATGAGTGATTCTATTGGCTTTTGTTCGTTATGCATACTCGGGATATTTCAAAGAGGACCTCTTAGTGTGCAAACCATTACCGGCCCATACAACAGGTACTGAAATATTCCGTTTGTTGGATGATTTTTTGGATGATTCCGTTTGTTGGATGTTGGATGGAATTTCGTTAAGAACCAACGAAATTCCATGGTATAATTGAATCGATGATTGCACAGATGGTGCAAAAGCTGTGACGGGTCCAATGGTCGGTTCGGTAATAAAAGTAAAGAGAGAAGAAAGATTGCACTAGTAGTCATTGTGTTCTTCAAACACATGCTTTAGTTACGAAAAGAATGCCAGCAGACTTCCAAAAAGTTTTCAATGAATATGTCCGAATTATTAATTACAAAAAAAAAAAGAAAAAAAAGTTAAAGTCGAGACTTTTTAAAATACCGTGTGAAGATAATGAAAGCCTTCATCATTCTCTGCTTTTCCATACAGAAGTAAGGTAGCTCTGACGTGTTAATGCACTCACTCAATTATATGAATTACGTTTAGAAGTCCTAGCTTTAGTTTTAGACAACCATAATTCCAAATTAGCAGAAAATATTAATGACGAAAACTGGAAATGTATACTTGCTTATTTGACAGATATTTCCTTCAAATTGAAAGAAATGAGTACTTTATTGAAAAAGAAAACTATATCAACGGTCAATGCTAACGACCAAATTCGAGCGTTTAAGAAAAAAAATCAATTTTTGACCGAAAGTGTGGAGGAGGAGGAGGACCAATGTTTCCTCTTCTCAACGGTTTTTTGAAAGACAAGACATTGTAGCTTGGGAACAATTTATTTCATGAGGTAACAATTTATTACCTCTGAAGCCCGATGTCATCGTTGGAGCATTATTTCCCAACAGCTCAAGATGAGAAGCTGCAGGAATAATAATGGGAGGTCAACCAATTCACTGCATCCAAAAAGCCGAACATTCGATGGTCGAATGAATATGAGTTTTTGATACAAACTTCTACAGATTCAACCTTGAAATGAACTTTCGATAATGATGGTTACTCACATTTTTTAATACGTTTGGAAGACAAAAAATTCTACCCTCTCGTTGAAAAAGCAAATTGTGTTCTACTTCCATTTGCCACAACATACGTGTGTGAATCCGGATTCTCGATCTAAAAAACTACTTGCACAAAAACTCAGTACCGCTGTTGTCTAGATGCTGAACCGGACACCCGTCTCCAGTTGTCAAGTATTGAGCCTGACTTTTCAAAATTGTGTCATCAGAAGCAACCTCAACCTTCACATTAAGATTTCATTATTATTCCTACAGACTTATCTCTAGTAAAGAACAACGCATTGGGTTTCGTAGACGAGCCGCGCATCTGTTTTAGGTATTTGTTTGTATTTTCTATAAATTAATAATCAATTGAAGACGGCCAACTTGTTTAGTGGTCAGCTTGCCTGAATGCGGATAGGAAGGTCCTGAGTTCAAATCCCGGTTCAGGCATGGATGTACTTTCTCTCTCTCTCTATCCTGTCTTTGTCCTTTCCTTGTGTGTGAATGAAGTGTGAATGGTTGCTTACCCTATAAACGTGCCCCTATGGCATGTGTGTGTACTGAAGAAGTCAGACTCCACACCAAATACGGTTTAGATGGAAAAGTGGATCAGCGCACCCCAATTTGCCAGCCTAGCTTTTTTGCACACGAGAACAACAATAATCAATTGAAATTTATTTGTGTTGGTATTTTTGTTCTGAAAATTAAAATGTTATCCAACGAATGTTGCTTTCCTGTGCAATATATTCCACTCCAGTCAATTAGAAATATGGCCTGTGCCTAGTGTTAATGATGTAAGTAAATCAAACAGCAGGTATTTGAATATAGTGTGGGAATTAAGACTAATGGAAACGTAGTTAGCTTAAAGTTATTTCCATTCAAAGATTCTGGATTCTTCATAGGGATATTGAAAACAAATGGCACTTGCAGTTTGCAGTTTTCAAATCCAATAGACTTCCAGCTGAATTTTACTAGTTACTGTACACTTGACTGACAGAAGCCCGCTGTGGATTTTTGATTGAAAAAGGGGTCTGCCAGCTAAAAAGGTTGGGAAGCCCTGCCTTAGATAGTAAATTTTTATTACGAAGAGATAGCATTTTTTGTTAATAAGGCGCAAACAAGCAGTTTAATCCTGAAGTGGAATGATATTATAATTTTGTCAATAAAATGATAGAAAAAATAGTTCATTTAATTAAAGTATATAAAATTCTGTAATTTTTAATTAATGAAGTGATTCAGAGTGCTTTAAAAATTGTCTTAATTCTTTACATTTTTTGTGTATAAATATTCAATATGAAAATAATCAATAAAACAAATTTATTATATAAAAATTGCATTTTCTCTGTATTTAGTTTGAATTAAATAAAAAATTCCAAATATATATTTTATTAGCACTATTTTAATATATGTAATTAAATTTCTTCTTTTATAATTTTATATTAGTTTCTATTCAACAAGTTTTACAAAATTTTCCCACTCTTAAAAATTCGAGTGTTTTCCTGAACGCATTTGAGGGTCAACTATTTCATAAGTTATAGAATAATCTGTAAGTTCATGTGATGACTCAAGTGCAGATGAGTATCCATAAATTTTGATAAGGTACTCAATGAGTTGTTAATTAACTTAAGGAATTTCATTATTTAATTACAGCCTTTTTCATTATTTAAATGAAGAAATCATTCAATTGCGAATAAACTGTATTAATTTCATTTTTTTAAAGTTACATTTATTTTTTTTTTATTTTAATATAAATAAAAAATATTATAATTTTTTTAGATGTTAAATTTTACTTTAAGAAATAAAAGAGAAGAAATTCATTTGATTTGAGTGTAAATCGACTTGATATTCTTAAATTAATAAATGTCCATTGAAAACATTTAATTTTCATTTTAGTTTAAATTAATTTTATTTGACGTATTGTTTTATATAATTCCAATTCCATTTTTCATAATTGATTTTAATCTGAATTAATCCTAACTGTATTGATTAAAGTTGAAATTTGTTTGTCAAATTCAGAATTCTGAAAACGATGCTATCTCTGAATAAGAAAATTTATATTTTCTGTCTGATTTTATTAATTACATTATTAGATATTTATGTTTATTCAAACTCATTTTTTATGCTCAGATAACGTTTAGTGCTATATACTATATTAAATTAAATAATTCAATCATGTGTAGGAATACATGATTGAAATTTCAGCTTTTAAAAAATATTTGCAATAGAGTTATAACTCGAAAGCTTCATTAATCAAAATATTCTAAGTTGCTCATAAAAGCTATACAATAGCAAATTTTAGAAATATTTTTTCAAATTCTGTCTAGACAATGTCTTGAAATGAATGCAAACAAAACTTTTTCCATTGCATAATTCATATTTGTAGTAAAAAAGCTCATAAATTATTCTGAACTTTTTTATATTTTTTAAAATATCTTTTCGTTAAAGCACAAACATAAAAGTTGCAAAATTTCTTTGAATTAAATCTACTAAAATATTTGACTTAAATTAACAATAAAAGTATAAGTAAAAGAAAAGGGGAAATAAAACAAAGGAATCAATTCATACGTTTCATGTTACAATGAAGACGCTTAGTTTAGTCATAATTTTTTTCACATAAAAAAGGCGAAAAAATATTTTTTGAAAATAACTCATTTTAGTACATTTTTTCGAAATGAAATATCATCATTCTAGAACTGCATACAAGTACAAAGATGATAATATAATAATTTGAAAACTCTAGTTTAATGATGGGAAATAATTCAAGAAAAATATTTCATTAGATGTCATTATTAGAGGTATAGGTGTATTGATAATATATATATATGTGATAAACTAAGTGGTTAAGTAAAATTATTAAAATACATAAGCTTTATTTAAAGTAAAAGATTTATACCATTTAGCTAATTTGAATATAAAATTTAAAAATGATATGTAAAATATTCTTTTAAGAACTAGAAATTTCAAATCATATCACAATATGCCATCCCTGCGTAAATAAAATACAATTAGCAAAAAATTTGCACACGCATTTACATCAAACATATTCATAAATAAAATTTCATCCAATAATGTTAGCTTTTAATGATCATTTCTTTTTACCATAATTATTTATCTATTGTTAAGAATTGTCCCTACATCATTTTATAAATTAATGCCTATTTTGAACACCTAGAATAAGAAACAAAAATGAAATTTATGTTTCAAATAATTATTTATAATGAATATCGTTTCACAATAATTAATTAATTTTTATAAATAAGTATGTAATCAATAAATTACAAATATTAGAAAAACTGTATTGGTGATACTATAGTTCACATTTAAAATTAATTTAATACAATAGAAAATATGATCAATATATTAATTTAAGGTAATTGCATTAAATTCCGTATTATTTTTTTAATAAATTCTGAAAGTATTTTTATACAATAGTGTAGAATCTTCAGAATATATACATCTAACTATAAAAGAAAAATCGTTAAAAATAATAAAAAAAGTTTAACTACAATTTTAAAATTTATAATTCGCTAAAATAAAGTTTTATTTAATTAAAGCTAAAATATTTAAATAAAAAATCAATAAAAGCAAACAAAAGAAATTTTTAAAAGAGCAATTTTTACTTCAAAATGTTATAATTGTCAAGAGAATAACTTCTTATTTTGCCATAAATTTGAAACTACTACTTTTATTTCCAGCTACACATTTTATTTGATCTTAAATCATACTGTAAATCTTCATCTCGTAAAATTCAACTTAATTCGCTCCATTTCCTTCCATTCAATTTTTATTTTCTTATCAAAATGAGATTTAGGCTTTGGTTTTTCCTGAAGACTCATAGTATACTTTTGACAACCTGTACATAACTATCCTGATATATTCCCTAGAATAGATTTAAAAAAACTTACTCTTTGTTATTCTTAAATTATATTGCAAAAAAAAAAAGGATTAAGAAATTGAGAAATCAAAATATTTTCTTCAATGAAAATGACATACTATGTTAGGTTTATTTATGCATATTCTTTGATTTTATAATTTATAATCAAACTATTTGAGAAATTTGTAATATAATTTATCTATTTTCAAATCATTATATAATTCCTGGAATTAAATAAAAGACATTTTTGAAGTGCCTTAAAGCAATAAAACTATTTTTTGAATAATGAATAATATAGAAACGTAATTAATATAAACTAAAAAATTTTGCTTAAGGATAAATTTAACTTGAATATATGCATTAAAATAACGTTAAATCTATATATTTTAACTTCTTATGTTTTAAAATTAAAAATTTTAAGCTTCGCTATTTTTAGCTTTACATTTTAACTTTAGCAATTTAACGTAAGAAACGTGAAAAACAAATTATGTATACTAATATTTATTGTATTTTGAAAATTGGCTACATATTTTTTATTCACCCATCGATACTTCACGCAACCAATAATTGCATTTCTGTGAAGATAATGGCACATTAAACATTCGTCGAGTGTACTGGTCTTTTGTAGGTCGGAGAATTTGGTGAAATGTTCAAAATCATATGTTAATTCTCTGGGAATCAGCATTTGAAAGAAGGTGTATATGGAAGCTTTTTGAGTCATTAAAATTAGATGAAATCTTATTTATTTAATAATTGATCTAGCGTGATACTCAATAACGTAAAAAATATTGATTTTAAGTAAAAAAATAGAAACGTAAAGTTATTTTTATCAGGGCAAACAAAATATATCGTTTTGCATTAAATTGATTCTGTTCTTTTCGTTTAATTTTTTTTTTTCATTTTTATTCTATTAATTTTTTAGGCTATGATTTTTGAGACAAACTAGATAAACTTTGTTTATCTTTAGGGAAACTAGAAATTCTGTCTCCTATTGTAGAGTGAAACTAATTTTCAAAATTCGATTCTAAAAATATCAAGTAACAAAGTAATGTGTTGTTAAGAAGAATTTAGGATATACTGCATAAGATATATCTTATATTATTTCAATACAATTGTAATTAATAACGCAATGCATGCTTTTTTATGCAATAGAAATAACCAGAAATTTCAAATATTTTACCGGGTATTTAGTTCATATTAGTTTATTGAATGAAAATTATATCCCAGAAAACTCAAAAATTACACGATAAGATTATTCTATTATTAGACAACATTGTAAAATTTTAAACATTGGCTTAATTATCTCATCATATTTAACATCTGACATTAAAAACAGCTCAATATGCTATGTTTGTAATACTGAGAAAAATAGGGATAATAATTATAGTAGATGTAATTTATTTTTCAGCTAGAATTTCATGACGAACACGTTCTGTCAATAAAAACTTGCAAATTTTGCAGCAATTTTATGCTGTGTATGTATATAATAATATAATCTCTCTCTCTCTCTCTCTATATATATATATCCTTTGACAAAGACCATGAAAATCTAATAGAATATAAGATTTGTTATTTTTTGCACAGTTAGTTATTTACAAATAGACTTTCTCCATTTTATTCTTTAATTTATATTCATGAAAAATATATTTTACTGATTAATTTAAGAATTATTTATACTAATGTGATTTTATTTTTAAATTAATCTATGATTATATACTGATTTACGTTCTGTTAAAGATACTGAATTTTTATTTTGAATAATGAGGAGCGTTTTTAAGTCATTTTTAAACATCTTTACTCCATTTCATTTGGATAAAAGAAAAAAGAAAATATGCACTGCACAATAATTTTTTAACATTATCGATGCAATTTACTTAGAAGGAGAATAATATGTTTAACATAGTTTATGAGAAAAACAATTGTGTCTTTTCGAGGGACAAAATAAAAAAATAAATTTAATAAGATAACACTTTAAAAGCAATTATGATATTTTACATTCATAAGAAAATTTGAGTAAGACTGTTGAATTTCATTTAAAATATTTCAAAATAATTAATGTGCAATGAATAATGCAATTTTTTCAATAATACATTCACATTATTACCTCAACTTAGTAATTTTCTATAATATGTATATTGAGTATTTAAACGTTTGGCTCAAATTAATTGATAATCTTCTTTTTTTATTCATATTTAGTATTACTTCGATAAAATTATCAAAAATGAACTTCAGTGTTAATTGTGAATTCATGTTAATAAAAAGAATTAATCAATTCGTACTCTAGATATAATATTTCTTTTAAAGAATGGATCTAATTTTCACATAAGTGATGTAAAATATTTCAATAGAAATTTGAGCTCTAATCAGATAAAATATATTTGAAGTGTCTGAAATGAGATTTAAAAATAAACATTTATTTCCTAATCTAAATAATTATATAAAAACATTAATTTATACAGAAATCGCGTAAAATATATATCAGATAAAAGTAAAAATCATAAAATAATATTTACATCAGCGAAGTAAAAAGAACAGTTTAACCAATCAAAATATATGAATATTTAGATTATATTAATATAGTAATTCTGTATTGAATCCTATCACTCATGTATTTAATTCAGCAAAATGAAAAATGAAAATAAATAATAGTTAAAATAATTCATGGAACTCTTTTAACATTTGTTTTATATTTATAAATAAAATAAATTTAAAAATTTGAGCAGCAAAAATACATTTCACATTCTCTATTTTGCCATTTTAAATTAAGGAAATGATTTACAATGTTTAATTTTTATAGGATGCTATCATATTTATCATTAAATAGCTATTGTTGCAGGTATATTTATAATATAAACTTATATTTCAGTACCTTAAGTTTGTTAAAATTGTAATTTTAAAACACGTGCAGAACTCTCTTTTTAAATATAATTCTCAAGGAATAATTTGGTTTTTAAAATTTTTTTTTTATCTTCCAAAATTTAACAGTGGAAATATTAAAGTTTATCCATCATTTTGTTTTTGAAAGGATTAAATAAATGGATTAAATGTATTTTATCCATTCATTTAAACAATATTTCAGAAGAGGTAGATGTAAATCGCAAATTCTGTGCACTTTCGCAGACAACACTTTTCTTAAAAACAATTTAAATATTTCACAGTAAAAATTTGCTATTGTTTTTGATTTTCAGCGCGAATGTTTTCTTAAAGAATTACTCCAATAATCTATCTTTCAAATTAGGAACTATGTACGTTGCTTTCTGGTTTAACTTCATCTCATGTTTGAAATCAACTCGCCAACTGATTCTTTCTTATTTATTTTAAGCCTACCCAGAAAAGGAAATACCAAAAATAATGAACATTCCTGTGGAATGTTGCCAAAGATGAAGCCAGCTTTTTTATCTGTTGAGGATTTATTTCCTGTACACACGAGTGCCAAGAAGAAAAAGAGCTGAAATAAGTTCGAATTTCTTTCACTTTGTGCGCTTTCCAAGCTTTCATAAATTATAAACATTTCCTATTTTAGGGGTATCATGTTTTGAAATATTAGAGCTATATCATCTTATATACATTCTTTTGAACATGACAGCTGCTCTTCACAACGGAGAAAAATGAAAGTTTTTATTGATACAGAAAATATCCACAATTGATAAAAAATGTTCAGCAATTTGTTTCGATATTAACAAAAATTGTTATTTGACGCGTAGTTCTTAAATAAATTATGAAATATTTGAAGATCTGCAAACCGTATATTATCAAAAGATGTATCTTCATTTATAAATGCCATCAAAATACTTTGAGCTCCTTATTTTTCATTAATTTCAATTTAAAATTACGGGAAAATTATGGCACAATGGCTTATTCAGGTCTCAATACCACTTTTCATTTAAAACTTCTACGAATATAATATATGTATGTATTTATTCAGTGTATAGTTCACATTTACTTTTGTTTCAGAAAACGTTTAAGCTTGTCTTATTGATCTTCAAAAGTTTACAGTTTCAGAAGAAATTATGATTCAGTAATATAATTTTACTGCAAAAGAATGAAATATATGTACACTTCTATTAAAAACTCGAAAAACGTTAACATCTAGCATGCATCGTTAATCTGTAGATTGTCTGGTGCTCTCGATTAATACTTGAAATCAAGCTTCTCTCGCAATTCACTAATTATTGTTCTTATTAAGGCCTACTAGCTATACATGTTTATATATATATATATATATATATATATAGATATATTTATATATATATATTTATAGATATATATAAATATATATATATATATTTATATATATATACATATACATATATATATATATATATATAGATAGATAGATAGATAGATAGATAGATAGATAGATAGATAGATAGATAAACATTTCATGCCGATTAAGAAGGATTAAATTTCTGTAAAAATATTGCTATCTAACAACGTGAATAAAGTCATTGCAAGTCAACAAATCATTGCAATTATAAAAAAATTTTGATATTTCACTATAAATCAGATCAGAAATAAAATTTCAAAAGAAGAAAATATCCATCTAATAGAGAAAATCGACAAAGCGGGACAAAAATTTCAAAACTCCAGACAAGCATAACAATCTCAATGATAAATGTTTGGAGTAATGATTTTAGTTTTCTTCTGATCTCTTTTATTGGTTTCGGTATCTATTCAAATACTGGGGTTGCTTCAAAATTTTGTTTCTTCTTGGCATTGCTTTATTTTCCTTTGAAAATCAAAGCAAGTAATATTTGTTTTCCTTACTTAAAGATTATCAAGCATGCTAATTTAATTATATTTTGAGACTTTATTTATATTTGCATAGTTTTAAGTTAGATAAACTTGGATGATATTGAGGAGTTTGATATATTCTTTTAACTATATAAATATTCTAGGCACAATAGATTCTAGGTAATTTAAAGTGAATATATTTTAATTTAATAACGATATGTAATTTAAAACACAATTCTCCAAATAGAAATAAGGAATTAATTGTATTCTAGCTTACTATCTATAGAAAACAAAATCCAGGAATTTTATTTCATGGTTATACGTTTGCGTGCGTATATGGCATTCATATATTAGTAAATTATTTATAAATGCCTCTGTCAAATTTTATATAAAATTATCTGAAAAAGAGAATATCAAAATAAAAGATAAAATATCTGAATATAATGAAAAACAAGTAGAATTATTTAAAAATTCATTTCCTAATTGAAAAATTACATTGGAGCTAAAATATTTGCTCTAAATTTAAGATTCAAATGCGTTTTTTTCCATTATAACTTGGAGAGTAATTTTGAGAGATTTAATCACTGTGTTAATGTTAATTACTCTTAAAATTCTTTAATAAGATAATGTTAATATGATTAGATATATATTTAATTATTATTATAAAAATAATGATATTTATTCTTTTCAATCAATACACTGTGTATTTACAATGATTAATACATTGAGGGGGAAAAATCTTTAATGATTAAGAACAATATGTGAAATTTTCTATTTTCATAACTATAGCAATTGAAATTATTTTTCTTAAAGATTTTTTTTTCATTTCAGAATAAAATATTTTATGAATGATATTCTTTAAGAGTAATATCTACAACATTTATGAATTTTATATTAGTTAAAATTTGTTTTCATTGCATGTAAAAATCCCTTAATATGTGTAAATGTTGTTGATACAATTGAAAACAATCAGGATTTATTAATAAATATCAGTTATTGAATTATTTATTATTTCTGAGAGAAATTATTTTCTATACAATACAAATAGTATGCTTTAACTTTGAGTGCAAAAATGGTTAAGCAATATCAGAAATTTAAAATATGTTTAACATAAATGTTATTAAGCCTATACGTATAATATTTTAATATATTTTAGAAAAACATCTTTGTACTTTATTATTTCCTGAAAATATTATATTTAACACATAAATGCATGTAATTTAATTTGAGATTCGCATAGCTAATCGTTTACATCTTGTCATTCAGATAATTTATTATTATTTAATAAATATTGTATATATATATATATATATATATATATATATATATTATATATATATATATATATATATATATATATATATATGTGTGTGTGTGTATAACAATTACTTCAATATTTTTATTTATGTTGCTTTTCTTGCATTCATCATAAAACTTTTTAAATAGTTATAGTGATTTCATTATAGTGACTATCAAAAAAAGCAAGTATTAAACATATACTTGCTTTTTTTGACAGTCAAGAAAAACTATTCTTATATTGTTAATTAGGTAAATTGCTTTATTAAATGAAAATACTGCTATGTTATTTATTAATCCATATTTATTTTATATCAATTAATTAAATTTCTATTTTTCCGTCACTCCCCCAGCTCAAAAAGGTCACAAATTTTCATTTACTAAATATACGTATTTTTATTTAACATGTGCATACAGTTCGTTGTTAAAAAGAACTAAATTAACCTGCTTCTCTAAGTTACTCGGCATATTATAAGCATATGTCCAAGAGGAAACGTTTTCCTTTAGGGAAACGTTTCCTCTCTGCTTTTATATTCTTTAGAGTATAAAAATGCTTTGGTGACCATATGCTACTATTTATAATTTCTACATTCCCACGTTTAGAATCTTTTTCTTCAAACTCAAGTTATCGTTTCATATTGATAATTTGCTGAGAAAAATAATTACTATTGTAAGAAAATTAGAACAAAAATATTTAAGAGTATCATGACAAAATATCAAGAATGGTACAGAAAATAAAATGATCAAGAAGACAACAACTTAAATAATAAGGTAATAAATGAATGAGAAATGTGAGTCAACTTTAAATTGAGTTAGATAATTAAAGATTGACATTCGCGTCCAGGGCATTATGTTTTACAACAGTTTGTTAGTTTCAGACCCATTTTACTTACTTACCACATGCTCATTTTTTTTTCAATTTTTACTCTAGCTGCCTATACAAGAGTATGTACATTTAATAAATTTTTAAAGAGGAAATAATTTATATCAACTTATATTCAAATATACGTGCTAAATTGTTTTTGAAAGAAAATATTACTTTAGTTCATTTATAAAATGCATCAAAAAATGCTCTGAAGTTTCAAATTAATTTTTAAAATAAATGATACTAACATATTTCTTAGCTCAAGCTATATAAATACATTTAAGAAATTTTTAGTAAAATGTTATGCTAAATTAATTATGTTAAATACAATTTGTTAACAGTTTTACTTTTTTTTTAAATTAGTTAGATTTAAATTTCCATCATATTAATTTTTCGTACTTAAACTATTAAGCAATAAATACTTACAAGAACAGATATAATTTTCCAGTTTAGTTGAAATTCACTAAGAAAATATTTGAGGGTGCTAAAACAACAATCATTCTTCCAACTCTTCCCTTTATACATGTGAATAGAAAAGGGTCACTATTTGTCTCTAGAGAGGTGGATGTTAATTTATAAAGAGGAAATGAGATTGCTACGAAGGAACTGGAAGCTCTGTTTTAACTACTGTATCACTCCCCACCCGCTTTAATTATAGCAAATATAACAAAGTGACAAATAGTATCTAGTGCTTTTTCATTTACAGAACCATTTTTCAAGAAAGATATGATAATTTTTCAAAAATAAGTTAGTACTAGTTATTTATAAAATATATGATATATAATTTAGTACTTAATTCAGAAGAAATATTAAAAAAACATTTAGTCCTTGAAGATATACTGAAAGATTCACTTAAAAAGTAAAGTTGAAAAGTAATATGTAGACTTACAGTGGCTTATTAGTAGGATGCTGCTTTTAATAGTACACAGTTCTGAATTCGATACCACCAACTATTGAAAAACAGCAGATGTATGTAGCGTTTTTTAATGCTTAAGCATACAGCTCTGGTAGAAGGGGTGATTCGGAGTTTTCAGGGTTTTCTGTCTTGTGACACGCAAATACAGACCACTGTATAAAAACAGTTTTTCCGGAAAGTATATAGTACGTGGTAGATATTAAAATGTTCTATAATGACTTTTTTGCTATTAGACTGTTCTCCACTTAATATCAAATTGCATAAAAATAAAGCGATTAAACTGTAAGAAATTCTTCGCCTGATTTTTTAAGAAATCCGTAAACAGAACATCCTTTATATTTAAAAAAAGCTGTTTAAAAGACTGATATTTCCAGATGTTTTTAATAAATAATGTACTGAGTGTAATTTATATTTCTAATTAACTAATGAATATCATTTTGCATCTTGATGGTGTTTAAAATATACAAATATTACGGAATAAGTAATTATTACAGTACAGTTTGATTACAGTACAATTATTATAGTACAGGTTGATTATTTAAAAATTAAAAATTTTTTTAATTGATATATATATATATATATATATATATATATATATATATATATATATATATATATATATATATATATATATATATATATATATATATATATATATGTATATATATATATATATATAATAGTAAAATAATGAAATATATATAATTTCTAAATTTTAATTTAGTAAATACTGTTAATATGCTTATTTAATTTGATATTACTGATTAAACTTTAATATTAAAACATTCCAAGGAAGAGTTTCATATAAAATTTAAATTCTCATATTTTCATTAAAAATATGAAGAAATGAAATACTTTTATAAAACCATGTACTTATTAGTAGGCTTCAAGGTTTAACAAGCTAAAATAATGTTTTAAAAATCCTATTTATTACTTATGCTAATACTTATTTTCGCTAAATTAGCAACTCGATCTCAAAATCACAATAGAATCAACAACTATTGCAGAAAACTTAATAAAAACATTTAAAGGAATATTGTGTTATTCATTCTCTAAACATAAATAGTGATCATTGCAAATTTACTTATATTTTTTTAATCAAAATTCGCATCTTAATCTATGTCACTCCGTCTTAAGTTCTCATAATTACCGTAAAGGTAATTATATAAACTTTAGACGTATTAAAGTAATAAATTCTGAAGATAATATTATTCATTCGAAATGATTATTTTGTTATTATTAATCTGATTATAATAAACATCAATTTCTAGTATTAGTAAACAAAAATACTGTTTATGCTTTTGGATTTATAGTGTCTTCTAATTTTTTATTTTGTAAGTAAAAGAAATATCATATACACACATTTCAGAAATAAACGTTGGAATGTAATTTTATAAACGTTGCCTTGATTGAAACTATAATTAAAGAAATTTCCATCATCCTTCACTAAACGATATATTTAACCCACGATACGTCTGAATCAGTAAAGAGTCCTGATAAATTTGTAATCAAGATTATCTCTGAAACAAGTGTTGAATGAAGTATTATTATATCATACTTCTATAAGATACAGTATTGATGTGATCTCTCACATTTTATATATTAAATTTTTAAATGGTAATGTCGAAGTTGTCCTATGCTGTAGTCAATAAATGTCGTTATCATTTGTATTTGAAATCACTTTTTTTATATTTATTCACACTTATAAATGCTCTATTTTATTCTCATATTCTTTTACTATAACAATAAATCTTAACAGTTTCAGCGTCTTAAAATATTTTAAGAATTTGGGGAAAATCCCCCCCCTTCAAAATCAGAAGTTGTACTTTTTCCTTCTTTGTCTCCTTCCCTCGAACTGGTTCAAAATTTTCTTTTTTCTCATTTGAAAGATTTCCTATCAGCTTGAAAACTATCACAACTCTAAATTTGGGAGAGGAGTGTCTCTGATCACTTTATTACCCTTTAGATTCTATGCATGTAAAAATTTTATAGAATGAATTGTTCATTCGAGTAAAAGTGGTTAAAACTAAAATGTATACATCGTTTATTTTTGTTTAATTTTTAGAAAGAAAAAAATATTGTAAATAAATTTTAATGTAATTGAAAATGAATTAAGAGTTTTTTTATACATGAAACTTTAAATTAAAAATAAAAGAACAAAATCAAACAAAATTTTTTTATTAACATGTATAGTTCAAAATGAATTCAATTTCCAAAAAAATATTAGACTTTTAAAAATTCGAAGAAAATTCCGTGCATTTATGATATACAAAATATCTTTGACAAAAATTGATGAATAAGAATGAATTTATTTTGAATCATGGTAAAAATCGTTATCAATCATACGAAACATCCACCGCATTCAAATACAAGTTAATGCATAATGAAATATTTTTATTTTGATATGGATTTATATTTCGATATTATTTAGAAGCAATTTATTCAATTTTCTCATGTTATATGAAATTACATTATGAGTGTAGTGAAACAACTTCAAAAATCTATTTCTCTAATATATTAAATGCTTGTATTTATAAATTCTGTTGTGTTTGTATACATATTAATTATTGCTCATATTTAAAAACTGCTTGTGGTGAAAACCGAAGTGTTAAACATTACATATAAGAATTATGTACTATTTGCAGATCTAGCTATCAGAAAATGAATTAAATAATGAAAGAATTTTGAGAATAAATATTCATACATTTGAATAAAAAACATATTTTTCTAATCGCATTTTGATTGTCTCATGCTTTATAAGAAATGTTTTATTTTAACGATTTCAAAAACACATGTAAAATTACTAAATGGCATAGTTATATATATTTGAGACTAAATAATGTTCATTTCGGATGTTGAATAAATTATCTCCATGTGCACAGGTTAAAGTAATAAATTTAAATAATGATGTAATAATTGCTAAAAGATTTAATGTATTAAAGACTTATTTTCTGTCAAACTAAGAATAATTCGAATGATATAAATACAGCTTCACTATTTAATTATATGTGAAGTCTTAAATTGAAAATTATATCCATTTAAACTAGACTCTATTAAGAAAGAATACAAATTTAGGTTGTTACAAGTTGCAAAAACAAATATTATTCGGTGTTAAGCCTTTTATGTCTCCGATAGTTATTTTGAATATATTCCAGAACCTTTATGTATTAAATGTCTTTAGGGAAACAAATAAAATTTTCTTTAGAAAATATATGCATGAATGGTATCAGATACTTGTCTTTCAGTTCGAATATGAGTAAATAAAAGCATAATTGTTAAAAAAATATTGGTATTTAAAATGTTTAATTAAAGCTACTTGCATTATGAAAATGTTGCTTCAGGATGATGAAATAATATTCATCCTAAAGCAACATTGTCATAATGCATGAATTTCATCTTAACAAATATAATAAGATGGTTATCTTTTTTATTTGCTATTAAAGAAAATCATTCTTTTAAAAGTGCAAACTCTTAAATGTATTGTACACATTGCAAAACAAAAATATTTAATTTAAAATGTTCTTCAATTTTATGAATTACATAACTCCATTTAGTTAACAAGATCAAATTTTGTGAATATGCTTGAGTGTAAAATTCAGAATCATTTCTGATGAGTTTACTTTAATTACGCTTTGGTAAATAAAAAAAAATATTTTGCTTAATAAATTTTCATTGTTGTTAATCGTTAGCATATTTGTTGTTTTTAAGGAATGATAATCTTGTACTTTATTTCTAATCAATATTTAACTGGACGTGTGAAACTTAAAATATTTTTTTTTACACTAATACGAATTGTTCATTGATGTACTGTACACGAGAGTATGAATAAAATATTCTAAAATTGCTAATTAATCAAAATATTAAAATACCCTAAATTATTTTAACATTAAAATACGTTAATTATTCTTATATTTATAAAATTATAAATTTTACTAATGTTTTTAGATATATAATTAAGGATGTAACAAAATTTAAGTTTAAGATTAAAATTTTTAAATCTTTTTAACAATTTTTGAAAATAAAAAACAATATGCGATCCAAGTTACAAATCCACCTTAATCATATTAAATTATACATAAAAGCATATTTCCGCTGCAAGCAATGCTTGGTAAATATGTTGTTTTGTTTCCTAAATTTATCAGGCTTGATATCTAACTCAAACTATAATGGTCATGGTTATAGAATTTATACAGGTTAAAATACCTGCAGAGTCAACGTTTATTTTATTGACAGGTAACATTAAGTAGTTGATATTCAGATGTTAGGTTAAATTTTCTTAATTTCACCGTAGTTCAAAATTACGAAATAGTTGGCTGTATTACGACCCATGGGTTTTTTCGAGTAAGCAGAAGGAAAATTTCTGAATAACTTAAACTGTATTGCGGAATGTTTACATTATAAAAATACATATTTTTCGACTATATTGATTTTTAACATAACTTCCAACTAAGTCCTTTAATGCAAAAATAAATATTTTGGAGTTGTTATTCTTTTCAACAAAAAATAAAAATGTTTTCTTTTATAAAATCATAAGATTATTTCATAAGAGTTCAAAGAAGTGGTAAAAAAGATAAATGTAAAGATATGTAAATTAAGAAAATTTACTCTGACGCCAGTCTGGAAACATTCTAATAAACTTCATTAATCTGATAAACAAATGTTTATCAAATAAACTTTCATTAAATTCAGCCTTCATAAATGAAAGTGGATAGATTTATAGAATCTGCTTCTAAACTATGACTCAAAAATATAAAATGTATTTAAAAGAATTTAAGTGAGTAGATTTTGAATGGAAATATAGGCGAAAAAATACGGCTTAGAGAGGTAATACGTAAAGTAGAGTTAATAACAAGCAAATTAAAAAATAAAACCAGGAAAAGCAACAATTTATTCATCAATTATTTTAATATGTCTGCTTAAAAAAAGCTCTGTGATATCCTCAGGACTCTTTTCACTTCTGGAAACATGGAACGATTCGTGTATTTATAGGACCATTGATAAAGTTGCTTGACCGTTTAGATGAGTGGTAAACTATCCAAAAATCTTCCCATGAGTACACATTGCTCCACCACAATATGGCAGTAAATTTCGCATTGTTCGCATCATATATGTTGCTCCAAATGTAAACAGAAAATGGCGATTCGATCCAGAAAGCATACATATATATATTGCATTAAAATAATTTTATGTTTATTTGGTATATTATTTATCAATCCATTTGGTATATATTTCTTTTAAGAGTAAACCAACGAAACTATAAATTCCAATATTGAATAAAATTTTGTAGAGTTGATCTTAATATGAGTAAAAAGTTTGCGAAACCGCTGAACACAACAGCCTCTCCCGGGTGTCATTTTCCTCTACCATATTTCTATATGATTTTTACATGCTGACCTCTCCTTGAATTTTAGATTTATGTTTCGGACAAATAAATTACAATTAAGAATAGCAAAAGTTAAATTACAAAGTAGATTAGCATGAGATTCGCTTGTAAATTAAAATTTCTTTAGATTTACTGTTTCATAAATTTTCCTCAGCTTATTGGGAGACAGAATCGATAATCTTAATATAATAGAATATGCTATTCACTTGATTGAAAACTATGTAGGAAATTAAATTTCCTCATCGGAATATATAATTTTGGACTATAAAATATCGCACACACAGTTATTTTGAACAAAAACATTTTTATTGATGTCAAATCAAGTACATGTGAATTACTTTATATCGCTTAAATGATACTGCATATCACGGAGAATAAAATAGTCATTCCAAATAAAATAAGCGTAAAAAAGCATTTCATTAAGTGAAGGCAACAAATCAAGTTTGCATTAAAATTAAGTTCAATTTGCTTAATTTATCGATATCATTGTTAAGAACACTTTGATGCATATGCTATTCTTATCATTATAAAAATGCATGTAATGATATCATATCAACTAATCATAATTTTTTCAATCACTTGATTACTCAAAAAACACTTAGAGCTCCAAATATTTCAAAGCTTATTGCTTCTGGAGTAGAACTTCCTACTAAGATTAATGATCTGTCCATTAATTTTACGCTACTGAAACAGATTTCCGAGAAGATATTAGCAAGTCATTCCAAAGTACTCCATATTCTTTCCACCTGTCAGCATAATAAATTACTCAGACCTGTAAGAAGAAGGAAAACCATTTACCATTTTCTGCAGTTTGGGGTGATTATTATAAGAAGAAATCCAATGTCCGCATTAAACGTGAATAAAATGTCACATTTCTACACATTTTAAGAAAAAAATAATATGATGCGTCTTACGGTAATAATGTAATTAATATTTAAGACTGCCTTGTTTAAGATCACATTTAACCGAATTTCTCAAAAGTGATTCTTTTGCTATATTTGAAGTAAAATATTTATTTTGTTAATTTTCTCATAGATTTGAAAAATATAAATAATTGGTAAAATTATATAACACAATATATCAGCGAATTTATTTGTGCTTTTATATTTCAAATTAAATTTTCAATATTTTTGTAATAAACTAAAGCATATAATACCATGAATATATATATACAATTTAATTTAATTTTAATACTTCATACACATTAAATTATTTTTAAGTAATATAGATCAATCATATGAAAAATGATTCACATAAAAGGAATAAAACATTTGCAAATCAATTCATTCAATTGAAACATTTCGAAATGGTTGAGACTTTGTTATTTGGAAGCAAGAATCAAGTAAAAAAAAAGAGAAATGATATTTTTAGGATGGCACTTTCAGAAAAATCATTTCTCTAAAAGGACATTGAGACCTCCACTTATTTTATGGGTCATAACATTTTTTTATTACATGCAACACACTTTCAATAAGGTATGGAATAGATATCATTATTTTCTCTAACGAGAATGACATTTTATTCAACCAATGCATTATAGCCTGGTTTTTTCAGATTTTACATGATGTAATTTAACAGCTACAAAGTAATTAACATATTTTGAGATTAAAATGAATTTGATGATATGATGATAAAGATAAGAAAATAGCTAGGAGATTCGATGTTCTTAGAAAGAGAAACAACAATGGTAGAAGCTTTTGTGAAGAAAACAAATTACAGTTTGGTTAATCAGGAAAAACTTAATTGCTAAAGGATATTTTAAAATATATATACAAATACATACATACATACATACATACATATATATATATATATATATATATATATATATATACAGGCTCATATATGTTTTTCTTCTTATATTTGACATTCTAGCTGTGTTTAACAATTTAAATCGATGTTTTTAAGTTCTTGGTAAGTAAGTAAACACAGAGTAACATTCAACTGCCTTTCCAACTAGCAAATAAACTAAGCAGAAGTCATTTTCGCTTTTACTTCGGGCGGTAACCATGGTGAAGCAGAGTGTAAAAAACACTTTACATCTTATCTTTTCCATTCTAGTTGGCGCTAGACATTTATAGTTTTTGAAAGCATTTAAATTTTGAGATAGAGAAAACGCTTGCTTTGCAAAAGAAAAAGGAACGCTTCTTTCTTCCTGTGAAAATTTAATTTAAATTTTTTAAGATCACAACATTTTATTCTCAATGGTTACTTAGTTTATATAAATATGTGCGCGTGTGTGTGGGTGTTTGTGTGTAACATTATATTTCAGATAATTAAACTAATGGAATAAGAGTTCTTAATGTAACCAATTTAATACAATTCAAAATTTACGAGTGTTCCTTTAATTTACTCTTATATTGAAGTCTGAAAACGCAGGGGATCGTAAATTTCTAAGACCTTTCTTATACATTTAACAAACCCATGGCATCCCCTATACAAACATCTCTTAGTTAGAAACAGTATACCCATGTATGCTAACCACGGTAAAGTAGAAAAATAGGTCAAACCTGTTTTGGATTTTTATTTCTAAATATATGTTTCTTTTACATATATTTTATATCATCTCTATATTTTGGTGATTCTATGACAGTATATGAGAATGATAATTAATATTTTAAATTTTTGGTAAACTTATAAGAAAAGAATTTTTTGTAATATTTACTGTTAAAAATGAAAATTTCTGCAATAATTGTGTTGAAATGCTCTTTATATTATTTTTATATTAATGAATGATATTTTGCTAATAAATTTCTCATACTGGAGCAGATATTTAAAGTTTGTTTGTTATTATTGAAATAATTTAACTTGAGCCAGCAAACTTCAATGTAACTATGCACCATTCAACGAAAATGTACCAGACAACTGTGGATTTGTATAACAATTAAGTGCATTTTAAACTTTAGTAAATTTATTAATAAGCAATTGAGATTTATGAAAATTAAATTTCTTGAATTTGGAACATAGTTAGAGTTGTGTGGGAAATTGTGACAGTAATTTATAATGAAATGAATTTATAAATTTTGTAAAAGTTATTATAATTTATGATATTAATACCAGCTATATATATATATATATATATATATATATATATATATATATATATATATATATATATATATATATATATATATATATATATATATATATATATATATATATATATATATATATATATATATATTAATGCAGTTACTTAATACAGACAAAATTAAACGTTAGTGATATTATAAAGAAGTGAAAAGATTCAAAATTGAAACATTTATTGAAAACATCGGTAAACTGATGGAAAAAACTCGGCTAAAACTGAAGAAATTCACGAGAAATTATAAAAAAAAAACATTCAAAGTTATGCATCATAAATTTAAATAGTCAGCTAAGTGCTACCAGCTAATTTCAGCAGCAAATTTATAATATTTTAAATATAGAGATGCGCATCCAATTTTTTAATTATTTAAAATTTATTTATTTAAAAGCAAAGCAAACTATAAAATATGAAATTAATACAAATATAATGTCACTTATTAAAAATTTTCTTCAGAACAATTCTGAATGTATTAATACTATGTACAGTATAAACATAATATATGTTTATAAATGTTTCCATCTACATATTTTTATATGGAAATATATAATTGTATGTGCAATTAAAAACAAATATGTAGATTTCCAGAAAAAATGAAATAAAAGCCAAAAATATCATTTTTATATTTTTAACTATAAAAAACGCCAGTGTTCTCGCATTAATATTTTCATATTTCAATAATATTTTCATAATTATAAGTGCTTTTCTAAATATTTTATTCGGAAATAGAATAATTAAAAATTCCTTTGAATCTCACTTTCAGTATGTTTATATGCCACCTAGACAAACCTATGATCAGCTTAACTTTTAGATTTACAATAACCATTACAAAATAACGACGTTCTTTCCTTCAATTTCTGCAGTATCGAATATGAGCTCCAATGCCTGAGTTTTTTTCCCTCAGAAATTTTGAACAATTCTAACTATTAAGTATCATAGAAATATGCATCTAGAATACACTCGAATACTTTTGTCGCAAAAGGAAAAGTTTTCTGATTACTTTATAAAAGTTCAATCTTTCTCAATTTACTATAAGTATTTTCCTTATATTTTTTTTAAAACAAAGTTTAAGCAATAGACTTTGTACCATTTTAACGTAAGCAAATAGTTTCCATTTAGCGAAAATATTTATTCTAAAAATATTGCATAGATTATAAACTATTTAAAACAGTGCTATTTCATATCATAAAATACAAAACAATACAAATGGTAAAATATATAAATGTATAATATATAAAAATATAAAATTAATTCCTTTTGCAAACTTCTGTCTTTCACTTAATAAAATTTAAAAATATTATTAATATTATACACATAATCTAAGATTATTCCTAAGTAATCAAATCATAATACCGTTACTATAACTATGATTACTGAAAGAATGTCCAACTTCAATTGGAGATTTAATAAAAAACTTTTTATATACTAACAACTAACTGAGATAAATAAATGTATACGTATTCTGTAAACAGAACGGTATAAAATTAGAAACACTATTTTGAAAATGATATCTATAATTTCACTGCCTTAAATAATTACTTTTTTGTCTTTAAATATACTTCCTTAAAAGTTTAAAGAAGAATAATGCTAAATATCTATTTGTTAATATAGATTTGATTCAATATTAATTCCGTCTTCAAGTATAATGCAATTATTTTGCCAATTCAAAACCAAAATCTGAAACTCCCGGCTTATATATAAACATAGCTTTAAATTTTGAGCATTATTTTTCATAATATTTTTTGTTACTATTTAGATACATCAATAAATTTTTTTTAAATGATATATCAAAACATAGAAAAAAATTTAGTCCTTAGACTAACGTATTACAAGTGTGTCATTATAAGACACTGAGCAGATAAATATTATAATGATGTTTATATTTTTCCAGTATATAACAAGCAAAAATTATTAGACTTTATAATTATTCATTATAAAGTCTTCGCAAAAAAATTCTATTAACTTTGTTTAAAAATATGATGCATTTTGAAATATTCTATATTAATAATAAAATAAATTAAATATAATAAGCAGTTAATAACCCTTAATTAAATATTATTTCTCTTCCAAATTTGAAAAAAAAATCTGACTGTCACACACTGACAGACAAACAGACAGATGTGTGCACAAATATGAGCTAATAATAACATAGAAATAATTATGAATAGTATAATAATTAATATAGAAATAATTATGAATAGTATAATGAGAATATAGAAATAATTCTGAAGTAAAAGAGAGAGAGAGAGAGAGAGAGAGAGAGATGTACAATCATCTCAAACAATAATTAATTTTTGTCAATTTTTTTGGCAACCGAGATAATTTAAAAATAAAACCTTTTTATAGTTTTAATGAAAAAATACTTAACATTTTGAAACACACACACACACATACAGATAATAAAGCTATTAAAATATCAAGGTCGTAGTCTGCTACCCATAATCATCCATTGAGTGTTCAAATTAGTATTTGAATTAACATCACCTTTCGGCTTGAATTCGTCAAGGCAAGTAGTGATAAAAGTTCTAAATATCATCATGCTAGACATTCTTCCAGGCATTCATCAATTGTTCCACGAGATCTGCGATATTTTGTGATACCTCAATCTGGCGACCTACTATGTCCCAGACATGCTCAATTGGTGAAATGTCTGGTGACCTTGCAGGACAAGGAAGAATATCAATAGTACCGAGACAGTTCAGAGATATGCGAGCACTACATGGCTTGTCAATATCTTGTTGGAAACATGCATCAGGAGGATGTGCTATTTAGGGTAATGCAGTCGGTAATAGGATGGTATCAGCATGTAGTTGACCAGCTAAAGGTGTGCGAAGGATCATTACAGATGAACTGCTTTTATAAGAAATAGCACCCAACAACCTTATACCAGCGGTTATGGCTATAAGACTTTAGAAGGCAAAGAATGATTGGGACTGCTGGCCCCGTTCTCTATAGACACAAACACAATGGTCATCTCCTTTTGAAGAAGGAAACGAGATTTATCGCAGAATACTATACGATGCCAGTCCAAATGCAGCCATGATGATCAGCAGCAATACTAGTCCAGACGGCTCCATAGATGTTATGGGGTTAAAAACAAACATCTTAAGGGTATCTATGAGCATAACCTCGTCTCAGACAAGCGACGTGAAATGGTGGACGTTGGATGTAGAGAAGGCTAAGTAAAAAATGCATAACAAATTTCATTACAATCGTAACGCAAAAGTCCATCTTGATGCTTCAATTTCTTCACAAAAACGTTTGTGCATATATATATATATATATATATATATATATATATATATATATATATATATATATATATATATATATATATATATATAAATTTTACTGTTAAAGTGTTTCATTGTACAACAAGTTATTCTATAAAATTATGATTGTGCTTGATTGCTAAAATATGAAATACAACGCGTGAAAATACCTTAAAATGATTCTAGTTGCCATTAGTAAGTTTTGAACCTAATGTAGTTGTTTTGCTTTGATGTTTGTGTCCGGTATTTCATCCTGTTGCTATTATAGGTAAAATTCAGTTGATTTATTTAACTTAGCTTTTGGCATTTTGAAAATATTTGCAAAAGTAATAATAATTTACATTTTTTGGCTTCTTTATTATTTATGAGTTAATCATGTTCAATAGGGATAAACAGTATTTTTCAAGAGATATTTGCTATTTACGATCCTTAATAAAATAACTTTTAAATTCTATATTTTTGACTTTAATGATCTATTACTAGTTATTTCATAAAATAACTAGGTAAATTATGAAAAAATCCACTTTCACATAACTAGATATTTCATGAAATATATAATTTCATTTTATGAAATAACTGAATTATATACTTCATTGTATTTATATGTTTTTGAAGAAAATATATTTTCGTATGAGGCTTACAAAAATAAAACTGACTTAAGCAAAACTATTTTTGTCAGCGGCGAAATCATTTTGATGGATGTTACGTGCATCGGAAGATGAAAATTTGGTTTTCACAAGATAGAGCAGCCGTTTTTATTGAGAAAGATTTAGTCAGGCAGACAGTTGAAGTTGACGTTATGTCACCTTCACACTTTAAAGACAAATGTGGTTGACCACATGGAACGACAGACATTTTGACGTTTTAAAGTTGAAAAGGCGTTACAATCACACACACAATATATATAATTGCGTTCAGATATTTAACTTTAGCTATCAAACATCTAAAACATTTGGATAATAAATTATCTAGCCATTTTTTTCACTTACGCACGTACATATTACAAATGAAAAAAATAGGTAAACAGATAAAAAAATGTTTTTTTGATTATTATAAAACTTAGGCATTTTTACAATTTAATGCAAATATTAACTTTTTATGTCTTTATTTAAAATATATTCCATGTTAAGAAAATTTACGTAAATATAAATTATTGTAGATGCAAATTTTATAATTTAATATTCAAAGTAAATCAAGCTTATTATTGAATGTAAGATTTTTATATTTTTAAAATAAACAATATATATATATATATATATATATATATCGTCGTATGTGTCGTAATACTTACATAATTATCAACAGTAATGTTAAGTGATTAAATGATACTCGGCTATTGGATTGTCTATTTTAATAATTAATCTAAAGTGTTATATATATATATTTTCTAGAATTATTTGCATTACTTAATAACATATTCTCACAAGAGTGCAGCATTTTCAAATATCTTTATATATAATTAACATTTCGTTAAAAATATTCTGTTCTAAGTCATATATTTTAATGTGCATATATTTTTTTCCAATGGCAGATTGTAGGCAGTTACAATTGCAGCAGTCGATTAATCTATTGTTCCCTGATACCAAGAACCAGTCAGACACAGCGACCTCTTAGCCGCCGAGGTGTTGCCCTGGGTGCACCACAGGGGGTGGGCCGCCTTCGCACCTTCAGCCATGCCATAGGGACCTGTTTATAGGGTAGGCATCATTCATACTTCATTCACACACACAAGGAAAGGAGAAAGACAGGATAGAGAGAGAGAAAGTACATCCATGCCTGAACCGGGATTCGAACCCATGACCTTCCTATCCGTAATCAGGCACGCTGACCACTAGACAAGTTGGCCTGCTTAATGTGCATATTAATATAAATATAAAACAGTAAGCTTTTAGATTTAGTTTAAGTGACCAATTTATTATAACTGATAATTTCTTACAATATTTTAAATGTTGTGCAGAATACTGCAAGCCTCTAAAAAATTATCTTTTAACTTAATATCTAGTCAAGTCTTCAATTTATCAGCACAAAATTATAGGAAAGCAAACAAATAAAAATTATCATTTAAATGCATTTTTAATACAAAGGATTCTTACAAGTTTTCGAAACGTTCACCTCAGTACCCATAAAGTAACATTTGAATAAATATTATAAATTTTTAAAAATAAATTCATATAAAACCACGTAAACATATTTTTAAATATAATTTGTATTTTTTATTAATTTGAAAGAATAAAATAATTCGATGATAAGGCATTTTAAATTAAATCATATTGGTACGCAATTGGAAATTCTAGATATTAACCTAATATAATTGAGTATAACTTAAAATAAAGGACAATGGATTTGTATTAGAAAACGTGACGATTCTTTCCTAAATTCATAAAGTGTTGCTGTGTTCGTCGCTGTGTGAATAATACAGCAATCTAAACTGTTATAGTTAAATTAAACGTGTCATCGGAAAATAAATCTACTCTTCCTTAATTGACAGATAATGCCCCTTAACTATAACATCAGATTTTGGTAATTCGGTTCGTAGTTGATATCACTAATGATACTTACTCCTAACCAAAAGATAGTAATTCTGTCAATTATCTTGTTCGTTAGGCTTAAGAATAAAGTCTGTACTACAAATTTCAATTAGTGTGGCGTGAAAATTAGTGCTCAAAATGACAGCCGAGAGGACGAATTTTCCACATCCATTGGTGGAGTGTTTTAAGACAAGTGTCCATTTATTAATTGTGTTGCAATAAAAATAAAATATGCAACGAAAATAAGAATATTTTATCTTAAAAAAATTATAACTTCAAACTATATTGAGTATTTCCCATACATCAAAAAATGCATTAAATTTACAAAATAACTCAAAATAAAATAAGATAATTATATTCATTTTAACTTACTTTGTCTGTTATTTAGTTATATAAAAATGCATCATATTAAAGTTTAGAATTGAATATTTAATTTAAATATTATTATTATAAAACATTTTTTCTATTAGTAAAATATATTAAAAAAAAATTAGAAGATGATAAAACACTGAAATTCAAATTAATAGTACATTATAACAAGATTGTATTTTTATTTTAAATATTTTATAGTTAAATTTTATATTTTTAAAATAAAAATTTTATTTATTGAATTATATTATATATATATATATATATATATATATATATATATATATATATATATATATATATATATATATATATATATATATATATATATATAAACAGAAGTTGCTGAAATTTAAAAATTGTATCGATACAAAATTTAGGTGATGCACTTTAATCAGCATAAGACATTTTGTGTTTTGGAACATAATATGAATGCATAAAAAAGTATTTTTGTAATAATCAAAATAACATTTCATGAATTTGGGCCAATTCTTATGTCAAATTAAGCCGAGATTAGTGTCTCACATATGAATCTGTACTTATGACTAAAAATACATATTTTAACAAGATCTTAATAAGATATATGTGCAGTTCTAATAAAAACGTTTACATTTATTTCATGATTTCCCTTTTTGCAGTCTTACGCTTTTATTTATTCTCAATTTAATAAATATTTAATATGTGTTTATTTAGGATATTTGAATCTGTAAAAGTGTCAATTGCTGCATAAATCACTTCGAAGTTTAATCAAGTGTTCAATAGATACAAGATATTTGCTTTTATTTTGTCCTAAATGAAAATACAGTGAAAGATAATAAATATTATTTTATTCATATATAAGCTAACATGTTCAATATTAGAACTTTGCATTAAAAATTCTTATTATCATATAAAGGAATACAAGTTAAGATTACTGCCTTATTTTCTTGGAAACATTCTCTCTCGTAAATGTTTTTCTGCCAAAGGATTATGAGTGGTAGTAAATAGTAGAGGATTATTATTTATATTAAATGCAAATCACAGAATAAAGAATATATATATCTAAATACAATATGAAATTATCAGAAATTAACTACATCAAATACAGAAAATATAGTTCCTATTAGTACTATATGTATGCATTAGTTACATCAAACATGCATTGTGATTTGTAATTTAAAAATATTGTTTTGGGATATTTATTTCTGTTAAGTATTATATATATATATATAGTTTATAGCTGAATTAAAAATTCTATTTTTGTATAATGAAAAATAAAATTAGCATTTTTCTATTTAATCTTTATTTTCCATCGTATGAAATCAGTAATAAGATTAACTTATATTATCCAAATATTGATATTATCCAAATATTGATATTGTAATATTTTTTTAGTTAATTAATAAATATAGATTATTAACTGAATTGTTATTTACACAATTTGAATTTTATATTTCTTCATTATTGTCTGCAATAAAAACTTAAATTTTACATTTAAAATTTAATCATTGAAATTAAATATTGGTCTAAATTTGTGTTTGTAAAATCCTGAAAAGAAAGCATTCAGGAAAGTATTGGCTTATGTGTACTATATTATTATTGTTTAATGAAAGGTATATAGTATATGTATTACTAAATGATTATTAGATAGGGAAGGAATTAGCTTTATTCGTATTAATACATTACTTAATATCGATCTGTTTAATACTATTTTTATTATTTGGTTTTATAATCAAAACAGTAGTATTTTTGAATAAAATAAACACAGTGGTAGGACTAAAAAAAATAATTTCACAGGCAAGAATAAAATAATGAAAACACAACCTTCTTAAGATTTAAAAAAAAAATAGGATAGTATTTTATTCTGTTAAACCAGAAATAATATTCAATACAAAAATCAAACACATTTTTATTTATTTAAACTTTTGTTTGTTAAAAAGTTACAAATACTTACAATGTTTTTATCATTTCTTTAACACCAACTTAATTTTTAAGCCCTATCATGCAGAAAATATTTTTTAATGTTACCGGCTATGTAAGCATACACTTTCAAAAAATGTGATTAGAATCATTTAGCTGTATGACACAAAATTATAAAAAATATTAAGAAGATTAATAATATCTAATAATGAAAAAACAAATTTTATTTCTTAAGAATTCCTACGATAAAAATTTCTCTAATCCTTAAGAAGTTAAAGTGTGTTGGAAATTAAGAAGTTTGTTTTATTAAAATTGAAATACACATCAATATAGTTAAGATGCTAGTGATGTAAATGGTTGAATTTTCGTGCAGAATTAATTTGATTTTGGCAAATTTATTATTTGACTTTATTTGATTACATTGTGAAACATTTAAAAGCAATAAATTATCGCAGTAACTTTATAAATTGAATAATTTATTTAGCGTACTGTCAAAATAAGTAAAATTTTTTCAATAAATTCCACATTCTTTTTTAAAAAAAAATATATATCACAAATTAAGTTTCATTATTATCAATTAAAGATATATACGAAATAAAGGGGAAGGAAAAAAGGATTTATTCTCTAACAACTTAAATAGATAAATTACATGGTTTTTTTATTTGCGTTAAAGATAGTACATTTGATGGATTTTTTTAGCTGCTAAATTTTTACCTGCATGATCTTTCCTGTGAATAGTTTTAGGTTATAATTTTAAAGGCACATTATTGATGACAATCCAAAGAATATGCCAATATTGAAAATATGGAATAAAGTCTATAATACCTTGAGATAGCTGTGTGAATTCCAGTTGCTCCGATGGTTTGTCATCAGCTAAACTCATATATAATCAGTCATCGCCACGAGTACTCTCAACAATCAGGGTATATTGTAAATTGTCTGAGAATAGACAGCATTGTAAACTTGATGTAAATGTAAAAGTGTACATTATTATATACAAAACTGATTATACGTATTTTATCTAATGATAATATTATTCATAAACTGAGTTTCCACAGCACAGATACTGTATAACCGAGGAAGCAAAATTTTCAGTTTTTTGGTGATAAAGAAATGTTGCCAAAATGACGTATTGTGACGAGCTCAATGACGTAAATACCAGGTGTTGTCAAAATGGAATTTTCAGCATAATTCTTATAGGTCTCTATATCTAAGATATAATAAAACCAGGTTGCCAGATACATGAGAAAATCCGCCAAAATGTCACTAAAGTCAGAATTTGGCATTGTGAATTATACGTCCTCTGTGCCAATTTCCATCTATCTGGTTCTCAGTATTTCATCAATTTTGATACAAACAACTAATTTATGGCACATTTGGTATATGATATTGGTTTTAAAATTATATGAAGTGTCTCCTCCACAGAATTTAATCATGCAATTATTTTTAAACTTTGTTAACTTGCTTGCAAATAACTTATCTTTTAATGATTTTTTGTAAAATAATAACAATTTCTTATAAATCACACACACACACACACACACACACACACACACACACACACACACACACACACACACACACACACACACACACACACACACACACACACACACACACACACACACACACATTCAAAGAATTAAAATTAAGTTATAACTCACATTTAGAAGAGCGAGGATTTTCCTCAATCAATTGCGCAGTTTAATAGATTTTCTTTAGACAATGCAAAGATAATTGTTTTGTTCTTAAATTATTCGCAAATCTTAGCACATTTACCATTCTATTACCTCATGATTTTTCCATGGCTTAGCATAGGATATAAACAGTTATGTGTAAATAATAATAATATAGTAATTTAATATAACCTAAATAACTCAATATTATATATATTCACCTAACTAAAGGAATAATGTTTTCATATTTAAATCATGAAATAATCAGTAATTAATCGAAGAATATTATAATTCTCTATTTTATTTATTCAAAAATTCAATAGAATAATATCTTTTATATGAAGAAACAATTTATGACCCAAAAGCAACTGTATGGTTAATAATTTTAATTTATATAACTAATTATAATTCATAAAGAACATTATATGAATCACGTTCACTTAATTTAAAATCGATAATAATTAACACGCACGTGAATTTCCCTTACAAAACAATTGCATCACATATTCAAATTTTACCAGTTAATCATTAGTTCAATGATTGTTGTCTCTGTAATAAATCACAGTCAATAAGCTGCATTCAAACTCCGATTATGTGAACATATTAGGCATTTCTAACAATTAGAGTCGGGATTGTATAATTAAATAAATGACTTTGTTTAATTATGTAGCACTTACAAGCCATCTACAGAAATAATGTTTTGCAATCAAGTAAATACACGAATCTTTATGTTTATAAAATGTGTAAAATAATTTAAAGTCAGAGTTTATTTATTTTTTTCATTTCAATAAAATGAATGCATTTGGTAAATTTCTGTTTATTAAATTATAGTTATCAAAACTATCTAATCTTACACTTACAATGAAATATTAAATTTGCTGTTTCTTTAGCTATAATATTGCAATTTATTTACTATTTTTTCAGGAACTATTATATTTTGAAGTGTGTTTTATATTTAGAAACCTTGTTTTTAGTTTAAAATTTTAAAATATTTTTTATAATATTGTTTTAAGTTAATGTTCCGTAAGAATAGTTATTATAAAACTATTTTTCTAATAATAGAAGGTTTCGTGGCTTAAAGTTGGAAATTCCGTTGTATCTCCATTTTATAGTTATAATCGTTATATACAACTAACTAATAAATTAACTGAACACAATTTATATAAAATTATAGATTAAAACTCAATCATTTTGAAAATTTTACTAATTGTCGTCATTGTGTGGGACATAACATATACTTTCACTCACGATTTGTTTAAACGTTTAAAGAATATTCTGGAGCAAAGCTTATGACTACGTACTTACCCACACATCAGATACATACATATACATATATATATATATATATATATATATATATATATATATATATATATATATATATAATATATGAGGGTTACTCTGAAATTTTTGATATACGCGCAGACGAGAATTTACAAAATAAAAATAACGGTTAAATTTCAAAATACAAAGTATTTTAATACAAAAGACGATTTTTTACTGACCTACTTCAAATTGTTTAGCGTAGAATAAATTTTAAACAGAAGAGAAAATGAAGTTGACGTGAGAACATTTTCGCGCTATGATTTTCTACGATTTTAAAGAAGGATCGAATCAAGAAAAATGCGTTAAACTGTTGCAATTAGCATTTGGTGATGAATCTCCAGCTCGTGCTACTGCATTCAGATGGTTTAGAGAATTTAGAGGAGGTCGCAATTTTCTTCAGAATGAAGAACACACAGGAATGCCACCGTCGGCAGTAATCCCGGATAATGTGTCTGTCATACGATAAATGTTAATTGAAGATAATCGCTGTACCTATCAAATGATACAGAAGGAGCTTAACATTGGATCCACAGCTATGCATAAAATCATTCATGAATAATTATATATGAAAAAAGTAGTTTTCCGTTAGGTTCCCCATAATCTAACTGAGCACCTTAAAGAGGAGCGTATCGGAATCAGTAAAGAAACTCTTAAATTGCTAAATGATGGTGGCCACCGCATCATTTCTAAATTTGTAACATGTGATCAAACATACATGTTTTTTGACGATCCAACACGTCAAGAAAGCAAAGTATGGGTCCACGCCGACAATCGTGAAAAAACAAGGCGCACTGAAAAAAAGGATGTATGCCGTATTCTTCAGAAGTACGAGATTGGTCAATGCCATCAAGTTGTAAGGACAGAAAACAGTAACATCAAACTGGTATAGCACTAAATGTCTTCTAGAAATTCTACAAGAACTCAATGTTAGGGGACTAATACTTCACAAGGACAATGCATCTTCACATACAGCCGGATTAACAGTTGAGATTCTTAAACAAAAGCAAATTAAAGTGATCGAACATCCACCGTATTCACCAGATTAAACTCTGTGCGACATTTGTTTATTCTTTAATCTAAAAAAGAACTTACGTGGACGTCGTTTTCATTCAGAAGAAGAGATTGATGTTGCTATAAATGCATTTTTTTCAAAGATTCCAAGAAATAAATGGCTTGATGCATTTAATTTGTGGAAAATTCGTCTACAAAAGTGCATTGATGCTGAAGGAGACTATAATTTGAACACACCTAAAATTTTGTAAGTATAGCTTTAAAAACCTAGTTATATTTCAAAAATTTCAGAGTGACCCTCGTATGTACATACATACATACATACATACATACATACATATATATATATATATATATATATATATATATATATATATATATATATATATATATATATATATATATATATATATATATATATATATATATATATATATATATATATATATAGCAAAGATTTTTGTAATTTATTGGAAAATAAGTAACTGTTAAAGTAATATTAAGTAACTGAAGGATTTATTTTATATCATTGTTTAAAATCGCAGTCTAATAAATAAAATAAATTCTATAACTATCTTTCTATAAATTTTTGATATATTTTGTAAAAGTTAAAAAATAGAAATATACATCTAATTTAATGTAAATATCCCATTCGTTATCATTGCATTTGTGATGATATAAATTCGTGAATGGCTTGGTGTGCTTGTGAGAATGTGCTTTTGTTTTTCTGCTAGTGAGAATGTGCTTTTGTTTTTCAGCTAGTGATAATGTGCTCTTTCGTTTCTAATTTTCCCATGAAATATTATATCTTTCCTTAAATGAGTTACAAATTAGTTTCACCTAATATTTTTGTCATTTAAAATAAACCTGTTATGGAAAAATACCATTGAAAGTTATTAGCATAACTTCTTTCTATGTAGTTATAACTTTATATTAAAAATTTTATATGGATAAAATAATTAATTTTGTTACTTAAGGAATTTATTTTCAAGTTATCTTTGAAAATTAATCGGAGCAATTATACGCAATTATATCATACCTTATACGTTATATAATAAATTTATCTAGTATCAAATTTATCTTGTTACTAAGTCCTATAATTTGAATTTAAAATATAATCTGTTTATATTAACTAAAATTATTATTATATAATTGACATGTATATTTTTTTCTCCAGATACTTCATTAAACCAAGGTATAAACTTTTATTTATTATATGCTTCACAACAGCGCAATCTGTAAGATATTTATTTACAAAAAATATTTATAATCTAAATATTGCTTTAGGTAACACAGTACAAAGCTTATAATATTTTTTAATGATAACTAAAAAACATATGAAATATCTCAACTAACTCTTTAATAAATATTTATTGTGAATAAATATATTTACCTATTGATTAATGATTTTAAATAGATATTTATTAATAAGCTAGACTAAATTAATTAACTTGATAAGTGAATTGTTTAATCTATTTAAGCAATATATTTTTAAAACTTAACACATTTAACTTATAAGATTGTCTCTTATAACTTAATCAATATGAATGAAAATTTCGGAATAAATTTTCTTCATTATTAAACGCAAAATGTAGAAACAATCTCTTAAATCAACAGAAATTGACTCCATTCAACATTGAATAAACAGGAACAATATTATTCATTATTCAAAATATTAAAATTTATAAAAAAATGCTTCTGCATGTTCTGTATTGTATATGTTTTAGTTATACAATACAGAACATGCAGAAGTTCTGTATTGTACATGTTTTATTCTATATCTCTTTTTAAATAAAATATTAAAATTAAAAAAAACTGATTTTAAGAAATTTAACATCACTAGAAAAATTTGTGATTCAATTAATTTAACAAAATATTCAGATCACTTGTGTTTGTTATGGAAACATAAAAATGCCATCAATAAAATTTAGGTATCCTAAAAAATTTTTATCTGATAATTTTGTCATATTGAATTAATAATTGAATAATTATCTTTGCTTGTAAGATATAAGAAAATATCTTCATTTAATAAAATTTGTATTTCTTTCTAAGTTTATAGAGTGATTTTTTTATTATTTGCTTGCATACACCTTTATACGTTTATAATTTTCAAATTTGTTACGACTAAGCAACTACTACGATATTTTAATCATCATTAAACTACAAAATGAAGACAATAATTTTTTTTTACAATTATTCAAATAAAAATCATTTTTTTAGTTACGCATCATTATTATTTCCCTCCTTTGCCTAATTCATTTATACTGTTATCATTTAATATTACATTTTTTCACACAGTCCTTATTTATCTATAATCTTTAATTTCTATTAAAAATGTAATTTTTTATACAGTACTATAATATTGGTAACTTCTCATTTTGTCAAATATGAAATTAAAAAAGAATAAAGTTATTAAAAATCTAGCAAAAAGCTTTAAAGTTCATGGAAATGGACATTTTACAGATTAAAATTCAAATCCCCATTAAAGGAATTTTCAAAATGATGGTTAAATTAAAATCAATATTTTGATCAATTGTACAATCCCTACATTTGCCAAAGTACTTCAAAAATGAATTAAAACTATGTCAAAATTTTTTGATAAAGGCAACAATATTTTTTTTTTTTTTTTTTTTTTTTTTTACTATAGTATTAAAACAAATTGTTGGATCATAGAAGAATAGAAGAATAAAAACAATGAAGCCAAAATAGAACAATCTGAATAGTTTTAATCAACTAAATTGCTTAAACATTTCTAAGTATTTTTATTTTTAACAGAATAGCCTGTAATTTCATTCTATTATGAAAATCAAATTAAATATCATTTATTTAAATATGTAAGTATACAGATTAAAATAAAGTTGCATAAATGTATTTACGTTAATTAAAATTATTAGCACTTGGCAAACAAATTATGAAACATTTGTTTATCTAGACTGATTATTTTTAAATTGAGCTTCAGAGCAACCATTAGAATGTTAAATTATTGGGGTTTATTTTAATATATAGTGATTATACAAATGTGTTTTTTTTTATAAAATATAATCCAAAGCACTAAATTGAGATAAACTTATAATTTTGCTTTAGATTTAATTTAAAACTATTCATTTAAATTCAATTCTAACTTACTGAAGAAATTTTAACTGAATACAAAAGCATTTGTGTAATATAATAAAAACAATTTATACAAGATTACTATTTATAGTGTTTTAATTTTCTTTGTGCCCAAAAATATGAGAAAGCATATTAATTTTCATTTGTCTTTTTTATTATATAATTTATGCATAGTATTGTGCCGCGCTTCGAAGCTCATGTTGGTTGAGCGTCGATAAAACCATCTCTTAAAAATTAATTTTAACTACATTTTTCAACTCACACACACATTCCTACTGATAAAAGACAAGACTTCACTCCTACTGATGCATAGAAAAGCAGCTGAATACAAGACTTTTATCCGTAAAAACTTCAACAAAATACAGGAAATTCCAGATCTAGATATCACAACTACACAGCTCCACAGTAATACAACAGTAATCTATAATAATATAATTCAGCTAATACTAGTAATATTAGCGTAAAAATCAAAGAGTATCGCAAAGTTTCTGGAAGGTTTTAGAGTATCTTGCTTAGTGTCTGTCCAAGAGCTTAGGTAATGGATTTCTCCAATAATATTGTTTCTCGCCAAAGGTTAAAAAGAGTTTTGCCAAAAGGTCATCAAACCATTTAGTAATACCGTTTTTAACGCAGAATACGCCCAAACTGCTCAATGTTTATAGAAAATCAAAGTACTTCAAATCTTTCTGAAATAATTTAAGACTAATACAATATCCGCAAATAAGGTTTTATTTTCCAAAAACGAAAGCATTTTTATTATTAATTTATGATTGGCAAAATCAAAACCCACTAATCCAAATCAGTAAAGTAGTGGTTATTAAGTGAAACTTATGAATTTAGAATATCTTATTCAATAAATATATAAGTTTGTTCAAAAGAATATAGAGCCGACCACCCTGTATAGTGGTCAGGTTACCTGACTGCGGATCGGCAGCTCCTGGGTTCGAATCCCTGTTCGAGCATGGATGTACTTTCTCTCTCTATCTATCCCGTCTTTGTCCATTCTGTGTATGAATGAGGTGTGAATGGTTGCCTACCCTATAAACGGGTCCCTATGGCATATGTGTACTGAAGAAGTCGGACTCCTCACCAAGTATGGTACAGTATAAAAAAGTGGAGCAGAGCACCCCACATTGCCAGTCTAACTTGCGCAAGACAAAAGAAATTTAGACTTATTATGGTCACCTTCAATGTTATCAAGTGACACACTAGGACATAAAGAAGTTTTTATTCCTCAAATTATATAGGTTATTTTTAAGAAAACGTCTTTTTTTTCTGAAATTGAAATTATATATGTTATTATTAAAATATATTTCAGTATTACATTTTAGATTCATATAGTATAAGGTTGAATTAAATATTGAATTTCCCTTTTCATATTCAGTTTAACATAAATAATTTACAACATTAATTACATAAAACTTCATAAAATTTCATTGCTTTAAATTCAGTGTTGTAAATTTTTTTCTGTGTGAAGAATGAATCGGTGTAATTTTGCAATTTTTTGTAACTTTTCGGGTATGCTTAATGTTCCGTAAATTGAAACACAAATGAAACACAAATGGTTACAGTTACTTAGATATCTATCAACGTAAGTTTCATTACCAATATTTCAGAATATTACATTTTCCTTTGATGAACTTAAGAGAGAGAACATGTAAAAAATAAGAATGCATTTTAAAAACTCTATGCATGTTAAAATAACTTTTACAGTCATGTGGAATTTGTTTTAAACCTTTGTGAATTTATAATACACGATACACTAACAAATTCGATTGAAAATCCATTAAAATGTTTTGACCAAGAATAATTTTGACTTAAAAGAAGTATTGTCTCTTTTACCCAAATAATACTTACTTTTTACAATGCTTTATGAATTAATAATGCTTCAGATAGAAACAGAAAATATTTTTTAGAAATTTGATTAGTTGTTTTTCTATTTTTTGTCTTTTTGAATGCATGTAAAATAATAAGTATACATTTTTATTTTAATAAGGTCTGTCAGTTTTTCATAATAATAATTTTGATTTTTGATCTTTTAAAGAGTGAAAATAAATGCAATGTCTGACCTAATGAAAGCAGAAAAAGCGTAAGCTACTAATGTATCTAAATTGAAATTAATATTTTTATTTATATGCAGACAAAGAAGGAATTTTTTAAAGTATTCCTTTGATAAACTTAACTAAGGACCAAAGCATTATTAAATTTATAATGAGATATTTATCACTTCACTATTAAACATTACAATTTTAAGGTACTCTACAGTAAACAGTTTAAGTGAAATTAATATTTGCGGTTTATTATGTTATGCAAAAAATTTATTTAATTAATTGTCCTGAAAAATTGAATGAATTATTTAATTTATTTAATCAATTTATTTAATTTCCACCTCTCTTTCTAAAACACTCTTCCGTTTTTATCTTTAGATTGAGATATTATTTTTTATCTTAATATTTTTTAAGATAAATCTGAGTCATATATGAAGAATTATGTACAAAATATCAAGCATCTACAATATTTATTTTTTATTAACTTATTCACATGATTATTTCTGATAAATACTCATTAAACATTGACCTTTGTTTATTAATGTGAATTGTAGATAACATTATTCTAATCATTTTATATTTTTTAACATAAATGAAATGATTAATTATTTGATGGTAAAAAAGATAATATCTGTATATAAATCCACCCTTTGTTATCACAAACATTTATAAATAAATTTCATATATGCATAAAAATGGAAAAGAGAGAATACCAGCGTTGAAATTTTCTGTTACACGTATTTAAAAAGCTGAGCTATAATATTATTGAATTTTCTAAAAAAATGTATTTAACTTTTCGTAATAAGCAAATTATACTGTAAGAAATTATGTTGAATTAATTATTTATTATTATAAAACTGAAATAGAAACACTGGCTATAGATATATGAATTTCCATTAAAAATTAGAGCTAAAAAGAAAATTTAATTTATGAGTAATTAAAAATTATATAAGATCAATATTTAACTGTAAAGTAAAAGTTGTTCATTTCTCTTTTTTTAATAAATCACATCAAGAAAAATTATGATTGCAAGCATAAATTAATTTTGAGGACAACTCTTATTAACAGTATTAATTATTTAAGAAACTCAGTTAATAAATGGATATCCTTTGTTTTTGTCTTAAGGTTACTATTAAGTCATTTAAGGGGAAATAACGTTGTTTTGATTTCATATTTTCTTAGACTATTAATTCCCATTTTGAGATAGAAACAACTTTTGCTTTCATGTATTTTTGAAGATTTTCTAATTTTACTGCATGATGCAAGCTAATAAAATTATTCAATGATTAAATTATTTTGTATCTGAGATAACTAAAATATTTGAATAAAAATAGATTATTGACCAACAGTGCTTGGTTTTATTTCTTTTTCATGATTATCTTCTTCACTCAAAGCAATGCAATGTATCAAATGCTTTTTCTTGGAAGACTAAGCTTAAGATTATTCATCTCTATTGATCCGTAAAGACATTACCTCGAATTCTTATTCTTTGTACATAAGATTTTTTTTTTTGAATCACAAAAGGGAATTCTTGTTCAGATATTTTTGATAAAATTCGGAGTTGTTAATGTTATAATTAAATATATTCATCATTTAAATTTGCTAGATTATTCCTCTTGATGAACGCTTAGGAAAATTAAAAATTTTTAAAAATGTATTTGAAAAAATTTGGTAACAAACCAAATTTAAGGTTTTGAATCATTGTTTCAATTAAAGCATATATGATATTTATTAATGATTTGTTGTTGTATTGTGATGTGCCGCTCCAATTTTTTTTCCAACTGAACAATATTTTGAAGGGGAGTCCGACTTCTCAACACACACATGCCATTGGCGCAAAAGTTTATAGGATAGGCAAACATTCACATACCATTCATATAAGGAAAGGTCAGAGATAGGATAGATAGAGGATATACAACCATACCCGAACTGGGACTCGAACCTAGGACTTCCCTATCCGCAGTCAAGCACTCTGACCACTAGACTAGGTTAACAGCTATTGAACGTGTAAACTAAACATATTGATGAGGAAGTGCTCAGTGAAGAATTAAACCTAAAATACGCATATATTTTTCTAATATTTGAAATTTGATATGAATTCATCAAGAAGTTTTCGTATTCGAGTTGAAGACAAAATGGTTCGCTAAAGAATTGAGTTTCCTTACGTTTGGAGGAAAATTTTGCTCTAAAATTTAATTTACCTCAGGTTAGTTTTTGTGTAGCTGCCCTCTTGTAGTTACCTCTTGGCTTTAAAAAATCTCCGAAAAATCAAGGGGTTAAGATTGTAAACTTTTGTTGAAATAAATGAATTAATCATGTAGTTTTGTTTTGAATAACTTCATGATTACACTTAAAAGTTCTACTTAAAACAAAAGGCATATTTTTTTAGTTCTCATATAGCATATATAATTAATTTCCTAAGAGTATACAGATATACCTTCTGGAGAAAAGGTATATCTGTAAATATTATAGCAATAACTAGCACAGGATTTTTTACATATTCATAACTGTTAAAAAGTTTTAAGAAGTCATATAATTAAAGAAGTCATATAATCACCAAACACACACACACACACACACACACACACACACACACACACACACACACACACACACACACACACACACACACACACACACACACACACACACACACACACACACACACACACACACACACACACACACACACACACACACACACACACACACACACACACACAATATAAAGCTTTGTTGTAAGTAAAAATATTTTCACCTCAGAAATTCTGGAATATCCAATTATACTTTGAAAAATTAAAGATTTCGTTAAATGAAATTAAAGCTTTTCAATGGAATTTGTAATTCGAAATATAAAGTCGTGAAATCTTTTATAAGACATTAATTACTGGGTAAAAGCAAGTTAAGTACGCTCAAAATTACAGTTATGTTTCAACAAAAAAGAATTACTTTCTGGAGGATTATATTGCAGATTTATTATTTAAAGAAATGTTCAAAAATTTCGTATATTGACTTTTGAACTCAAGATCTTCAAAATGCAATGACAAGTCTAGCGTGATAATATTTGAGATTTTTTGTGTTTTTTTCTTTCTTCCGACATGTGAAAGTACAGCCCATTGCCTTCGAAAACTTCTCCTGAAGTGTAATTTATTCGGCGGTTATTGAACATGCTTAGAAGCAGTTCAGGTCTCTTAGCTTTAACCATTGCATTTTAATAAGATATTTTAAAGATTCACTGAGGAAGAGTTGAAATGAATGAAGAGAAAAACTGCTATGAGATTATTTAGACAATAAATCATAAATTCGCATTCAGTGATGTGGATTTTTGATTTCTTAGAAACGTTATAAAAAATATTTCTTGATTTAATTAAAAATAATTTAAGAATTCTTAAAAATTTCATTTCATACAAGTAATAACTCTAATGAAAAAAGTATAAAATATTTCTTCGTAGAAAATTCATATTTGTAAGATATTTGGGCATAAACTCATAAAATAGTTTTAAGAAATCTGTTATTTTTACACTCAATGTTTTCGGGTGAGTCAAGTATGTTAAAGTAGTGAAATTGAAAGAAAAATATGATATGCACATATCATTCCATATGTGTATGCAAAGAAATGAACGATACTTAATGCAAATCCAATATATTGCAATTGAACACAAACTCAACAAATATTGAAAATCATTATGTATATATTTAACTCTTAGCTTGACACTTTTTCTTTGGTAGATAATGAGTTATAATAATAATTTTATGACAAACATTATCAAAGAATTCTTTAACTTACTCTAGATAACTTCAACTTAATTTTTACAACGTATAATATTTCGCAACAAAATTTATATATTTTACATTCATAATTTTGTGACCTGGTTCCTTAGAATGTCATTCTCGCTATCGGTAGGTAATGAGTTCAAATTCCAACCTCAATTATCACTCCGGCGTACTTACCAATGCCACCTAAGCATGTAAAATACGTCGTAACTGCAGTTTTCTCCAAGAGAAAATATGCTTTTTAGGAGGTATCAAGCCAATTTTGCGTGTTTCCCCCTTGTTTCTGGTTCTATACTATGAACATCCTCTCTCTTTCGGGGATACGATAGCGCGCCAACTAGGGGCCCAACTGTAAAAAGATGGTTCATTTTTATCCCAATATGTACTTACATATGTGTAGTGGTGAAGGTAACAAATATAGTCGTTGAATGCTGAATTTCATAATTGTTAATTATTGAGATAGAATACAAATGGCTAGCGCTAAGGCCATTAGATTAGCAGTTTGGATATCAGCCCTTCTTCTTTAAAGTAGATGATTAAAGTGGTTCAAAATTTACCTCTTGAGGTTTGTTCCTAGGTATGGGCAACAAATTTAATCATATCTATGAAAAGTCTTATTGGTAAACAATTTACGAGTTGGATATTAAAGCAATTTAAAAGCCAAACCATTTCGTTGCCCATTATATGGTATTAAATCAATAAAACTTAATAATTATTAAATTTCGCTATATATATATATATATATATACTACAAAAAGTATAAATAATAAAAAATACCTCATGTCATTCATTTCATTATTCATTATAATATTTTTGAATTCAAGTTTGACGATTAAAAATCATTACAGTAAAAAAAAAGTTCAATAAATGTTTTTCAATAATCTCTTATAAGAAGTTAAACTGAATACTCAATATTCAACGATATCACTCTCAACTATTTTCTTGCTTGCACTAATTTTTTATTGTGATCGAAAATAATTGTACATAATACATTTGAAAACTAAAAAATAACATTGTCATTAATGTTTTCATTTTGGCAAACATTTTAGGGAACTAATATTTTCTTAAAAAGGAATTCAAGCGAAAATTACTGATTGAAGTTTTACATGCTGTTTACTTATTATACTTGTACAATGCATACATCTTTAAGCAACGAGACTTTAACAGGAATTTATAACAAAGCTTTACAAACAGTGTATGTTAAATATTAATGTGAAATTGTAAACAGAGATTCCACCACCAAGAATTTTCAGACTTCTATAGCAAAGAACGAAAAGTGCCTTGTTGATATAAACTATGCATTACCTCTAAAATACTTGGAATAAACAATACATTAACAATGGAATCGCAACTGATTTTACCCCATGAACTTTAATTGTTAGTAAGTCTAAATTTCGCATTGCTTCTTCGACAAAGTGAACACCCCATTAAGGAACGATGTGTATGTATGTATGTATATATATATATATATATATATATATATATATATATATATATATATATATATATATATATATATATATATATATATATATATATATATATATATATATATATATTAAAGCACATCATGTTTTTCGAAGATCACCATAAAATGATAAAATGAATGAGACGAAAAATAAAATTTATAGTTTATATAAATTATACAAAGAACTTATGTAAATTAACGCAGACATTCTTTTTGTGATAGAAAAGAAGCAGCATATTTGCATGAGAAAAAAATATGCTAACATTTAGTAACTAGGAGTGTAATTTTTCTTCCTTTCAAACTTCTACCGGCGATTCAATGGCAATAGTCACTGGGATACCAAAATGTATGACAGAAGCTTTTTTCCCGATTCGATAACATTGTGGTTGCTTGGATGGATACAAATGGGTATATCAGAGGCTGCTGATGCTAGGTGCTCTAATAAAACTCGTATGTGTTCCAATGTCTCTGGAGTTAAGGTTAATATAAAGTTTCTGTGTTTAGAAAATATTTTCGCAACCAATCATCGACTACAACACCTGCACAAGACCATTTTATACCTCTTTTATCTCTAAGGAGAAAATTTCCTGTGAGTGACTTGTTGCAGTCCACGCTGTAGCATCATGGTGAAGAATATCAGCGGTGGGAAAGCGACAGATAACAGGTCGGTTATTTTGAGAAGCAAGAGAACACATTTTCTGAACCAGATAGCGATAGACGTTTGTACATTTTATTGGATAGTCCAGATTATCAGGGGGAGTAATTGAGGGCTGTGCTGATCTAAGGAAGACTAAGTATCAAATACTTTCAACCCAACACTGTTTAAAGGCACAGTTACCGGGGTGGTAGAACAAGTTTAGTTATCAGGATGGGATCCTCGTTACATATGTCCACCCATAAGTCAGTGCAGTTGACAATGATTTCCTTTTGAGGAATGATCAAGCCTGACCTAATCGAGCTGTAGCAGTTGAGTAATATCTTGAAAGTTTTTATATGGAGAGAATAAAATGGCCAGCTTGATATCCAGACCTGAATCCCATAGAGCATAAGTGAGATTATATTGATAGATAAGTTGCTGCTTTATGTCCTCCTCAAGTGTGTATGTGAGAGCGGGAAAACAGCTTTCTGTCTCTAGCCTTCACTTCCCATTTCGGTAGCCGATAACTTATTGGAAGCCATGGAAAATAGATGTCGTCAATGCATTCAAGCTAGTGTATGAACAAATGCCTTATTAAAACTCCTTTTTATCATGTTTATATATTTTATATTGATATTTTATTATATAATATTTTATTATGAGACATTTTATCACATAAAACAATGATTATCAGTTGTTCTAGGATTGGTGTTTTTCATAGAATTTTTTTTTTAAGTTGTATGTAACTTGCAATATTGCAATCAATACGTACTTGTTTTGCGCACGTGTCATCCAAATTTAGAGTTTCTACATTCATTTATTTGCAAATCAGGCGCGAAAAATTGGTCTTAATTTTTGGAGGCTAGCGTAACACATAAATTGTATATTTCATATACATAGTGACTTCAATTATTTTTCACTTATATTTAAGTTGCTTCAAAAATGCAGAAAGAGATTTCCTATATGTATGTTGCCAGAAATAGTTTCTAGCTTTTCCTCATATTATTTTTCTTTCAAAAAATATTTATGTGGATAAAGAAAGACTTTTACTTTTATTTTCATTATTTTGGAAACGAAACTCTATTAAATTTAGATAGAAGTTCACTTAATACCTCCTTAGATCACCTCTGAGAAAATTCCAGAAAGATATCAACTATTTCAACAGGAAATGTCGGAACAAAAATATTTTATTACATGAAAGAATGTGTTTTGTATTCTTAAGGAAAGAAAGTATCTTGTACATTTATGTATAATTATTACAAAGTCAGTAAATTTACTTCCTTATAAACTAATTTAATGCTTTTATGCTGTGCAAAACATTAATGTACAGAAAATATTGAATATTTTATTCACCAAGTCTGATTTTTTAAAAATAAAGATAAATTTTAGAGAATTTTATGCACGTTATTATCGTTCAGTAATTCACAAATTTAGTTTCTATAATTTTTTTAAAAAAAAAAATTGAAATCAAGAGTTAGTTTAAAGAATCCATGAATTTAACAACTACTTTTTTGATTTTTTCTGATATCTAATTGTTTGATTTTTTTACTATGTTCGGTTACTCATATTTTTTGAGATTCTTATGAAATACATGGTTGGACTTCTCAAATGGATTAAAAGTTTGAATATTGATATAAATGTCCAAATGACATAAAGTTGTTAATTTGTTAAATACAATAAAACAATAAAAATTAAAATCAAGAAAACACAATGCTCAAATTTTATCAATCAATATTTATGTGGATATATATAGATATATATATGTATATATATATATATATATATATATATATATATATATATATATATATATATATATATATATATATATATATATATATATATATATATATATATATATATATATATATATATATATATATATATATATATATATATAGATCTATATATAGATATATATATATATATATATATTATATATATTAATGAACAAATAAAATTGTAGATAGTAGATCAAATTTTGTTTCTTTGATTAATGAAAGGATATTAAACCAAAATTTCATGTAATAGGAGAACAAGATTTTTCTGCCAATGGTTTTCATTGGCCTAAATGTATGAGTATCGTAATAAATGGATAATTAATAATGATTTCCAATATTGAATTACTGTGCACATGTGTCGTAGTGTAAAACGACATAACCAAACCCTGGGAAAAGGGATATGTATATTTTTATTGCACTTTAAATTTAAGAGTTTCCTCTTTTCCTTTCAAACTAAGTTGTAATAGTATAAAGGAAAGGATGCAATAAAAATTGGCACAAGGAGCTAAGTGCAATAAAGGAATAAATTCTTCCTTTCGGAAGGGATGGATGATCGTGAGAAAATGGCAAGGGAAGTTTATGTTTTATGATATGTTTTGTTTGTGAATCTGACCAGTCGGGATTAAGGGGGAGAGATTTCTGACCTATCCCATAGGAGTTTAGGAAGTTATATGGAACTTTGGAAAACCAATGGTGTAAAGAGGAGGAGCTAAGCTGAGAATTTAAAAACTGCATCTAAGAATGGAAGGCAGACACTGAGACAGAAAAAGTCCTCACACACAGGAGTCCCTGAGATGCACAAGGCAGAGAAGCCCCTGAGATGCCCGACAAAGAACGATGAGCAGTAAACGGAGTATGATTGCACTGGCCTAGGGAAGTCCCTACCTCGACTGTCCTGAATGGGAATGCTGATGTCCGACCAATAGATGAAGAAGAGGTGACAAAGTCTGAAGAGAGGTATACTGAATAGAAAGTCAAGTAAGATACAGAGATTTCAGCGAATGGAAATGCAAAGCGGAGATGCTGAGTAGAGGATGGGAAGTGGATGAAAAAAGAGAATCATCGACACCGGAGAGCGGTGAAGTTTCAGACACCACAATACTACTTCTAAAAGGGGTGAGTCTGATCTCTCGTTCCATTTCCCTCTGGTCATTATGGTTATTGTGTAAATATCATAAAAATAATAATAATGTTAGAATCTTCTCAATTATTTAATCAAGAATGTTTTAATTATAAATGTAAATACCTTTGTAATGAATTTGCTAAAATAAATTATTAAGTTTTATTGTATTTTGTTTTGAATTGATCTCTGTCATTCAATTATTTAAATAACGAATCTGGGTTTTCCTCGGAGTTTTATAAAATTACCGAGGTCACTACAACAACATGTTTGATTTTGTTGTTCTGTTACAGATTTAATGATGAGACTATGTTACTTTTGATTCCGACGAAAACTGATCATAGGTTATGAAATGTTTAGAATTTAAGCTTAAAAAAGTGCATTTTATTGTGTATGTATAAGATTTCAATATGTTGAAGTTAAAGGATTTCTTAGTTTGTAGTTATCTAAACATTATTGAAATTAAGTTTACACTCAATAATATTTGTATAATTGAAATTTTCAATGATCATTTAATTGACATAATAATAATAATGTATATTTATGATTTGTTGAAATAAATGATATTTTTTAAATCTCTGCTAACAATAATAAGCAACAAGTAACAAATCTAAATTTTTCAATCTTAAAAACTTCTTCTGAATTCTAAAAAATGCATACTTGTGTATTTCCATCAATGCAAAAATAGTAGATACTAAAATTTTAAAGGTATTGATAAAACTTATACGTTTAATATTTTTGTGATCATTTTGCTTTTATTTGAATAATTATTGACCAATTTTTAATAAACATATTCTTTGGCTTTGTACTTGCTCTACATATAGCATTAATTGTACTATAAAGTACTTAAGAATATAATGTATTCACTATTTATTCTATAAAATATGTATATTAGTTTTATTATATTAATAAAACTAATATACTAAATAAAATAAATATGTATATTAGTTTTAAAAAAACATTTCTTAATAATTATAAAAATTTAAGTAGTTGAACTAAACCCAAAAACCAAACCAATTACAAGAAAAATATATAAAATTCTGTTACCCATAATGGAATGGTTTGTTTTCGCTTTATATTTATTTTTCCTTTAACATATGAACATTAATTCACGCATTATGACAGATTAATGTAAAATCTGAATAATTATAAATGTAATAAATTTAATCTGTGTGGGACTGGAACGTGTGAGTTGTTGAACTAATGGCAAGAAAACTACAAGAAGTAAGTGTGTGTGTATGTATATATATATATATATATATATATATATATATATATATATATATATATATATATATATATATATATATATATATAATGCTTTATTTAATTTTTAATAAATTTTTTAAGTATCATGTAGGAAAATAAATACATATTTGTTGGATTATAAGATAAATAATACATTCATAATATAATAAGTCTGAATTAAAAAAAATTGTGCACTTTTATCTTTTACATAGCCTTTATGCATTAAAATGGTAGTTAGTTAAGTGGGTCGTATAGGTAAAAATCTCACCATTTTACATATTCCATCGAAATTTGTATTCACTGAAGTTTATTTCAGATAAAACAATTCTCAATTGAATATGCTAGGTAGGAATATGTTAGAAGGTGAAAGGTATCGAATATAGTAGTATTTCACCAACATTTTTCACATAGTAAATCAACAAATTTGAGCGCTTGCTTGCAATGTGAACCAATTTCTCTAGCGCATTCACTCACAAAGACGTGGAATAAAATGTTTTAGAAGGCGTAATCTAAATATTTTTAAACACATGTGTATGTAATAACAGAAATCGTTCTGAAAAGCTACTTAAAAACTAGAATAAATTTGATAGATTTATAAATTGCATGTTTGTCTTTATGCTTATACAATATATTTTGATATGGGCTGGTACAAAATTATAAGAGTAATAATCTTACAGAATTTTACTATACAGATTTGGAAGTTTTAATAGATACATTTGTGAGTTGAAACTTTTGAAGCATCACAATTGTAAATAACATTTAATGCAAAAGAATAAATGATTTAAATTATTCAATAGTTACTGATTAAAAATAAATAAATAATTAAATATAATTGTTTGATAAAGCATTAAACTAATACTTTTTATGTGAAACATTTTTAATATTATATATATTTGAAAAGAAACCCTGTTTACTTGTTTTCATGAAAAAAGATTAATCGTCATTGCATTCCAGCCTTGAAATGCACTTTTGTTTAACGTTGTGTTTTAATAATTGATATATATATATATATATATATATATATATTTAAATTAATTTTTCATTTCTAGGATATTTTAGAGTGTTTAATCAATACATTTATGTAGCATCTTGCTGTCTTTAATTTATTTTTAAGGGGTGAAAATCAGATTCTTAAAAAATTATTATTTTCATATTAATTGATCTAATCATCAGTTAGAAATTCCAGGGACAGAGAATGAATTTAAAAGCGATAATTTAATACTAAATCGAAGTTTTACTTACATTTCAACGTGAAAAATGCTCTAAGATTATTGTTAACGTCTAATGTGCTGATTTGTATACTAATAATTTATTAATCTTGAGATATATTTGAAATTCTATTTATGTTAGTTTGTATTTATCAACCAAAATTGAAAATTAAAAATAATTATTAAGAATATACAATGAAATTAATTAATAACAATTACTATTTGATATAAATATAAAATGTTACAAACATCATTGAAAAAGATAAATATAGTTTTTTAAATGCTCCTGCAAAATGATGCAAAAACTTACTATCATTTTTA